>CM067222.1:45166944-45756943 GCA_034190945.1 Octodonta nipae | reverse complement strand
GGTCCACCTTGTTCTGGCTTCTTCCTCGAAGTAGGTGAAAATTGGGTTATTGTTGAATATAATGATTCGAAATTTGCAGGAGATGATGCGTGGCTAACAATGGAAAACTTGAGTTCATTTTCCGAAAACAAGATTTTGCTCCGATTTTCTCGGCCTCTGCCATGTTTCTCTATTTTTACACAGTACAACAACATATTTTTTTAGCAGAAAAAAATGGACGAACACTGTGGACGGTTTGAGAAAAAAGTAATATTTTGACCCTATATATATATATATATATATATATATATATATATTAATTATATATATAGGGTGTCCCATGGTTCTGGTCTCGGATGATTGCGCAGTTATGATAGAAGATAGAATTTTCAAAATTTAGGGGTATAACTTCTCGATTCGGATCTATCCAGCTAACATATTTTCATGCATGTACCACTTCCGGTTATAGCGAAAGTTGATACCAACTTGCTTATTTCAAATGGAATACCCTGTAAATTATTGTATTTCCGAATTCTACGAGTAATTTTAATACTAATTCATGTATAATACCCTATACTTAATTCAGCCCTTTTCGAGTTATTCCAAAATGTTTTTTGAAATTCACAATTTAAGGCCTTCAGATAATTGCAAATTATACAACAACGAAGAGGAATTTAGGAAAACCATTCGTTGAGAGGGTAGAATAAACTTAGTGCTTACAGAATCTGTGAAAAAGTATGGACATTATCTACAGAGTGTGTACAAAAAAAATCCCGAAAATTGAAATTCAAATCTGGAAAAACTTTTTTCAAATGGAAACCACTATTTTTTATATCATAATCAGATTGAGCATCGAAAATAAGAGGTACTTTGTGAATAAGTACCTATACGAAATTCTGATAGTTTTCGACTTATTAAAAAAAATAAAACATTTTCAGCATCTTTAATAAAAAGTAAGCTTAAGTACATAAGTTGGCCATGACGGTTGCTAAGGACTCTACGAAATGTCATTTTAACAAATGTTCGAAATGCCGACCGTTCACTTCTAAGCACTTATTTATTCTTTTAATAAATGAATTACGAACTTTATTTAATAGTTCTGGTGCAATTATTGCAAATGCATTTCTTATTCTTTCTTTCATATTTTCTTTACTCGTTACTTCCTCTTTATACACAATATCTTTTATGTAACGCCAGAGAAAAAAATGCATTGGGGTTAAACAAGTGAACGTGGAGGCCAAGCAACTGATCCGTTTCGTCCAATCCAACAATCACTAAACTTTCTATTTAAATATCGCCGAACTCTTCTGTCATAATGAATTGAAGAGCCGTCTAGTTAAAGCCACATTTTACTTCTTATGTTTAATGGAACGTCTTCTAATAACGGCTGTAATTGGTTTCTTAAGAAATCAAGGAATTTGGCTCCATTCATTGTCCCATCAAAAAAAAAAGGTCCATAACGTTACCCCCAACAATACCAGCCCACACGTTTAAGGACCATTTAGTCTGAGATGTTGTTTTAAAACCTGTCGGGTTTTCATCACAATAGTAATGAAAATTGTGTCTATTTACGAAGCCATTTTTATGGAAGGTGGCTTCGTCTGAAAACAAAACATATGTTGAAAAGTCAGCTTCAGTCTGCATTTTAACTCTAAACCAATTACAAAATTCTTCTCTTTTTTCATAATCGGTATCAAGCAATTCTTGGTGCATTTGTATTTTATAGGGGTGAAACTTGTACCTCTTTATAACCATATAAACGGCACTTTTACTAATAGCTAATTGGTTACTTATAGTTCTAACGCTACATAGTGGATTCCTGCGGATAAACCATAAAGTGAAATATTTTCAATTATGTAATTATTTATTGATATGTATACGTGCCATTATAATTGTAGTAATAATTGTAATAGTAACTGTAACTGAACAAATTGAATAAATTGAATTGAATTGATTATAACATAATAATAATTTAACTAGTAATATTTGACATTTGTCATGATTCCATAGCACTCTTTAACATCGCAACAAAGAATCAATCCTTTGGTTAATTTTCACATATGAGACTAAGAAGAAGAAATTGCAACCATTATTTACGAACTATTAAATAAAATTTGAAATTGATTTATCAAAAGAATTTCGAACATTTGTTAAAATGACATTTTCGTAGAGTCCTTAGCAACCGTCATGGCCAACTTATGTACTTAAGCTTACTTTTTATTAAAGATGCTGAAAATGTTTTTTTTTAATAAGTCGAAAACTATCAGAATTTCGTATAGGTACTTATTCACAAAGTACCTCACCTCTTATTTTCGATGCTCAATCTGATTATGATATAAAAAATAGGGGTTTCCATTTGAAAAAATTGAGTTTTTCCAGATTTTGAATTTCAATTTTCGGGATTTTTTTGTACACACTCTGTAGATAATGTCCATACTTTTTTCACAGATTCTGGAAGCACTAAGTTTATTCTACCCTCTCAACGAATGGTTTTCCTAAATTCCTCTTCGTTGTTGTATAATTTGCAATTATCTGAAGGCCTTAAAATGTGAAAAAACATTTTGGAATAACTCGAAAAGGCCTGAATTTTAAGTATTATACATGAATTAGTATGAAAATTACTCGTAGAATTCAGAAATACAATAATTTACAGGGTATTCCATTTGAAATAAGCAAGTTGGTATCAACTTCCGCTATAACCGGAAGTGGTACATGCTTGAAAATATTTTAGCTGGATAGATCCCAATCGAGAAGTTATACCCCTAAATTTTGAAAATTCTATCTCTATCATAACTGCGCAATCATCCGAGACCAGAACCATGGGACACCCTGTATATATATATATATATATATATATATAATATATATATATAATTGTATTGCGTACAAAAGAATGAAATCTCGAAGAGAGTACTTAAAATTATTGATATTTAAGACGCAAATGTATAATATCTGTGAAATGCAAATTTTGTGCTTTAATTCAAATGATTAAAAGAACAGTAACTACGCAAAAACACGACTCCAACAAGTTTTTTTTTAACAATAAACATTATAATTGCGTATAATAAAGGGATTTTCTACTTTTAGTTATATATTTTTTTTTTTCAGATCACAACAGGTTTCTATACTTTATGGTTTATATCAAAATATCTGATTTTCGTAAACTCTGCATTAAATCCTATAATATATGGTGTCACAAATGAGAAAATTCGAAAAGCCATCAGAACCACTCAATTGTCCAAATGGATCTTATCGATAAATAATACCGAAAAAGTTGATAAAGCAGTAGAAAATCAAAAATCAAGCAAAGATACTTCGACTGCATACAGTATTTCTTGATTTTTAAGAAGAAAACAAAGTTGCAAATACAGGTAAAAACTCCAGAAACGAAAAGAACTTATATAAATACAAATATTTTATTGACAAGTAATATAAAAATATAGATCTGTACTTGAATATTTATTTTCCCATATAAGTCTTATATTTTACTTTAATATTATTAAAAATCTTAAATCCTGAAGTAGGTACTACCAAAACTCTCGACTTTCGTGACGATGTATATTGTATACATCATGTATATAGACGGCATACACCCTAGGCACAAATCTTGACAATATATTACTAAATAGCTTCTTCTGTTTGAAGAACGTTGACAACTAACAAAAATTCACATAAAAACAGACTGCAAACACTGCTTAATTTTTTGAAAACTTTCCATTTCTGTAATGGTTGATTAATATTAAGAAAAAGTATTTTGGCAAAATATAGAAAACGGCCATGTTTTTATTTAATTTAGATTAACTGAGTCACAAGAGGCTGACCTTAACATCAACCGTGTACAATAAAACAAAATATGGTTTTACATTGTGCGCTCAAACATGCATGGGACCAAGTACTTAAAAGATATTTAGAAGTGAAAGTTTTTCCTAATTACTGATATACTTATACCGTTAATACACCATGTATAAATCGTGAACAAATGGAAGTGTTACAAAGTTTCAATTTGACGCCACCTCTTCATGAAGGGGTCTAAACTGTGATCACACTACAGCTACTGCACTACACATTGAAGTTGTTCGAAAACAGATGAAACGAAAGGTCTCAAATGTCACAAAAATCAGACAAAACCGTAAATTGTCTTATAAAGAGTCTGCGATGCTCGAGAAAGAAAAATGGCGACTCTGTCTGTTGGGTTACAGAGGGAAGATGGTGATATAAATAGGTCAATGCAAAGGCGAGCTAAGGTATGGGGCCACCGCTCACGGCCTCGCTGTGCAAAAGGCCTCGCGCCTTAATTTCAAATGATTTTTTATATTCCCTTCGCGTGGGCCTCGCGTAATGTACCTTGCCCACATAAAATTTAGGTCTTGCGCCGCCACAGTTCATGAATGGTTAAAGTCTAGCTAATTTTCCAATTTAGAACTTTGTGATTATTGATTTGGATTGTTGACACGTGAGTAAATAAAGATTTTATTTGAATGTCAAATAATTTTGATAGAAACCATGAAATACTTAATCTTTCAATGGTAAAGTGCGATACAGCACACCGACGTATGACAATATTCGCGGTAAAATGTAAACGAATAAATTCATTTAACTCAGCCTCTCAGTACCTTTCGATATTCACTGAAGCTATTCAGTTACAAATAAGTATTGGTGAAGTGTGTATGTTTACAGAGATACACAGAGATCTGGAGATATAGTTAGAAACGATGTAAGAGATCAACGTTACCATTTGTGTTCGAAATTAGGGTGAGTGTTTACTATATTACCTAATGCTATTTTTAAGTATAAATCTAATTGTTAGATATTTTTGAAGATTTGGGGTTTGCACTTATTGACCAACATCTAAGAAGGCGAGCTCAACAGGACAATATACCAAGAACAATTCGTATGAGACTCGCCGAGATATTTCGAATGGATACAGAAGTGCAACTTGTTGAAAATCAAATCCACGAGCGTTCTGCCTTCTGCAATAGCAAAAAAAAATAGAAAAACTAGATTTTCTTGTTCAAAGTGTAATAAGTATGTCTGTCTGGAACATTTATATGGGTTGTAACTGCAAATTTAGAAATATTCAGGAATAATTTAGATAATTTCAGTTTCTTGTAATGTTTTTAAACTTGAATATATTTTTTTACATTTTTTAACATTTATATATATGTTTGTTACCTTCGACATTATCAAAACATTTTTCTTAAAAATTGTGTACTATTCTATAAACACATGCATTTTCTGCAAAGAAGACATCTTATTGTTTTGTGCATATTTTAAGAACTTCAAAATACTACTAAGTTTACAACTAACTTGAAATAAGTTTTCGTTTCAAACTTATACCTGCGATAATAGTCGGTGTCACAGACCTACGTTACCATTTATGTTATAGTTTGGCACCTTACCAGTGATAGGTGAATAGCATTTTTAAAACCAAAAAATGAGAAATTAATTGTTCTCATTTGTTACTGAGTTTTTTACGAAAACGAAAAAAGTGCATTTTTCAGTCCAAGGCTTTGGGCATTGTTGAAATATTGGAACTTGAAACTGGATAGAAAGTTTTATTTTACTATATTGTAATATAGTCCGTGGATTCAATTTTAAAAATTATAAAACTAATATTCACTGTCACTTTTCTAGAACTTTATTTACATTCAAACAGCTGATTCAAAATACAATAACAATCCCATATAAGCTAGTCGTCGCGGTATCACTGCTGGCGATCGTGGCGTTCTTCTTTTATATCACCAGCGTAGAATTCTCCAGTAGAAATCATCATCGCTCCTTCCGCTGTCGAGTCTTTTCGAGAATAGTATTTTTTATCTCAAAGCGTTTGTTGTCGTGCTGAAAGACACAGGGTCGGCTTTGGGAAATTTCGTAACAATAGTGATTCACGTAACATTCATATTAACTGAAGCGATAGATCTTCGCATACCCAATTCATGTTCTAAAAATAAATACTGTAGCCCCAGTAGTTTTTCAAAATATCAGTCAATCCTATGGAAAACATATTTTTTTGAACGGCCATATTACCTCACGGGATGACACTATCATTATGAATAAACCACCGTTGGAATATTGAAAATATTTGGCCATTCCTTAAAAAATTATTTGGACGAGTCCATTCGAAAAATTGCTAAGGGTGGTACTATATTCTTATAATAAATAATCTTAAAGCAAATTTTAATTTTCAGCAGGCACATATTTATATGTCTTGCATAAAATGGATTTATGTAATAAATTTAGCATAATGGAATACCTACACTCCATTTAGCCACAGATGATAATGACGGAGCAATCATAATATTACGCTAAATGCGAAAACTATTGCAAGCGATTTTTACATTTGTAAATGTTTCAATAAAAGATCAACACATTCCTACCTATATATTTAAATAAATTTCGTAACACTGCCCCCCCCCTTTAATTCTGATCGTCCCGATCAGAAACATCCCCTCCATGGTAGGGAGCGAGTCGATCTAAATGAACCACCTTCAATTTAGCCTTGGGGTTTCGACGGATTCGGTAGACGACGTCATTAAGCCTCTTGACCACCTCGTATGGACCATCCCTGGCGGGTGTAAGCTTTGGGGATTTACCCTTGCTCCGTTGGGGGTTGTACAACCAGACTTTGTCCCTCTCCTGGAACCCGACTGAATTGGCCTTGAGGTCGTATCGCGTCTTCATCCGGTCACTGGTGGCCAACATCTGCGTTCGGGCTAATTCGTGTATTGCCAGCATGTTATGTCGGAGCTGGTCGGCATAATCGTCGATGTCTTGGGAGGTTCTTCGGGGAGCCAAATGCCAAGTCGCATGGTAGTTCGCAGCTCCTTTCCGAATAAGACCCTGGCTGGGGTCAGGCCTGTACTATTATGTACAGCAAAGTGATATGACAACAGGAATAGGGGAATATGCTCATCCCAATCACGCTGGTTATTGCTGACGACCTTGGATAGGTGTTGTTCCAAGGTCCTGTTGAATCTTTCCACCATTCCGTCTGACTGTGGGTGTAATGGTGTTGTTCTCGTTTTCCTGATCCCCAACATCGTGCAGACCTTCTGGAATACATTCGATTCGAAGTTACGCCCCTGGTCTGAATGTAATTCCATCGGGACGCCAAACCTGCTGAATAGTTGTTCTACTAGCACCGTCGCTACCGTGGTTGCCTCTTGGTTGGGTATCGCATATGCCTCAGGCCATTTGCTGAAGTAAACCATTGCGACCAGAATGTATTTGTTCCCCCTCTCGGACTCGGGAAACGGACCGGCGACATCGATGGCAATTCTCTCAAATGGGACGCCCACATTGTACTGCTGCATTCTACCCTTGGTTCGGGTCTTCGGGCCCTTACTGGCGGCACATGTGGCACATTTGCGGCACCAAGCTCTGACGTCTTCGAAGTAATTCACCCAGTAGTACCGCTGGCGAACTTTGTCTAGGGTTTTATTCATGCCCAGGTGGCCTCCGGTAATTCCATCATGTACTTCGGTCAGGATGGCTGATACCTTTTCTTCGGAACTACCAGTTGGGACTTGGTTTCTCGTCCATCAGCGCTTTCCCAAACTCGCTTGAGCATTCCATTGTCTACTCTTAGAGAGTCCCACTGAGCCCATAACGATTTCAGCACGCCGGAGTATCTAGCTACCTCGTCCCATCGTGGCCTGGGTGCCCCTCTCATTTGAGTGACAAGATTGGTTCGATGTCTGGATCAGCCATTTGGTCCTGGATGCACTGTTCCGTTGTCCAGTCTTCATTGGCCTGCACTCGGATCTGCCTGATGGAGATACCCTCTCGCTGTTCCGTCTTCAGACAATGCTTGCATTCCGCTCTACAGGGTCTTCTGGATAGGGCATCGGCATTATTGTGCAACCGGCCGGCACGGTGTTCCACCTTGAAGTCGTATTGCTGTAATTTCTCCATCCATCTGGCCAGTTGTCCTTCCGGTGTCTTCATGTCCAGCAGCCATTTGAGTGCGGCATGATCTGTTCGGATTAAGAAATGGCGACCATACAGGTATTTGTGGAAATGGTCCAAAGCCCTTATTATTGCAAAAAGTTCTTTTCTGGTGACGTAATAATTTCTTTCTGGCTTCGAGAATCCACGGCTGTAGTACTCGATCACCCTCTCTTCACCATCTTGCACCTGGGATAGGAGGGTCCCCAAACCTGTGTTGCTGGCGTCGGTGTCTAAGATGAACTTGCCGGACTGTGTAGGAAAGGCTAGGATTGGGCTGGAACATAGTGCTGCCTGAATGATGTTTCGCAATCCTGATTCCAATGGAAGGTCTCTTTATCAGTGGTCTGCCGATGTAGAGGGGCGGCGATGGTGGCAAATCCCTCAACAAAACGGCGGTAGTATGAACAGAGGCCCAAGAAGCTTCGGAGTTCATGCTTGTCTCTTGGACTGGCTAATCACGGATGGCTGCTATCTTGTCTTCGTTGGTGCGGATTCCTGACTCGGACACGACATGGCCCAAAAACTCTACTTCTTTTTGGAACAAGGAGCACTTCTTCGGGTTGAGTCTCAGTTGGCATTATTAATTCTGGAGAATACTTCGCCCAGGTTCTTCAGATGGTCGTCGAATGTCTGACCCATGACTAGAATGTCGTCGAGTATACTAAGCACGTCCTCCATGTTAACCCGCTCAGTACATACTCCATTAGCCTCTCAAATGTAGCGGGTGCATTACATAACCCAAAGGGCATGACCGTGAACTGAAACAGCCCTTTACTGGTGGAGAACGCTGTCTTCTCTCTGTCGTTTGCGTGCAGACCAACCTGCCAATATCCACTTTTTAGGTCTAGTGTGGAAAACCACATCATCACATCATTCAGCTTTCTGTAATCCACGCAAAATCGGGTGGTTCCATCTTCCTTTTTAACTAGCACGACGGGAGCATACCATGGACTGATGGATGGCTCAATAACTCCATTTTGTAACATGGACTCGATGTTTTCCTCGACTGCCTATTGTTGTCCCAATGGTAGTCGTCTAGGTGGTATTCTGATGGGTTGAGCCTTTCCGGTATCTATTCGATGCTGGATGAATTTGGTGCGACCGGTAGTTCCATTTTTCTGTTAAAAATTTGCCAGTGTTTTGTGATAAATTGCTTGGCTTCCTCTGGTTCTCTGGTGTCCAATGGGTCAGCAAACTGCTGTATGAACTCTTTATCGGGCCCTGTCTCATTCACCGATGTCTGGTACTCTTCTTCGCAATTGATGATGGTCTCTACTGGCTCGAAACAAGCTATCTCTTGAACATTGGCAATTCTAATGTCGTTGTTGGACAAATTCAGGACTCTGATTGGTACTATCTCGTCCGTTTTAACTATAGTCCGTCAACCAAGTAGTACGAGCTGAGTGTACGGGCTCCACCATTCCAACGCAGCTCCAGGATTGCTGTCTAGCTGCCCATGAATAATCTGTTCCGTTCGACCGGGAATTCTAGCTGAAGACTTTGCCATAATTTTTTATGGTCGTGACTGATGTGTTGACGGGCCGTGTCAATACAAATTCCTCATTCAGGAACCGAAGAACATCATATCTCGGTTCGAACATAAATCCATGCTGGGTAATAGGTCCATTCCCAGTATAAAAGCGTCCTCAATATTCGCTAGCAGGACCCTATGCGCCGGATCTTTTGTCCCCTATCTGTAGCACGACATCTGCCTCACCCTGTATTGACTGGACTCGCCGGTGACGGTTCTGAGCTGGATGTTATTGGTAACTGTGCCGAATTTCTGATGCTCTCAAAACCTGGACTTGGCAATGGACCCGAGCGGCGCCGGTATCGATGGTGATGTAACGTACTCGCCCGTTGATGGTGCTCTGATGACTAGGCTGCCGCTATCTCGGCAAAACGGCAAAATCCCCGGATGGATAACGTTTTGGGGGGGCTGGTGGAGGGACAGTCAGCATTCGCCCCCCCTATGCTGACTGACTGACGGTCCCTGGACATAATGGCTGTTCTGTTGGTTACCCCTGGTCGGTGATCGTTCAGGTGGCCCTCACTCGACAATTACGTTTGAAGTGCCCTGTCCCCCGTCGCGCAACGTAACATGCCCCTCTGGTGCCAGTTCTTTCGACCGTTCTAATATTTCGTTCAGCCCCAGCAGCGCTTGAAATGGTGACTCTGACTCTTCCTGGTTGAAGGAAACTGCTCGGCCCTCGGCTTGGACATGTTTTTCATGCGCCTCTATTCCAAAGCCCGAAGTAGAGCTTCATTACTTTTCTTGACGCCACTTAGTCTCAGATTTCTTTGTACTTCCACATCTCTGATGCCGTTTATGAAACTCTGTTGGCCAACTGGTCTTTCGTTTCCTCTGGCAGGTCTGGGTAGGACAAGTGAACTAACCGTCTAATTTCTGCTTCGAATTCTTGGAGGCTTTCACCGGATTTTTTGGTTTTTCCACTCAGTTGGACTTGGTATACCTGGCTCAAGGATTGATTGTCGTAACGTTTTGTCTAGGATGGCGATGATCTTGTCGAAATTGCCTGTTCATCGACTGGAATGCTCTGGAGGAGTTCTAGAGCCGGACCTTCTTAGGAACCACCAGAGACGTGGATTTTTCATGATTATCCCATCCATTAGCTGTAGCCACGGCCTCAAATTGCCGTTTATACATGGGCCAAGATGAACTGCCGTCGAATGTGGGTGGTTTACTAAGGACCTTGTACTCACGGTGTTCTGGTAGTTTTCCTCGCTGATTAAGTCCTGTTGCACTTTTTTTAATTCTGTTTCTACCTTGTCTTGGATGGCACTGAGTTGGTCTTGAACTGTGTTTGAATTGAACTGATTTCAATTTACCTGGCTTTGGATGGAATCGAGGTCATCTACTTTGGTTTCAAGAGTGTCCACGGTATTTTTTATGGTCTTAATGTCATCATTTATCTCTTTTATATCTGACTCAACTATTTGCATTCTTTCATTAACTGTTTCATTAACTTGTCTTACTATTTGCATTAGTTGTTCAAATTGCATTTGTCTTTTTTCTTCAGTTATTTTAAATTCATTTTGTCTTTTTAATTCAACTTGTTCTTGTTTTTCTTCAAATAATTTAAATTCATTTTGTCTGTGTTCATCTAATAATTTAAATTCATTTTGTCGTTTTAATTCAAGTTGATCTTGTTTTTGTTCAAATATTTTAAAATCATTTCTCGTTTTCTTCAAATTTCGAGAACAGTCCTTCAATTAAATTATGTTGTTCACTTTTCATCGTGGAAACTAGATTTTGTTGTTCGCTTTTCATCGTAGTGACAAGATTTTCTAATTCTATTTTACGTTTTTCATCAAAAGATTTTACTAACCTTTGTTGAATTTCTTCTTGATGTTGTTTTTCTTCTTGTCACGTTTTTCTAGAATCTGTGCAATTTTTTCGTCCAGTCCCTCTGTAACTGCTTGATTATTTTTTTGGTAGTTTCGTCCATACTACGGGTTTCCATAAATCAAATTAGGATTTTAACTGCACTTATAATCTTCTACTTCTGATCACCAAATGTAATATAGTCCGTGGATTCAATTTTAAAATTATAAAACTAATATTCACTGTCACTTTTCTAGAACTTTATTTACATTCAAAAGCTGATTCAAAAATACAATAACAATCCCATATACGCTAGTCGTCGCGGTATCACTGCTGGCGATCGTGGCGTTCTTCTTTTATATCACCAGCGTAGAATTCTCCAGTAGAAATCATCATCGCTCCTTCCGTTGTCGAGTCTTTTCGAGAATCGTATTTTTTTATCTCAAAGCGTTTGTTGTCGTGCTGAAATGACACAGGGTCGGCTTTGGGTAAATTTCGTAACACTATTATTATTAGTTTTATAACATTATTAAACTTCTTTCGATTTTCTTTCAAATTCTTAAAAAATAATTTGTCCTCAAATCAGCTAAAATAAAATACTCTGGATAAAAATTTACATTTGCATCAAAGCCTAGAAGTAGAAATTTTCATCAGTTTTTAGATATGTCATATAAATTAAATTTTCTGCTTAGACGACTGAAAGATGAGCATTTTTTAGTTTTTCGCACGGTAATTGCACCGGGTTTTTTCCCAAACAACTCACTAACTAATTAACCAATCAGATTGATCAACGTCTTATTCTGTAGATGAGTCATACCATGTCAAATCGACAAATGATTGAAATCGACTTTTGATTTGGATAATTTTTTGTGAAGAGTTTTCTTCTTTATAAATCGAAGTCCTATCAACGGAAAAAATACATATTTTTCATAAGTTATGAGAAATTTATAATTTTATCATTTTTAATTTTAAAATATCTCAAAAACTATAATGGGATTGATTTTTTTAGGAACCTTGGGGATACGAAAAAATTATATGTTGAAAAAAAAAAAAATTGAAAATGTTGAATTTGGCAGAATTCGCAAATTTGAAAATTGGTAAAAATCGAATGGAAATGCTGTGGAACCTTTGGTATGTCACAAATGTAGAAAAACACAGTTTTGCACCAAACCTATATTTAATGCACTCAACGCTCAACTTAGAGTTGTTGAAAAGCGTAGAGTGTTTAAAATAATGGTTTGGTGTTAGCGTGCAAAACTTTTTTTTTTTAAATAATACCTCTAACTAATCTCAAATATAATTAAATTTTCAAGTTTTCTATTCTCAAAAGTTAGGGATTTTTAATTTTAATAATAGCAAAAACATGGAACATCGAATAAAGTAGCTTTATTATACGTTAAGGAACATAAAATAATATAAAAAAACTTGAGCATAAATATGATAACATATTTGAAATTACTTTTTTTATTTATGTGGTATAGTTTGAAAATAAATCAGTTAAGTTACTGCCCTCTATGTAACCGCTACCAAAATCTTTTTGTCTTGTTCACGAAAATTTCAAACTTTTATTTCTGGGTGCAAGATTGGAAAACTCAAATTGGAATATGGAAGTCAACCCCTATCGTCAGGTCGGGATTACACGAACATTTTTATTTGCCAACCACCAACGCATGACTGCTACTTTGCAGTATGCAGTAATTGTCCCAAATCAACAAAAGTTATAGTCTACAAGCCCGTGACAGCCAGACCTTAGTATTTTAATACAAGATGAAAGTTCTTCCATGTGTTACCCCAATACAGGTAAGAACGATCTCCACCCATTAAACCTGGGTAACAGGTATTGAAGGTGTATAAGATTCTATGTCAAATTTATTATTCTATAAAACTTACTTTTTTATATTTCATTCCTAACAATATCAAAACACGTGTTGCTCATTGTCAGTATGGTTACAACCCCTTGCCAATAACCCCTAAACTATTATTGTTTGTAATGATATTTAAGTTATATTTTGAAAGCTAAATTTATATATATTCATCCATCCAGACGCATTAAAAGTGTGCAAGTGAAACAAGAGTACTCCGTCTATTGCAATCTTTTACTGCGCATCAACTGTTTTTTTTATCCTGAAATTTCAGTATATAATATTGTTACAGTTTCAGGTAATAAATTTCGAAACAATATTCAGTGAAAATTTTATAAAGAAGTATCAATAATATAAAAAAAATAATAACTTAAGTCATATTATTTCTAAGCTTTATGAAGTTTTTTTCTTATTTATTTATATTATAGTTTAATTACATATTTTATAATTCAATTAATCGAAATTTCGAAATCATTCAAGTCTTTTATTTATAATGCAAAACAACATTTATTTTAAATAAGAAATTTACAGCAAAAATACACTTATTTTAATCCAATATTCAAAAATATTCATCATTGTCGTCGACAATTGTATTAAACTTACGACCAGATAAAACATTTAAAAAAAATATATAACCGACTTCTACCTATAACTATAAAGCTAAAAATAATTATAACAAATACAACTCTAGCAAATAAATAACACATTCAATGTTGTAAGGTACCTACCCAGGAAGTAAAAAATGTAAACATTAAAAGGTGCTCATTCTGTACAAATTAATTACCTACCAATCTAGTATATTTTGAAGCCGGTGCCAAGCAAATCTAAAATCCTTCATTGCGTACTTATCTACTATCTATCAAACTTGATTGTTGCTATTTGCCTGGTATACAAACAAAACGAGCTTGGTACTCATTTATTTAAGGAGCCGAAAATACTATGCTTGAGATGTACATAGAAAATTTTCAAATTCACAATTAAAACTTCCAGTGCCTAAAATTACCGCACTATTACGTTGGAATTAAAATATTTATGAGGAAATGTCCGTTATGTCATTTCGATGAAATTTTTGATAAGAATTTTGGAATTTTCGGCGATTTTCTGCAAAACTTCAAGTTGCACGTCGCAGAAAAGTATATGAGATCACCTACAGATCTTCCTTAATAGATTAAACGTTAAAAAAACTATACACATCCATAAGGAGTTATCGAAAAATCGACTAAAATATTAAGGATATTGGTCGATTTCCATGAACGCATGTGTTCATTCACAAATTTTATCATTTTACCAATAGAATTCTTTTCCAAAATTTGAAGTTTCACCAATCCGGATATATACTCTATTAAACAAGACCATATTCGTTCAAAACGGTGCACCAAAGGAGAAGAAATCAGGTAACATACATACAAAAAAAGCAAACAAAAACGCGACGAATTGATAACCTCCTCCTTTTGGAAGTCGGTTAAAAATGATAGTTTTCAATATCAATAGCCTCTCAAAAATAGTATTAGAGAGGTATAGTGAGGTGACCTTAGAATAATTTAAGCTATAGTATATAAATAGACATTGAGAGGGATAGAAAACCAGATGCTGAGGAATAAAATTAACACATGGACACAGTTAATGAAGAACAATAATATAAAGAATATATAGACTATGGAAAAAGTAATAATAATGAGGGTTAGAGGGTGGTTTTTGCGGTAACCGCTATAGACCTTTTTAGTATTGACGAGTAAAAAATTATGGCGGTGGAATAGGTCGATAGCTGTTTTCCTCTTGAATTTATAAAATATTCCGCTGGCTTAAACATTAAGGTATTGGGGTAGGTGGTATATGGGTAGGTTTAGAAGACAAATATTTTTATTGGTGTAAAAAATTAGTCAAAAAGCAGTATAACTTATTTGATTGCGTTATAAAGTACCCACTAGATTAACGAAACTAAATTAAGGTGGTGAGGGGTTGAGGGGGTGGTTTTTTGCGATAAACCATATAAACCGACTAGTACTTACGAGTAAAAAATTATGGCGGTGGAATTAGGTCGATAGCTGTTTTCTTGAAGCTATAAAATATTCCACTGGCTTAAACATTAGGGTCATATGTAGGTAGTATAGGGGTAGGTTTAGAGGTAAAATATGTTAATGGTGGTAAAAATTAGTCAAAAAGTAGTAAAAATTATGGATTCCGTTATTAAAAGTACCCACTAGATTAAGAAACTAAATTTTAAGGGTGGTGAGGGGTAGGGGGTGTTTTTCGATAACCACATAAAACTTCTTCTAGTATCTCGACGAGTATAAAAATTATGGGTGGAATTATGTCGATAGCTGTTTTCCTCTTGAATTTATAAAATAATTCCGCTGGCTTAAACATTAAGTATTGGGGTAAGTGGTATATGGGTAGGTTTAAAGGTAAAATAGAAGTAAAATTTTAGAAGTAAAATATTTTATGGTGGTAAAAAATTAGTCAAAAAGCAGTAAAAATTATATATACTTTATTTTGATTGCGTTATTATCAGTACCCCTAGATTAACGTAATAAATTTAAGGTGTGGTGAGGGGTGGGGGTGGTTCGATAACACTATAAACCTCTCTACTTGACGAGTAAAAAATTATGGCGGTGGAATTAGGTCGATATTCCTCTGAAGCTATAAATATTCCACTGGCTTAAACATTAGGGTATTGGGGTAGGTAGTATAGGGTAGGTTGAGGTAAAATAGTTAAGGTGGTTAAAAAATTAGTCAAAAAGTAGCTGATACTTTTTTTGATTCCGTATAAAGTACTAGAATTAAACGAAAAAATAAGGGTGAGGGTTAGGGGGTTACCTTTTCTTTGTACCCACTATAAAACTTAGTACTTGACGAAAAAATTATGCGGTGGAATTAGGTCGATAGCTGTTTTCCTCTTGAAGCTTTATAAAATATTCCACTGGCTTAAACATTAGGGTATTGGGGTAGGTAGTATAGTGGTATAGGGTAGGTTTAGAAGTAAAATATTTTAATGGTTATGGTGGTAAAAATTAGTCAAAAAGCAGTAAAAATTATGATATACTTTTTTTGATTGCGTTATTCCGTTATAAAGTACCCACTAGATTAACGAAACTAAATGTTTAAGTGTGTGAGGTTAGGTTTTTGATAACCACTTGACTTGAGTAAAAAATATGAATAGGTCGATAGCTGTTTTCCTCTTGAAGCTATAATATTCCACTGGCTTAAACATTGGGTTGGGGTAGGTAGTATAGGGGTAGGTTTAGAGTAAATATGTTAATGGTGTAAAATTAGTCAAAAAGTTAGTCAAAAAGTAGTAAAAAATTATGATACTACTTTTTGATTGATCCGTTTAAAGTACCCACTAGATTAACGAAATAAATTTAAGGGTGGTGAGGGGTAGGGGTGGTTTTGCGATAACCACTATAAAACTTCTTCTAGTACTCGACGAGTAGTAAAAATTATGGCGGTGGAATTAGGCGATAGCTGTTTTCTCTTGAATATAAATATAAAATATTCCGCTGGCTTAAAGATTGGGGTAGGTTATAGGGTATTTAGTAAAATATTTTTATGGCAGTAAAAACTAAAAACTATGATACTTTATGATTGCGTTATAAAGTACCCACTAGATTAACGAAACTAAATTTTAGGTGGTGAGGGGTAGTGGTGGTTTTTGCGATAACCACTATAAACCTTCTTCTAGTACTTGACGAGTAAAAAATTATGGCGGTGGAATTAGGTCGATAGCTGTTTTCCTCTTGAAGCTATAAAATATTCCACTGGCTTAAACATTAGGGTATTGGGGTAGGTAGTATAGGGGTAGGTTTAGAGGTAAAATATGTTAATGGTGGTAAAAATTAGTCAAAAAGTAGTAAAAAATTATGATATACTTTTTTGATTCCGTTATAAAGTACCCACTAGATTAACGAAACTAAATGTTAAGGGTGGTGAGGGTTAGGGGGTGGTTTTTGAGATAACCACTATAAAACTTCTTCTAGTACTTGACGAGTAAAAAATTATGGCGGTGAATTAGGTCGATAGCTGTTTCCTCTTGAAGCTATAAAATATTCCACTGGCTTAAACATTAGGGTATTGGGGTAGGTAGTATAGGGGTAGGTTTAGAGGTAAAATATGTTAATGGTGGTAAAAATTAGTCAAAAAGTAGTAAAAAATTATGATATACTTTTTTTTGATTCCGTTATAAAGTACCCACTAGATTAACGAAACTAAATGTTAAGGGTGGTGAGGGTTAGGGGGTGGTTTTTGAGATAACCACTATAAAACTTCTTCTAGTACTTGACGAGTAAAAAATTATGGCGGTGGAATTAGGTCGATAGCTGTTTCCTCTTGAAGTTATAAAATAACCTATAACGCGGGTGGGTTTCGGAGTAAAAAAATTTTATGGCGGTAAAAAATTAGTAAAAAATTATGGTATGCTTTATTTTGGATTCCGCCATAGTGTGCCCGCTAGCTTAACGGACCTTGCTATAGCCGTTTTCTAGCGATCTACCGGTTATAATTGTTCCTAAGTGGTTTGAACCAAAGATATTCTAGCGGTCTTGGTTAATACCAATGACATCACGAAAACATCACAAATGAGCCCATTGTTACGTCATTGTTTGAAATATCATCAACCGCACGATACACTTATAAGTGTATCGTGATCAGTGAGTAACTATATACTCACTGATCGTGATCAACCGGTAATAACCCAAAGCAGTAGTTGTTTTGATTGTCTGTCTCTTCTTAAATGGCATTTAGTTAGTTATGTATTTATTTTTATTTCTAATACATATAATATTTCAATACAAGTAAATTAATATTAATTTATATACAATGTTTGGATAGCTATTACAATTGTAATCAATGTTTTACATTTTTGGAAATTTGATAGACATCACCATGTTTATATTTAAGCTAAATCTACTACATGTAAGTTTCATCTTATCACTTGCTTATGCTTATTAAACTATCTTGAGTAGCCATGTACCACAAGTATATCAATATTTGAATACTAATATCAATGGGATGATGTCCTCCACTATATTTTTTATACAACACCTTATTTTTGTCAGTTCTAGCAACAGCTCCAATTAATTGTTCAAAAGTTTTCTCTGTATTCTAAATAACTTTAAAAAATCATATTCATTATACTTTAGCAGCCAGGTCTCTGGATACAGTTGTTTTGGAACCATGGAATGTTCTCTTGTAAAAAGGCAGGCTATATATTTATTTAAATTATATGTAAACAAAAAACTATACAGGTAAAAAAGTCCAATCTTCATAATCAAAAAATAAGTCACGTCACCACAAACATAGATTTTAGCATTCTGCACTGAAGGTCGTTACTACTAAACAAAACAAAAATAAAGAAAATCGGTTGACAGACAGAGGAGAAAATGGTACCTAACCGTTTTGTCTTTGCCTATTTATATATAGATGTTATGATACCGCGAAATTTAAATTTTTGAAATACTAAGTTAAAGTAAACTAGGGTGCATATGTCACAAAATACGAAATATATATAATTGTACTTTTCAAATAAAAACTATTATAAAATTAAAATCTGTATCATTTTTTTATTGGGTTGTTTCTTTAACTTATATTATAGGCAATCATTTATTATTCTTAAACTATTTATAATAATATACTATAGATAAAAACTTTTGTTTTTATTTATATATGTATATAGTCAAAATTGTTAGAAAATTATATATATATATATGTACCTTTCTACCTTAGGTACCAATCAATATATATACAGGCATAAGTGGAAAAGAGACGCCGCATGATGCAACTGGCCTGTGGCGGCTGAGAATAACGCTTCGCGCGCTCGATTAACAATTAAAAAACAATGAGTTAAACAAAGTTATCGCTCAAAATGCATTTGGATTTTGTTAAGTGATGTATAAAGAATATTTATAAACTTTGGCAACATCAAAATTTTTTTTCATATTGTTTTTCAGGGCAGAAAATGACCATTTTAGGTTTTTTCGGGAGAAGCCGCACGATAGTTCCGACAGGAAACCTGACCGTCAACGGCAGACAAATTCCATGGAAGAACGAAGCCAAATACCTTGGAGTCATCATCGACAAGGGTTGATTTTCACGAGGCATGTCCAAGAGACTCGTAATAAAGTCCGGGCTGCCCGTGCTAAACTTTACCCCTTAATAGAAAGAGGAAGCAAGCTGGGACTCTTAAACAAGCTGACTCTTATCAAGACAGTCATATTGCCAATGCTGACGTACGCTTCAATAGTATGGGGAGACACCAGCAAGAGCTACAGGCAGGCCATACAAAGGCAGGAGAATCTATGACTACGCCTCGCAGTCGACGCACCCTGGTTCATTCGTAACACGGTGATTTTCAACGAGTGACGAAACCAACCAGTGCTTGCATAAATGAAGAGGAGGGCCAGTGAGGCTTACGCCAAACTGGAACAGCACCCAAACCTTCACCTACGACAACTAATCGACTATGACCCCAAATTTATTGGCAGATACAGACGGCCTAAGAACCAGCTCTGCCTTAGCGAAGGGGAAGGGAGTTTTTTTTTCTTCAATTTTGAAAGAAATGTATTTGTTTTAATTACTGTTAATTTTCGGTATAGGATATTGTACATGAAAAATACTTAGAATTCAATGCAGATTTCAAAAATAAAATAAAAAACAAATGTTTCCTTTTGAAAAAATTAAGTTGATGGTAGCAATTTATTTTTGGCCCACCATAAATGAGTTTATCATCACCAAAACCGCAGTCCAAAAAAAAGCGACGTGTCCGAGCGTTTTTTCAAAAAAACAACACCTGAATTTTAAATGAATTTATTCCAACCCAGGCGTCCTTACTGTATTGTCGAACTTTTTCGCGTAAAGATAACTAAATAAATTCCTCACTTTGTAAACCGCAAGTACTTCCGGATAAGATAGAATGTTTTATACTCGCCCTCTAAATGAGTTATTTTAAAGATTTATTTTCCGATATTCTATATATGCAAAGTAAATTAATTGGAGAATGCTATTTGGATGGTATTTAATTCTCAGGTATTTTGTTTCAATGATATATTTTAGTAGTGTTTATTTTTGACAAGAAAAATAAAATATTATAATAGTCAACTATTAAGCTAAATAAATTAATGGGAGAATTGAATTTAAATAGTATTTAATTCACAGGTTCTATTATCTTATTTCAAATACATTTGGCAGTGGTTCCCTGTGCAAATAATTTATTGGTCGCTAAACAAATTATTTCGAATAGGATTGTTTTCTATATGTGAACAATCTCTTCCAAACACATTCCACACCTTTTATCCATAGCAAATTTAATAAGACTATGTCCATACCCACAAAAATCTAATATTTGTAGTAGTGTTTGTTGACAGACTTTATTTTGATTCCAACTTTTTAAGCATGGGAAGCAGACACAATGATTACAATTTGGTAATAGTCCAAAATTGTTAGTTATCTCTTCCAAATATATTCCACACATTTTATACATAGCGAATTGAATAAGACTATACCTATATCCACATAAATATAATATTTGTAGTGTTTGTTGAAGTCACACAGTCAAGACAATAAGTCAAAAGGAATTATTTCTTTATTCATCTTTAGTTGAACTAGTAACAAGCCAGACATGAATTTGAAAAGTTTACTTGATAACCAAAAAAGATTTATATTAGTGCAGTGCCAACGAGGAATAGACACCCGAAAGATTTAACAGGAACGTTAAACCCAAAAGGTTGTACCAGACATTTTAACAACTATGATTATCAACAACGGGGGCACTTCCAAATTTGTGGCAGTACCAGAACTTATTAACAATGAATATTACTGGCACCGAGGTCACTCTCAAATTGATGGAAAAATTCTGCACTTAACGGAAGAGAGAGTTACACGGTGTTTAAGACATACTTGGAATATGCCTATAGTTTCCATAACGACCCTTCACATGGAAAGGGTGAACCTGACACTGTATGGGATGATTACCAACTTTGTTTTGATGGCATTTCTGTGAATCTGAATATTTGTCTCAAAAGTTATTACGTCTCCGTCTTGATTTATCCGACGAAAGTAGTGATTCGAAGGAGTGGAAATTCGCACGCAGGAAAGCGTTTGCTTCAATAATTAAATTCACCAGCAAGATTATAAAAAATTTCCATACCAACATTGCCAATATACCAGACCCCACACTCCAAATAGCCAAATTCTGGCACACAAATAACCAAATTCCAACACACATCAAACAAATTAACCCAACAACGATTAAAAACACGCGCACGCAACATCCTATAACATACCTTTTCAAGTAAATATTTGTTGCACTGGCGCAACTCGCTCGACACCGCCTTTGTAATCAGCCAAGCGGGGCTCGAAACCCGACCAAGTACGAGGGCTGCCTTTTTTATTTCGAGATTAGAGAACAAAAACAATTATTAATCATCGAAAATCGCTTTATTGTTTTGAAAATATTCCCCATGAAGATCTATACACTTTTGCATGCGTTTGAACCAATTGTCAAAAAACTTTTTCCACTCTGATTGAGGTATCTCCAAAACATGCATTCTGAACGCAGCAACCGCTTCTTCAGGTGTCGAAAAACGTTTACCTCTCAGTTTGGTTTTTACGTACGGGAATAAAAGAAGTCATTTGGTGACAAGTCAGGACTATACGGCGGATGACTAATCAAATCGATGTTTTGAGTGGTCAAAAATGCAGTTGTTTGAGCCGATGTGTGGGAGCTCGCATTGTCGTGGTGAAGAATGATCCGTCTTCGGTGGTTGGTTTTCCTCATTTCTTGGAAGACAACTGGGAAACAAATGGTTGTGTACCACACAGAGTTGACTGTTCAGCGTTGTTCTAGTGGTACGGTTGCGACATGTCCAGTTTTTCCGAAAAAAAAACAGGCGATCATTTGCTTGGAAGTGCTTCGTGCGCGAACAACTTTTGTTGGATTCGGTTCATCTTGAAACACCCACACAGTCGACTGCTGTTTACTTTCGGGCTTATACGCGTAAATCCACGATCCATCACCTGTGACTATGTCATAAACGTGTTTTGAAGCACCGCGATCGTATTTTTTGAGCTTTTCTTTCGACCAATCGACACGAGCCTTTTTTTGAACGATTGACAAATTGTGTGGGATCCAACGCGAACAAATTTTTTGACATTCAAATGTTTATGCAATATTGAATGTATGCTGGTCCCACTAATGTGTAAGGTTGACTCAATCTCACGATAAGTCACATGACGATCTTGTAATATCAGTTCGCGCACAGCATCAATGGTTTCCGGAACAACAACTGTTTTTGGACAACCTTCAAGAAATTCGTCTTGGAGTGAACTACGACCTCGATTGAGTTCACCATACCATCGATAAACAGTGGTCCTTGATGGAGTTTCATCGCCAAAAATTAAATTAAGTTCATCCATGCACTCTTGCTGACTTAATCCACGTCGAAAGTTGTAAAAGATAATCGCACGAAAATGTTCACCATTTAATTCCATTTTTTGCCCGAGATGAATCCTTTAAGTTACTGTAAACAACACATAGCGCTCGTATGTTAAAACGTTCTGAGTACGTATAACCTCAAAAATACTAACCACCACAACCAACAACAGATGGCGTGCGTCCCTGCGACCCACACAACTACCAATACAATGTCTTTCATTTTTCTTCTTATCCAAACAACTACCAACAACTCGGCAGCAGCTCCCGACAAGAACTCGATGACTGGTTACCTTTATGTCCACTTCCGGTCCAGAACTCTCCTTAGTCCTCTACTTTTATACAAGAAAAGTAATGCAATATCAAATAATTTTCGTATATGGATTGTAAATGATTTTGTTTTAGATACATATGTTTGTATGAAATAAAATAATGCACTTGTTTAATATTTCAGATTTTAATTATTCCAACAATAAAAGACACTTATGTATTTGTCTTTTGGACTCCTCCCTTTTGTCACGTTGCGTTACACTTTCTGTGAACCCTTTATAAATATTACGTCACGAAAGTTCTTATTTTAATAATAAAAATTTTAATAAAAGAATAAACATCTTAATAAGAATCAAATAAATTGTTAGTTATAAAAAAGTATAGAAATTCATTAAAGGCTCACAATTAGCCATAAACGGCATTCCAAAATCTTCTTCTTTGTCTTCGAAACTATTTTTACTTCACCTATCTACTCTGCACCAACGCTTTCAACCCCTCAATATACATTGTAGCTCTCGAGCTTAAAAAGGTGTGATACGACTTGGCTATACACGAATAACCACCTAATCTTTTTCTTTAAGTTTTGGATATATATATATATATATATATATATATATATATATATATACAGGGTGTAAATAGTTTGACTGCATATATTTTAGGTGCAGATGGTACCCACCAAACAAAACAAAAAACTCTTATAACACTATGGTCTAAAGGCCTTAATAAGCAAGAAAATTTGAAATACATGTTAAGTAAATTATTGTCAATGTGGCAACGTCGCGCTAAAAATGAGATTTGCTTGTAGCGTGAATAATAAAGAAATGAGTCACCACAAAAAAATGAACACCTGTTATTTTTTTGTATTAAATAATTTCATAGTTTCCAGTGCCGGTAGATTTATTTAGGTACATAAAATTTTATGAAATATTATTTTCAAAAATGTACCCTTTTAATATCTATGTATTGAAATGAATATTTATATTTGGCGATTTATTTTATGCATCAAGTTGAAGAAGGGAGGATACAAAGTTGTTAACATTATAATACAAAAACAATGCGATACAAAATATATTAAACAAAACATTTCTTATATGTAGTTCTTTTATGTGTTAAATTCTTCGAGAAATAATTGTTACTAAGAAATTAATATTACTTATCTTAGACAAATAAAAACCCTTTGACCTGCAGGATGTCATTATGATAGAGCTCTGGCGAGCAAACGGATTATTTATAGTAAATATTCAAAATTCAAAATTCTTGTTATTACATTTGCTTTCCCCACAAATTAATAGCATGTCAGGTCTTTACCTTATTGTATGATTGTCACTGTTTGTCACAAAATAATACACTCGAACTCACAATTCACAACAGATTTTATTTATTTTTCCAATTTATATCTTAAAATGAAAATCAAATAACCTACGCTATGTCGAATGTCACGCAAAAATCACTTTCACTTTCTTAAAAGAACCGGGCAGCAAAAAAGCATTCATGGCAGCGGCCAGCTGTAGTACTGAGTATATGCTATGTTGCCACATCTGATGGGAGAAACGTAGGGCAAATTATAACAGAATATTTAGAGTTTAAATAATAATTTTCTTTGTTCATACAGTTATTAAATGTGT
The DNA here is from genome assembly GCA_034190945.1 of Octodonta nipae. Classification (NCBI taxonomy): domain Eukaryota; kingdom Metazoa; phylum Arthropoda; class Insecta; order Coleoptera; family Chrysomelidae; genus Octodonta; species Octodonta nipae. The sequence goes on along the minus strand of CM067222.1, from coordinate 45,732,484 downwards.
ATACGCTATTGAGTATTTACATATTTAGCTTTACAATCATTTTGAAGCCGGAAATAATCTATTATTCACTGTAATAAAGGCTACAGAACTTCTAACTTTTTCATTTTTTTTGGCAAAACTATAGTTTATTTCTGAAAATGTTATAAAGCTTTTTGATTTGTTTTGACCTGAAGTATTGATCCTTAAAATCTTTGCACTCAAACCGTTTACACCCTGTATATATGTTATATCACACTTCTCAATATTAACTTTTTAAAAAAGATTTTATTAATAACAATACAAAAATTATAACTTTAAAAATATAAATGAAAATAACAATATAAAGTGACAGAGTAACTGAGTAATAATCAATAACAAACAAGAGAGATTTACAATATATAACCTAATGAATGCTGAATCGGCACTGTCGACACGGCGATTCCCACGGATGCTCGGCGGTACTGTAATGTGATACTCCACGTGTCGCTGACTCAGCTGGGAATGTTGTATTGTCGTTGCGATATAAGTTCATGCTAAGTTCATAGTGTTACGAAATTTACCCAAAGCCGACCCTGTTTCATTTCAGTACGACAACAAACGCTTTGAGATAAAAAATGGTTCTCGAAAAAACTCGGCACGTGTAGGAGTGATGATGATTTTTACGAAAATTTTCTATGCTGGTTTTATAATGGAAGGATCAGTTGCTGAAGCGAAGAGCTTATATGTAACATTGTTATTGTGATATTTGAATCAGCTGTTGTACATTCGATGTAAATAAAAGTTTCTAGAAAAGTGAAAGTGAATATTAGTTTTATAATTTTAAATTGAACCCGCGGACTTTACAACAATTTGGTGATCAGAAGTAAAGAATTAAGTGCAGTTAAAATCCTAATTTGATTTATGGAAACCCGTAGTATGGACGAAACTACCAAAAAAATAGTCAAGCAGGGTACAGAGGGACTGGACGAAAAAATTGCACAGATTCTAGAAAAACGTGATAAGAAGGAAAAACAACATCAAGAAGAAGTTCAACAAAGGTTAGTAAAATCTCTTGATGATAAACGTAAAATAGAATTAGAAAATCTTGTCACTACGATGAAAAGCGAACAACAAAATTAGTTTCCACGATGAAAAGTGAACAACATCATTTAATTGAAGGATTATTCTAGAAATTTGTAGAAAAACGAGATCAAACTGAATTAAAACGACAAAATAAATTTAAGATATTTGAAGAAAAACAAGGCAAAACGGAAGAAAAAAGACAATTGCATTTTGAACAATTAATGCAAATAGTATCGCAAGTTAATGAAACAGTTAATGAAAGTTGAATCAGATATAAAAGAAATAAACGACGACATAAAGATCCTAAAAAGTAATGTGGAGACTCTTGAAATCAAAGTAGATGACATCGATTCCATCCAGAACCAGGTGAAATTTGAAATAAGTGCTATCCAAAGCCAGGTAAAAGCTGAAATCAGTTCAATTAAAGACGCAGTACACAGTGAAGTACAAGATAAAGTGGAAACAGCAATTAAAAAATTGCAACAAGATTTGCAGAGAGGGAAATACCAGCACACCGTGAGTACCAAAGGTTCCGTTAGCAAACCATCCACATTTGATGGCAGTTCATCTTGGCCCATGTATAAACGGCAATTTGATGTCGTGGCTACAGCTAATGGATGGGATAATCAAGAAAAATCCACGTCTCTGGTAATTTCGTTAAGAGGTCCGGCCCTAGAACTTCTCCAAAGTATTCCAGTTGATGAACAAGTCAATTACGACAAGATTATCGCCATCCTAGACAAACGATACGACAATCAATCCTTGAGCCAGGTATACCAAGTACAACTGAGTGGAAAAACGCAGAAATCCGGTGAAAGCCTCCAAGAACTCGAAGCAGAGATTAGACGGTTAGTTCATTTGTCCTACCCATACCTGCCAGAGGAAACGAAAGACCATTTGGCCACACAGAGTTTCATAAACGGCATCAGAGATGTGGAAGTACAACGAAATTTAAGACTAAGTGGCGTCAAGAAAAGTAATGAAGCTCTACTTCGGGCTTTGGAAGTAGAGGCCGTCATGAACATGTCCAAGCCGAGGGTCCGAGCAGTTTCTTTCAACCAGGAAGAGTCAGAGTCACCATTTCAAGCGCTGCTGGCTGGCCTGAACAAAATATTAGAACGGTCACAAAGAACTGGCACCAGAGGGGCATGTTACCGCTGCGGACGGACAGGGCATTTTCAACGTGATTGTCGAGTAAGGCCACCTGAACGATCACCGACCAGGGGTAACCAACAGAACAGCCACATGTCCAGGGACCGTCAGCATAAGGGGGCGAATGTTGACTGACCCTCCACCAGCCCCCAAAACGTTATCCATCCAGGGATTTTGCCGAGATAGCGGCAGCCTAGTCATCAGAGACACCATCAATGGGCGAGCAGTTACCATCACCATCGATACTGGCGCCGCTGTGTCCATTGCCAGGTCCAGGGTTTTGAGAGCATCAGAAATTCTACCAGTTACCGATAACATCCAGCTCAGAACAGTCACCGGCGAGTCCATGTCAATACAGGGTGAGGCAGATGTCGTGCTACAGATAGGGGACAACATGATCCGGCATAGGGTCCTGGTAGCGAATATTGAGGACGATTTTATACTGGGAATGGACCTAATTAGCCAGCATGGATTTATGTTCGACCCGAGATATGATGTTCTTCGGTTCCTAAATGAGGAATTTGTATTGACACGGCCCGTCAACACATCAGTCACCCCCATAAAAATTGTGGCAAAGTCTTCAGCTAGAATTCCCGGTCGAACGGAACAGATTATTCATGGGCAGTTAGACAGCAATCCTGGGAGCTGCGTTGGAATGGTGGAGCCCGTACACTCAACTTATGACTACTTAGTTGGACGGGCTATAGTTAAAACCGGACGAGATATACCAATCAGAGTCCTGCATTTGTCCAACAACGACATCAGAATTACCAATGGTCAAGAGATAGCTTGTTTCGAGCCAGTAGAGACCATCATCAATTGCGAAGAAGAGTACCAGACGTCGGTGAAGGAGACAGGACCCGATAAAGAGTTCCTACAACAGTTTGCTGACCATTTGACACACTTGACACCAGAGAACCAGAAGAAAGCCAAGCAATTTATCACAAAGCACTGGCAAATTTTTAACAGTAAAAATGGAACCACCGGTTGCACCAACACCATCCAGCATCGAAAAGATACCGGAAAGGCTCAACCCATCAGAATACCACCTAGACGACTACCATTGGGGCAACAACAGGCAGTCGAGGAAAACATCGAGTCCATGTTACAAAATGGAGTTATTGAGCCATCCATCAGCCCATGGTCTGCTCCCGTCGTGCTAGTAAAAAGAAGGATGGAACCACCCGATTTTCTCCTGTTGGTTCTCCACACTAGACCTAAAAAGTGGATATTGGCAGATTCTCCACCAGTAAAGGGCTGTTTCAGTTCACGGGCATGCCCTTTGGGTTATGTAGTATACCTCGACGACATTCTAGTCATGGGTCAGACATTCGACGACCATCTGAAGAACCTGGACGAAGTATTATCCAGAATTAATAACGCCAACCTGAGACTCAATTAGAAGAAGTGTTCCTTGTTCCAAAAAGAAGTAGAGTTTTTGGGCCACGTAGTGTCCGAGTCAGGAATCCGCACCAACGAAGACAGAAGCCATCCGTGATTGGCCAATTCCAAGAGACAAACATGAACTCCGAAGTTTCTTGGGCATCTGTTCACACTACCGGCGTTTTGTTGAGGGATTTGCCACCATCGCCGCCCCTCTACATCGGCAGACCACTGAGAAAGAGACCTTTCATTGGAATCAGGATTGCGAAACATCATTCAGGCGACTGAAGGCAGAACTATGTTCCAGCCCAATCCTAGCCTTTCCTAAAAACAGTAATTTGTGTATTAAATTAACCTTATTTCATTCAATCTTGTCTAAAATAATATTTTACTGTTTCCTATGTAAAAAAAAAAAAATTGACGGCACATGAGTATAAGGGTTGAGTCTATATATGTATGTTATACACTAAAATAGTTGTCGGCGAACTGTTATCTATAAAACAAAAATTCTTTTATTTATCAAAAATCTCGACTCATTTATGCTCAAAATCAACCGAATACTCATAACAGCCTATCATATATATATATATATATATATATATATATATATATATATATATATATATATATATATAGTAAATATGAATGCCGAATTTAAAAAAAAACCCTTATGTCGGACTTCGGTGCACTATGATGCATATACTCTGAAAAATTTTAACTGTATATATTTTTTAATCTTATTTTGCCACTGTTTTTTTAACGTTAGGATATTTTAATCTATATTATACTATGTGTTTGCGGGATGTCTTAACTTATAACTGGTTAGATAACGTGTAACACTCGGAGAGTCTTTCCACTTTCAAACCGAGAGTGAGTTTAATACGGTGCATCTATACAATTATCTTGATAAAGTCTCTTTTAGGGTCTTTTTCTATCGTTGCAATTATCTGCTGCGTGGTATAGTTGTATTATACTTCCCCACTTTGGAGAATCTTCCCAGCATTGTGCTGCGATTTCCGCATAACACCGTTTTTTTTTTCTTTAAAATTTCAAATAGTCCAAAGAAACTTCTTGGATTATTTCGGTGTTCTTTTTTTTTAGTTCTTTAATTCCCCTCACTTAGTTTTCTATTTATTTTCGTCGGTGCCTTATGGATGCTAATGCAGAAATACACCTTTGCCCTTGCGGTAATAATTATTCATCGAAAAAAAATCTTCGAAACCACCAACGAAGATATTGTCGCCTTCTCCAAATTAAAGATGATGAAAGAAAATTCTCCTGCGATTTATGCGGTGACAAATATGCATCATATTTAGGTCTGCGACAACATGTTGCGAAAAAGCATCCAATCGAGTACAATCAAGAAATGGAGAACGAAGCCACTAAAACTCCCCTATGGTCAGCGCAGGAAACATTGGATATGGTACATGCCGAGCTGCGATTCACGGGTAGAGCCGTTAATATGCATATTGCTTCGATTTTTCCTGATAGAACCCTAGAAACAATTAAACTCAGAAGAAGGAGAAAATCTTATCAGGATCTCCTTAATATTGTCAAAAATGATATCATAGAGGCGGGTGGAGAACTATCACAAGTACCACTACCTTCTCCTCAACCTCCTACTACCCCCCTTAGTCCTTCTACTACGGTTACTATAGAGTATCCTTCCATTATTGCTACCCCTCTCTATAATTCTTCCCCCGAACCCCCTCCTATAGACCTACCACCCGATCCTCCGCCTTTGAACCAGCCTCCTGAGAAAATATCACCTCTACCTTCTGAATACGTCAACCATCAACAGCTGTCCGATAATATATCTATCACTGAAAACTCTAATAATTATCCTTCACCATTACCACCCTCTATCGTTGTACTTTCACCCCCTGCTACCGCCGGCCAACAGGTAGAAAGCCAACTAAACCCTAATAGCCAACCCTTTCGCCCCATTGATACGATAATGGAGTGTCTTTCGGCTGCCACGTTAAATCTTGTCAGTGATAAACATCTTGCCCGGATATTAGGTAACTATGAAAATCGAATCGCACACTCGAAGCAGTGAGTTGTCTTGATTATCGCATTGTCTAGTTTTTTTGTCTAATTCTTAAACAAGCAATATGTCTGGCAGTGGAAAAGGTGGTAAAGTTAAAGGAAAGGCAAAATCGCGATCCAGTCGTGCCGGTTTACAGTTTCCGGTAGGCCGTATTCATCGTTTATTAAGGAAAGGAAATTATGCCGAACGCGTCGGCGCCGGTGCACCAGTATATTTAGCAGCAGTTATGGAGTATTTGGCTGCCGAAGTTTTGGAGTTGGCCGGTAATGCTGCACGTGATAACAAGAAGACCCGTATTATTCCGAGACATTTACAACTCGCCATCAGAAACGACGAAGAATTGAATAAATTGTTGTCTGGCGTAACAATTGCACAGGGTGGTGTCTTACCCAACATTCAGGCTGTGCTGTTACCAAAGAAAACCGAAAAGAAACCTTAAATGTATTAATATGCCCATTTGTTTAATATGTTAATATAGAAATTCTGCCCGCAAAATTTTGAAAAATATAAAATAGTCTATTTATATTAACGCAGTTTAATGGTTTATTATCCGGTATACGAATAAACTTACAAAGAAATAAGTAAAAAGGGTTTGTGCTCCAAATGGTGCAGTAAATAAGCTGTTGTCTCAATAAATGAATATTTCATATAAAATTTGATTTTTTCCGGATTACAAAAAAAGATAAAATTATTGTCCATTGTCTTTTCAGGGATATTTTGAATTGGTTCTATTTCTTTTCCACTCAATTTTCGCGGATTTCTTATTATTCCGGTCATGCAACTCCATGGACCTTTCTGTAATTTAAAGTTTTCGTCTAATTTCGGTTATATGCTGGCATTCTAGGCTTGAAGCCGTGAATTCTTTACGAATGTGGACCAGCAAAAACTGGATAGAGTAGATGCAACGGTTGAGTGACAGAATCAGTCATAATTCTTTTTATGATATGCTGGACAATAGAAAATTGAAAACGCAACTGTACGCGAAAAATTGAAAGTATTCTAAATAGTGTTATTATTGTCCGTTTTTGTCAGTAGTTCTGATTTCCGTCAGAAAATATTACGGAAATTTAGGTTAGAGTGTATCCTTTGTGATTCCGTTTTTTAATGTTCCATATAAATTTTTGTTTGACGTGTTAATGCAGATTTTCAGATTAAATGACAACTTTCGTTTCGAGTCTCGTATCGTAAACATGCCACCCAAAACAAGCGGTAAAGCTGCAAAGAAAGCCGGAAAAGCTCAAAAGAACATTTCAAAGGCTGACAAAAAGAAGAAGCGCAGGAGGAAGGAAAGCTATGCCATTTACATTTACAAAGTATTGAAACAAGTACATCCCGATACCGGTATTTCCAGCAAGGCCATGAGTATCATGAACAGTTTCGTCAACGACATTTTCGAACGTATTGCTGCTGAAGCTTCCAGACTGGCACACTACAATAAACGTTCCACTATTACAACCAGGAAATTCAAACTGCTGTTCGTCTACTATTGCCCGGTGAACTCGCCAAGCACGCAGTCAGTGAAGGAACTAAAGCAGTTACCAAATATTCTATTTCTTTGACTGCTTTGGGCATATTAATACATTTAAGGTTTCTTTTCGGTTTTCTTTGGTAACAGCACAGCCTGAATGTTGGGTAAGACACCACCCTGTGCAATTGTTACGCCAGACAACAATTTATTCAATTCTTCGTCGTTTCTGATGGCAAGTTGTAAATGTCTCGGAATAATACGGGTCTTCTTGTTATCACGTGCAGCATTACCGGCCAACTCCAAAACTTCGGCAGCCAAATACTCCATAACTGCTGCTAAATATACTGGTGCACCGGCGCCGACGCGTTCGGCATAATTTCCTTTCCTTAATAAACGATGAATACGGCCTACCGGAAACTGCAAACCGGCACGACTGGATCGCGATTTTGCCTTTCCTTTAACTTTACCACCTTTTCCACGGCCAGACATATTGCTTGTATAAGAATTAGACAAAAAAACTAGACAATGCGATAATCAAGACAACTCACTGCTTCGAGTGTGCGATTCGATTTGGGCATATTAATACATTTAAGGTTTCTTTTCGGTTTTCTTTGGTAACAGCACAGCCTGAATGTTGGGTAAGACACCACCCTGTGCAATTGCTACGCCAGACAACAATTTATTCAATTCTTCGTCGTTTCTGATGGCGAGTTGTAAATGTCTCGGAATAATACGGGTCTTCTTGTTATCACGTGCAGCATTACCGGCCAACTCCAAAACTTCGGCAGCCAAATACTCCATAACTGCTGCTAAATATACTGGTGCACCGGCGCCGACGCGTTCGGCATAATTTCCTTTCCTTAATAAACGATGAATACGGCCTACCGGAAACTGAAAAAAAAATCCATTCAATCTAAAAAGTGAGTAAACAATATATTTGTGCCAGCCAGCCCGAAATCCTGATTCGGCCACGAGTATACACGACAAGGATTGAGCAAGTGGTCTTCGAACTAATATAAATTCGCACCTATGACCTGTGTGCATAAGGAGGCCAATTACGACTGTCTAATTACTGACCCACACCGCACCACCCACCTACAAGTAAGGGACCGCCATTACAGCTAAAAGAGGTATTTTCATCTTGTGTTGTGTGTTCAGTGTAGTTTCGTCAATAAAACAGTAATTTGTGTATTAAATTAACCTTATTTCATTCAATCTTGTCTAAAATAATATTTTACTGTTTCCTATGTAAAAAAAAAAATTGACGGCACATGAGTATAAGGGTTGAGTCTATATATGTATGTTATACACTAAAATAGTTGTCGGCGAACTGTTATCTACAAAACAAAAATTCTTTTATTTATCAAAAATCTCGACTCATTTATGCTCAAAATCAACCGAATACTCATAACAGCCTATCATATATATATATATATATATATATATAGTAAATATGAATGCCGAATTTAAAAAAAACCTTATGTCGGACTTCGGTGCACTATGATGCATATACTCTGAAAAATTTTAACTGTATATATTTTTTTAATCTTATTTTGCCACTGTTTTTTTTAACGTTAGGACATTTTAATCTATATTATACTATGTGTTTGCGTGATGTCTTAACTTATAACTGGTTAGACAACGTGTAACACTCGGAGAGTCTTTCCACTTTCAAACCGAGAGTGAGTTTAATACGGTGCATCTATACAATTATCTTGATAAAGTCTCTTTTAGGGTCTTTTTCTATCGTTGCAATTATCTGCTGCGTGGTATAGTTGTATTATACTTCCCCACTTTGGAGAATCTTCCCAGCATTGTGCTGCGATTTCCACATAACACCGTTTTTTTTTCTTTAAAATTTCAAATAGTCCAAAGAAACTTCTTGGATTATTTCGGTGTTCTTTTTTTTTACACAGCCGTGTAGTTGATCCGATATTACGCGAGAATTAACACATTTACGTTTATACAGCGATATAACTGGTAAATAATAGTACAATTGCGGAGCTCACAAGAACACGTCCGCTCGGTTCGAACGCTTAACGCCAGCAACACAAGTTTGGGGGCCGTCCTATCCCAGGTGCAAGATGGTAAAGAGAGAGTGATCGAGTATTACAGCCGTGGATTCTCGAAACCGGAAAGAAATTATTGCGTCACCAGAAAAGAACTTCTTGCAATAATAAGGGCTGTAGACCATTTCCACAAATACCTCTATGATCGTCATTTCTTAATCCGAACAGATCATGCCGCACTGAAATGGCTGCTGGACATGAAGACGCCGGAAGGACAACTGGCCAGATGGATGGAGAAATTACAGCAATACGCCTTCAAGGTGGAACACCGTGCTGGCCGTTTGCACAATAACGCCGATGCCCTATCCAGAAGACCCTGTAGAGCGGAATGCGGACATTGTCTGAAGACGGACCAGCGAGAGGGTATCTCCATCAGGCAGATCCGAGTGCAGACCAATGAAGACTGGACAACGGAACAGTGCATCCAGGACCAAATGGCTGATCCAGACATCGAACCAATCTTGTCACTCAAAATGAGAGGGGCACCCAGGCCACGATGGGACGAGGTAGCTAGATATTCCGGCGTGCTGAAATCTTTATGGGCTCAGTGGGACTCTCTAAGAGTAGACAATGGAATGCTCAAGCGTGTTTGGGAAAGCGCTGATGGACGAGAAACCAAGTCCCAACTGGTAGTTCCGAAGAAAAAGGTACCAGCCATCCTGACCGAAGTACATGATGGAATTACCGGAGGCCACCTGGGCATGAATAAAACCTTAGACAAAGTTCGCCAGCGGTACTACTGGGTGAATTACTTCGAAGACGTCAGAGTTTGGTGCCGCAAATGTGCCACCTGTGCCGCCAGTAAGGGCCCGAAGACCCGGACCAAGGGCAGAATGCCGGTCCGTTTCCCGAGTCTGAGAGGGGGAACAAATACATTCTGGTCGCAATGGATTACTTCAGCAAATGGCCTGAGGCATATGCGATACCCAACCAAGAGGCAACCACGGTAGCGGCGGTGCTAGTAAAACAACTATTTAGCAGGTTTGGCGTCCCGATGGAACTACATTCAGACCAGGAGCGTAACTTCGAATAGAATGTATTCCAAAAGGTTTGCACGATGTTAGGGATCAGGAAAACGAGAACAACACCATTGCACCCACAGTCAGACGGAATGGTGGAAAAGTTCAACAGGACCTTGGGACAACACCTATCCAAGGTCGTCAGCAATAACCAGCGTGATTGGGATGAACATATTCCTCTATTCCTGTTGGCATATCGCTCTGCCGTACATAATAGTACAGGCCTGACCCCAGCCAGGGTCCTATTCCGAAAGGAGCTGCGATTACCCTGCGATTTGGCATTTGGCTCCCGCGAAGAACTTTCGCAAGACATCAAGACCAGCTCCGATATAACATGCTGGCAAAACACGAATTAGCCCGAACGCAGATGTTGGTCACCAGTGACCGGATGAAGACGCGATACGACCTCAAGGCCAATTCAGTCGGATTTCAGGAGAGAGACAAAGTCTGGCTGTACAACCCCCAACGGAGCAAGGGTAAATCCCCAAAGCTTACACCCGCCTGGGATGGACCATACGAGGTGGTCAAGAGGCTTAATGACGTCGTCTACCGGATCCGTCGAAACCCCAAGGCTAAGTTGCAGGTGGTCCATTTAGATCGACTTGCTCCCTACCATGGAGGGGATGTTTCTGATCGGGACGATCAGAATTAAAGGGGGGGCAGTGTTACGAAATTTACCCAAAGCCGACCCTGTTTCAGTTCAGTACGACAACAAACGCTTTGAGATAAAAAATGGTTCTCGAAAAGACTCGGCACCTGTAGGAGTGATGATGATTTTTACGAGAATTTTCTATGCTGGTTTTATAAAGGAAGGAGGCCACCATCGCGAATCAGTTGATGGAGCGAAGAGCTTATGTGTAACATTGTTATTGTGATATTTGAATCAGCTGTTGTACATTCGATGTAAATAAAGGTTTCTAGAAAAGTGAAAGTGAATATTAGTTTTATAATTTTAAATTGAACACACGGACTTTACAACAATAGTATAAACTTATATAACAACTCCCATCCATATAAAAAAGTTGATGGTACAGCATCAACTTTTATGCTAGGTTGTGGAGTTCTATATCGTCGGTTGGACTCAAGCGGCTGTGTAGCTTGCCTTTGGACTTAGGGTTTGATGGTGCTGTAGGGGTCGTGTGCTGGACAGCGGAGCTGGGTGTAGTGGTCTTCTTGAACCTCTTCTGGATTGACTTCACTGTGAGGAGTATAATCACAATTAATATTACCGTGACTGTTGTGATTGTAAGCCAGGAGATATGCTTTTCTAATGGTGGTTGTTTCATTAGCTTTATATATATATTGGGTAAGCTTATGGTTGGCAACATCTAGGTCTTGTACGTCTAATTCTTGCAACTGTAGGGGTGTTAAATTTGGCAGCTGGCATGCCGTTGCAGCAGTTGAAAGGAATGTCCACTGGGTGGTTCCTATAATGTGTTTGGAAGTTCTTGTAGCATGGACCCTTGTGTTGTCGATAAAGGCATTGCAATTGGATTGGATTTGCAACACTGAATTTGTTGAAATGGTTTGTGTCACGACATCTTGACCCTTACATTTGATGGCTATGGGTAGTTGTCTGGAAATTGAGATCAATCATAGGTTTATGTCGATCTCTTGTATATTATATTCTTCTGCATATAATATGGAAGTTTTGCAGATTGCTGGAAGTGTGGCTGGCTGTCTGAGAAACTGACCTTCGCAGATGGCATCTTTGTCTATTGGATGTGATATGGCTTTGGAACAAATCTTATGATGTTTAGTTAAAGGCTTGCAGTCGCTCAGGTCTTCGAAGGATGTGTATAATAACGAATCGTCATCTCTCGCGATAAATTTAGTCTTTATTGAAAGTATATGATGGAACCCTGTTCGATCATCCAAAATTGGGATCGGATAAAGGTGGTAAAGGGTGTAAATCTCAGGATCAACTAGAGGAATTTTGAGTACAAAAATGATTTTGGTGTTGATTTGAAAAGCTTCCAATTCTATCAAATCAATGTACTGAGCAACATTTGAACTGTAAATAGGAAGTTGTAAATTATTTTCGTGTAGAGACTGAGAAATCTTTTGAAGGGAATCGACCAAATCTACTGGGGTTATGATCGAACTATGTAAAATTTTTAAGCGGGCGAAAGAGACTGCAGTTAGAACATCATCTAGAGTGTTTTAAATATGTAACTCTCCATTATGCTTTCACACAGATCTAAGATATTGATTTGAAATTCATGAAAATCAAGATCATTTGAAATGTATAAAATTGACTGCCTTATTTTTTGAATGTTATTCGAGAATAGTTTCTCCTCGGATTGAAATTTTTGTAAAGTGTTGTTGAGGCTCGTTATGACTGAGGTTGTTAAAGATATTTGTTTCTTTACTAAGTCTTGAATTTGGTGTTGGTCTTTAGTAATTTTAGTTATACCGTCATTTATGTATTCACCATCTGATCCCAGTCCGTTAATAAGTCCGCGTTAGCATGGCGTCGTTATTTGAAATAGCACCTCTGAAAGGACTGAGGTCTTTGGAGACAAGAAGTGTCCATTTGTCGTTTGGAATTTTAAGTGTGCCTTCTTCATGGAAGAAAACTCCTTTTGTATTGTTAACGGGTGTAAGAGAGTATTGTTGGAGGTTCACGACTGAAAACAGTCCACAGAATCTGAAAAGAAGGGATTCATTCAAAAAAGGGTTTTAGTCTGTCAAAGTTAATTTTACTAATTTGGTTAGTCTGTAAATTTATAACGGTGGCAGAGTTTTTTCATATCGCAGTAATTTCAAAAGGTCCATTGAATTTGTTTTCAGATTTGCTTTTAATCTGAGACTCTTTCAAGTAAACTTTGTCGCCTACATTGTATTCTGGTTGGTTAGTTGAAACATGTTTGTCAAATCTAACTTTAGATTTTTGTTTTTGTTCAGCTGTATTTGCCCTTATCATTTCCGCTAAAGTCGCGTGAAACCTTTCGATAGAACCATTTGATTCGGGATGGTGGACACTTGAAAAGGATAGTTTTATGTCATATAGTTTGCACAGGTCCCTTATGAGTGTTATCAAATTCACGTCCATAATCACAATGGATGCGAAGAGGTGTACCGTAATGTTGGAAGAATATTAGGAGGGTGTTTACTACAGTTTTAGCTGTTTTGTCACCACTTGGGTAGGCCTGAGTAAATTTGGTGAGTTCATCCCCAATCAGTGCGTAGTTTCTATTTGAAGACGCGAGATGTAAGACCGACATCTAGGATTTTCGAGAGAATCAGTACACAGAGGTTCCGAATCTGGAGCCGTTCCGTGTAATTGCTGTTCTCTCTCAACTCCTAGGACAGAATGTCACGATAAACATCTAGGATTCACTCGAAAATCCTAGATGTCGGTCTTACATCTCGCGTCTTCAAATTTAACGAAATGCATCAAATGCATAAAGAAGTGTTCGAGAGTACATTCAATTGTGGGAAGCGCAACTGATGAAGGTTCCCTAACCAGAAACAATATGCATTATATTGATATATAATATATATTGTCTTGCGTACAAAGGAATGACACCTCGAAGAGAGCGTAGTTTCTAGTTGGATATTCGAAAATATCAATGTTGATACGTTCGAAGGGCGTTTTTGGTGTTTCAGTTATGACAAAAGGAGCACTTAAGTTTTTTCTACAGAACTTTACCTTTTGGCAAGTTTCGCAGGACTTAATAAATTGCTCTACACTTTTGATTAGTTCAGTCCAATTATACTTTTCTTTAATGCGTCGGATGGTCTCGTTAATTTCACGGTGAAGGTTATTTTTGCCGCAGTGGTACTGTTGCAGTATAACGGGAATTTCGTCTTGTGAAGGAGTTATCAGAATATTTTGACAAATTTTTAGTTTTACGTCTTTGTCTGCAATACAGAACGTTTCGGATTCGTCGAACTGGTCTTGGTTGTTATAGAGGATGTTGAAAAGATGTGAGACAACTGTTCCAGGATCAAAGGGTAAAGGGACAATTAGATACTTGCTATGCCGGACAGATTTGCTGGCTAGAATGTTTAGTGTGTCGGTAGTGAAATTTGGGTCTTCTTCGAAAATGTTTCGATGATTGATTCGGCCCAATGAAATTTGGTCTATTATTTTGGTTAAAAGGCGGAGGGTTATTTTGAAATCTTAACTGACACTCCGCAGCAATGTGGCCTAGTCGCCCACAATTTAAACATTTAGGAGGTGGATCTGGTTTTCTAGCCTGAAAAGATGGCTTAGGTGGAACGGATTTATTTACTTTTTATTCCTCAAAATAGGATAATTGAAGTTCTCTTCTTATTCGTGAATGTGCCTCGAGAAGATCCTTCGGATTACTGGCACGGATAATTTGGCCTAATCGAGGTTCTAAACCGGTAAGTAGGGTGTTTAGGACCATTGTGTTAACGAGAGTGGTTTGAGCATCTTTCTGCTCGTTGCTTAGACTAGGGGCTTTTTGGATATAGGGACTTTTTGGATACAAGAGTGCATTTTCGCACTCAATACTTGAAGCCTATTATAGAATGTTAAGGGGGACTCGTTTGATAGTTGTTTTAAACGTTAGAGATCGTGAATTAAAGAAGACAGATCCCTAGAGTCTCCAAAGTGTAGTGTTAGAAGCTGCTTTATTTCGAGGTACGACGCGGGGTTCCTAGAGTTGATTAACTGCGCCGCTTTTCCCCTTAATTTATTTTTGATGTGAATTACCAACAAGTATTTTTGTTCGGTAGTAGACATGTTATACGCGCAATTACAAGCATGTATAAATGTGGCCAAAGAAATTTGGTCGCCTTCAAACTCTGGAATTATTGAAAATATTTCCGACAACCTATATCTTTCAGTTTCTTCGACAACAGTGTTGTTCTGTGCTTGTGCCATTGCGATTTAATAGAATTTAAGAACAAAAAAGGTTCAAATCAAAATAATGAAATAGTATAGAAAAAAATGGTATCAATAAAATAAATGGTGTAAAAATTAATAATCAATAAATTTGTAAATGGGGAAATACCAAACTTATGGTATACAGAATGGTATATAATTAAATAAATGTAAATAAAACTAATAAATCAAGTAATTCACTCAATTGAATGAATAAAAATCAAAGTAATCAAATAAATCATATAAAATATCAATGTAATCAAATAATAAATCAGTGATTCAATTCACTGAATAAAAAATATCAAATAATCAAAATATTAAATCAATTATATAAAATCTTAAACGTTAGACGATTCACTACTACTCACAGCAACAGGAACATTGGAAGTACCGTGTTCTCCTTGTTATCGCTGTTGAGACTTCTTCCAGGTTCTTTGCTCCGTTGAGGGATAGGAATCCGCCGCTACCAGTTAGAAGCTCGTGTTCTAGTAACGTTGACGGATCCTACTGACCGCGCCAATTTGTTATATCACCCTTCTCAATATTAACTTTTTAAAAAAGATTTTATTAATATTAAATGTAAAAAATTGTATTCTTACTGCAAATGACGAATAAAGACAAAAATTGTAATGTAAAAATAGTAAATAGTATATGTTGAAATACTCGCCAAACTATCAACTCAATACCCGAAATTTTTTTCTTTTGAAATTCGAGTTATCTAGGTTCCACTCTACAGGGTGTAAATAGTTTGACTGCATATATTTTAGGTGCAGATAGTACCCACCAAACAAAACAAAAAACTCTTATAAAACTATGGTCTAAAGGCCTTAATAAGCAAGAAAATTTGAAATACATGTTAAGTAAATTATTGTCAATGTGGCAACGTCGCGCTAAAAATGAGATTTGCTTGTAGCGTGAATAATAAAGGAATGGGTCACCACAAAAAAATGAACACCTGTTATTTTTTTGTATTAAATAATTTCATAGTTTCGAGTGCCGGTAGATTTATTTAGGTACATAAAATTTTATGAAATATTATTTTCAAAAATGTACCCTTTTAATATCTATGTATTGAAATGAATATTTATATTTGGCGATTTATTTTATGCATCAAGTTGAAGAAGGGAGGATACAAAGTTGTTTACATTATGATACAAAAATAATGCGATACAAAGTATATTAAACAAAACATTTCTTATATGTAATTCTTTTATGTGTTAAATTCTTCGAGAAATAATTGTTACTAAGAAATTAATATTACTTATCTTAGACAAATAAAAACCTTTGACCTGCAGGATGTCATTATGATAGAGCTCTGGCGAGCAAACGGATTATTTATAGTAAATATTCAAAATTCTTGTTATTACATTTGCTTTCCCCACAAATTAATAGCATGTCAGGTCTTTACCTAATTGTATGATTGTCACTGTTTGTCACAAAATAATACACTCGAACTCACAATTCACAACAGATTTTATTTATTTTTCCAATTTATATTTTAAAATGAAAATCAAATAACTTACGCTATGTCGAATGTCACGCAAAAATCACTTTCACTTTCTTAAAAGAACCGGGCAGCAAAAAAGCATTCATGGCAGCGGCCAGCTGTAGTACTGAGTATATGCTATGTTGCCACATCTGATGGGAGAAACGTAGGGCAAATTATAACAGAATATTTAGAGTTTAAATAATAATTTTCTTTGTTAATACAGTTATTAAAGGTGTATACGCTATTGAGTATAACACTAGTATAGATGCACATTTATTTTACTATAGCCCATGTATAGTCTTGTAGTAGTAATTTCATTTTTCATTGAATTGAGAGCGTAGAATATATGAATGCGCCATTTTCAATGACATTGGATATACAGAGATACAGATTGTGAAGTCAATGCTAGTGCCGATGACAATAAAACAAGCATAAGTAAATATACCAAGTTAGAAGCTATCCTGACTACAGTATATACATAAAATAAGATCTGTGATATAAGAATGAAGTATTCCAATTGTATGAAGCCTTTGTAGCGTTGTTATAATTATAATAATTTTTCGTGAAATTTAAAAGCGTTTTATATGTTTAAAATTTCAGGATTTTAATTTAATAAACTAAACTAAAATTTAAAAATAGTGTATTCTGGCGTCCTCCTAATTCTAATTTTAATTCTATTTCTGTTCGCACTAATGTAATGTGATTTTGAATCTAGTATTAAGCTATTAATATTATAAGTTTTCTATTAATATTTGTTCTTGATATTATATATATATATATATATATATATATATATATATATATATATATATATACCAGACCAGTGTACAGGTTCTGTTACCTTCAACTGGATACAGCTTTGGCTGTATTAACTTAATACATTATATGTAACTATGTATCTGGGTATCAATAAAAAAATAACCAAAAAATAAATCTATAAAAACTGATCTAAAAGTATTTGTGAAATTACAAAACCGGTTTACAAACAATGAAACAAATACGACATACGTTTTTTTTAATTGCAATAGGGAGTTCTTGTATTGCAAGACTATATAAGATGTATATTGTAAAATCACAATACTAGTAATGCAAAATGAGTAAACTCACCCGAAATAAATGTTTGGTATATTATTTGGTACTATACAGGATTTGAATTTTGAGTAGATGTTCTTTCTATAAGCTGCAAATGGATTTGTTGCAAAATTCACATGGATTTATAAGTGTTTTGCTTTTTTCAAAACTGAATCATTTACCGATGCCTTAGATGTTTTCCGAATTTATATTGGGAACTTCTAATGTGAACGAACAATATAAAACATTTTATTACAACAAAATCCTACGTTTGCTATAAAAATGTGCAATTTAACATTCTTTAATTAAACTTAGCTACTAATGTATGATATTGATTTATTTGCTTAAATTATTTATATATTTGCAACTATGAAACAAATAAACTATAAAAACGTCCAGTGAAAAATTAAAATAGAAATGTTTCATGAAATGTCACGTTTCATTAGAGGTTCCATCCCCCTTGTCACACTAAGTGATTTCCCCCCCCCCCCCGCTTCTATGAGAAACGTATTTTATGAACAGTCCTTTATTATTTTTAGGGTTTCTAATTGTAAAATGAAAACCAATTTTTACTTGAAAATTTTTTTAAATTAACAATAATGTACATACAACAATTAAAAACAAATAGATAAAATATAAGAAGAACATTTTTAATTTATTGGATTTTGGTATTAATACACTGACGTTATATATACAAAAAATTGAAATATATATATTGCAAAATAAAATTAATTAACTATTAGATTACATTAAAAATTATATATTTTAAAAATATACTCACTTTTGATAATGTAAACATTAATATTCGTTTATATACACATTGTTTTATATACATCTATTGAATACTTTTGGTTTATACACTTGTGTTGGTAGTACCATCATAATTTAATAAAGTAAAACGGGTAGTCATAATACAGTGAACATTTTACCTTTATCGAAAAATCATAGTAACACAATACAATCGTTAGATTACTATTATTTCAGTCATATATGTGTATAAACACATTTTTCACCCTTTTGAAATAATGTGTTAATGGGAAGGAATAAGCTTCACTATAAGGGAAAAAACTAAATAAAATAATTAAGGGTTTCAGTATAATCCATAAAGTACAGTATAAAAATTATTAATAAATCTTTTTGTGGATAGACCTTCAAAATGCTTTAATACGTTTCAAAATCACATGCATTACTTGTAGTGTTAAGGATACAAAATTGGAGAATAATACCAAACAGGTCCCGAACTCTATGCAGTCACATATATTCAGCGCTGTATGCCCTATTTAATTAATAATTAATTTCGTTATATAAATTTAATTGATTTAAAATAATTATTTGCATACAAAATTTTAATAATATACTGCGAATTTTTAAAATAAAACAACATTACAAATTACTCATCAAGGCATTAAAGGCACTGTAATGTGCAGCAAGAATATGATTCTATGTCTAGGTCTAGTCCAAACCGCCAACTATATCCGGCTGTCAATCCAAGCTCTACAGATAAAACCTAAGCTAAACAAACAAAAACCCAGTCTCATGCATACCCATCCTTTCAGTTCTTTATTTATTAGTATCTCACAAAATATGTGCTTAGTCTATGCATACAAAACATATATATCTTTTTCTGTCGAATAGAATCTTCCTTAAACTTGACAATCGATTGCTAACAGCTGTAGTCCTTACAGCATGAGAAAAGACTGCACCACATAATTTCAAACGTTCTTATAGAACTAAATATTTTTAGGTATTATTTTCAACTAGTATTAGATAATGACATACACCTTAAAAGGTTCGACATACTGCACAGAGGTATAACATCTTGCACAAAGAAAAAAACACAGACCAACTGTATCTAAAAGATGTAGACGTTATGAAACTAAAAGCGTTTTTAGGGCTTTTGACATACACTAACTGGATACAAATCAAATCATTAATATATCACATCACTGATTGATACAGATGGTGCAGAAAGAGATTTACAGCATTATTAGCGTTTCTAAGATAATTCAGATGATAAAGTACATGTTCTATTTGAAACTTTTTCCAGAAGAGAGAAATATTGAAGGAAATTAGCTGAAACAGTCTTACCCCACAAAAAATACAAGTATGACCTAGTATGTATGGTTTCACCAAAGATATGTCGTATGTAAAGTAAAATCGGAAACTCGTTCAGCTTTTATTATCACTGTACCACTCCAGAGAAAAGTGAAAAACATGTCGGAAATTGCAGTTTCCTGTAATTCATTAAAAGATGAGAAGTGACAGTTAATCTCTACGAACATGTCGTTAATCAATTGTGACTTTTTCAAAATATTGGGACACGATTTACGTACAAATTATAAATCAAATAATCCGATATTGTGTCTTGATTTCATGAATAAACTTGAAAAATGTCAGAATTTTTGATGACGTCCAAAACGGTTTAGTAAAAAAACTGAAAACAACAGAAAACAGCAGGATATCTTCATACAAAAAAAATTGTTCAGGGTGTGGCTCACCAATAGGATTAAATTAAGTACTTGTAGTTTTAAATCTACTTTAATCTACAAAATCCACAATTTCAAATATATGAAAAATAAATAAATACCTCGAAAGAGTTGTAGGAAGTTAGTATGAGAAATAATCACTTGGTTTGTCAATAATGTTTTGTACATTGATGAGAACTGTGAACCTTTTAAAGTCAGGATTCAAACTAGTCTAGTTCGCACGAGATTGAAGAAAGCAAAATAGGGGAATATAAGTGAAAGTTTATCGATTTGTTTTTAATGTGTCTTTACTACTGTAGGATTTATTTATTTATTTAATCCCAATTATATACTAATATTCATATATAGTCTCTACTGTTTCGTTGTTATTAATTCTCTTTTTATTTTTAATCTAAAAATTAGCAAAACAAGTAAAAGAAAAACACATATATTTATAATAATAAAATTTAAATACACAGTTCTTGCCTAAAAAAATTGTCCAAAGCTTGTCAATCATAGTCAGTTGTTAATAGAAACATTTTTTACCTGCGCCGATTGCATACTTCTTAATAATACAAGATTACAATTGTCTCTTAATAATAGAAAGAATACAGACGTTGACGAGCCTACAAAGAAAGCAAACACAGAACAATTAGTAAGTAGTTTTGTTGAATTTATCCGTTTCACTGGCTGGTGCAATGGTTTTTTCCATAAACATAATAGAAAAATTGAATAATTTAAATTATGTGCCGTAGGGAAATGACAAACTTGCTTTGTCCTGTCACATTTTTAATCTCAACTAATTTTGTGGATATAATATTTATAGATGAAATCATTTAAGTTCTTTCAAAATATAGAAAAAAATATACAATGCTGAAATTAATTTTTTTAAATTTCAATTATTTCATACTTCAAATAACGATAAGCGAACTGGAAATTTAGGATGTTCAGAAAACCTTTTTTTAACACTTAACATCATGAGTTTGGAGTAGACTTAACACAAATTTCCACTATTAAAAAAGGCGCCATACAAAACAAATCTAAAGTATACAAACACTGATACTCTTTGAAATAATTTGGGTATATTTTTTGATCATGCATTTCATATTGTATAGAAATCTAATGTGTAAGTACATATTTTACAAACAGTTAATAAAAAACAACAAATTACCAAAAGAGATCGAATGGTTTGTATTGTTAAAAAACGAAACTGAGTTTTTTTAAGGTTTCTTGGGAAATTCCGTTATATGATCCAAGTACATTACAGTATTTAAAAATTAAGTTAGAAATAAATAACGAGAAATACTTTTCAATTCTGATTTTACATGTTTTAATGTCATTACAAATGCCTTAAAGAGCGATTTATCATTATCAATGGTATTGGGCATCCTACAACATCTACTGTACTTTAATTTATAGATGGCAATTTTTAAATGAGCTCACAAGACAGTGAAACTGTAAATACTTACTTAAATAGTGAAGCTTATTATATATAATTTATTTTATATAGCTGGGATTACATTTCCATAATAATACCGGATATGCTTTAAATTTGCAAACCAAGTATGAAATATATAACATTTGGCAGGATAATATTACATTATTAGAGTGAAATTTAACAAAAAATACCACAGATGGTTATAAGATATGATACTTGTTCAAATCATGTGAGCTGATACATCCAGTTAGAAATATATTTACACGCCAGCTGTTGATTGAGGACCTTCATTATCGTCGACTAAAATGTTTGAGTTAGACTTCTGTACATTCACACCAAACAAAATTTCCGATCCAGCGGGGATAAAATTGGAACTTGGAATGTTGTTGAAATAATTCGCAGACTGAAAAAAAATTGTTGAGTTATTGTTTTCCATAACATTTAAGCCCGTTGACGTGGCGTTACTGTTTTTATTTACATCTGGACTGGGAATGACTAACTGGCTAATGTCGTTGACATTATGACTATGATCTTTTGTTTCATTATCAGAAACCATTACAGTTTCAGTATCATTTGTATTTTGCACCGAAGGTGTATTGTATGGATTTCCTAAATATTCAGAATACAAGGAAACTGGTTGTACCTCAGTGGCAGTTGTCGTTGAAGATGGAAATGGACCGCTATAAAGAATCGGAAATGAATGGTTTGTTTGTGATGGGAACAAGTTTGACATATACGGAAGACCAGGTTGAAGAGTTGGTTGCATTAGAGTTGTAGGACTTGAAACATATGTATTAACCGGATCATGAGAGGCAGGCACATCCTGTACAGCAGATGGGGCGACTGATACCGTCTCCGACTTATCATGTGGATGAGTCGGTCTTATCGGAGTTGAGACCATCTGAAAAAAAATCGTGTTTTAGTTTTTATAGTAAATAAAGTTATAAATATTTGCCTACTAGCAAATACAAGAATATATGAAAACCTTTTTTATGTACGTATTACTCTAAAATGGTTTACATCAATTTCCATAATTCAAACAACGTTGTGTTAAGGAATATCGTGAAGGGGTGCTTTATTGTCAAACATTTAATGTCAAATTGTGAATTATTAAATTTGTCATTGCAAACTATTTTTAATTCTCTAATTCGATTGTGTTATGTTTCAATGTCATTGAACACGGGGTCTGATTTAGACCCTAAAACGTTTGGATTATTTGAAATATACAGACTTTCCGGCAATTCTGATGTTTTCAAAAGAAAAAATCTGAAAAATACTTACCTTTCCTAATAAAAAATACTAATGAACAACTTTATAGCTTTTTAATGTTTCAATATTTTATTCCGAAACTCAACATATGGTTCTCCTTTTGAGGGCTTTGAGTACAATTGTATACTGGAAGCCGAAATAACAAACTTACAATTGAATTATAAGGAAAAGCCCTGAAAAGGCCTAACATATGTCGAGTTTTCGAATAAAATACTGAAACATTAAAAAGCTTAAGTTTTTCATTAGTATTTTTTATTATTTATAAGACACACAGCCACTTCAGTTGAAATTATTACCTTTTTTATTTGGGCAGCTATTATAAAATTATTAATCGTTTAAGGAAATGAACTAATAGGACCATTTTTGTTTTACTACACCTTATTAATGTCCTTTGGATACAAACAAATCATGGAAAAATAAGAGCTAACTCTACGAAGTGTAATATTTCGATGATACTCAATTCTAACCAATTAACCGTTTCGGATTTACTGGCAAAAAAACGACATCTATCATTTTTCATTTTAAAAGCTTTTGTAGATTCAAGACTAGAGATTATTTGATAACTAAAAATAAATCGGAAGTACATCACAAATTGACTGAAAACATATTGCAACATCGCTGTAGCTGAGCGGTCAATATGAACAATATAACGTCTGTTTCTAAATTGTTTGGTTGGTTTACATTCTAACGGCTGGTTTGTAAGTGTGCAGTTTTCGTAAAAAGTTTATTTCTTCATAGAATGAAGGCTTTCACTGCCGGAGTCTAACTAAGAGTCGTGACGGGTTGAAATATCTTTAACAACTTAGGTAGACATTTTCAAAGGCGACCGTGTGGCAGTGGTAGAAAGTGATCGCTGCGCCTATGCTAGTCAGTAACCAGTTTACTTCAGTAAATCAATCATATCATACTGACATTGTTATTTTTATTGAATGTCTTCTTTGGAAGGAATTTATTGTGTTGTAATATTCTCTCATAAATGAGTACAATAAATACAAAAACTACATATTTCTAAAAACCATCATAGAAATTTAAAACCTAAATACATGTGACTTTTTAGTTTACTCTTTCGGTTCCACATAGTCTTAGTCAGGCACGGCAAGGTTGCCAGATTTATTGAAATCTCCTAAAACTTAATGGAATAGGTCCTTAACTATATAAGACAGATATGTCTTTGTTAATAGTTTTCAGTTCACATTGCCCACTACTATCACCTGCTAAAATATCTGCACTGCATTGTCACACCCTGTATATGAGCTAATAAATAGAATAAACTATGATAAATACCTGTCCCAAGTGAGCAAATAAATGAGAAGAAATATTCTGCTGACTTGAAGGAGGCTGTAATATTATGCTTGATTTTGTAGCATTCTGGACATTATGCTGAATAACTAAAGGCTGGTTAGGAAGCTCCTGTTTGACAACCTGTGGAAAAAATATAATATGAATAACATTCAGTGCTAAAATATTTGTTTTTGATATTTAATATTTGTTGATAAATACCTGTCTGTTTTCTTGAAAAAGTTCCTCCTTCATATTAGGTAAAAATTTATTGATCCTTTCCCAAGTAGCATCCCATAATACATTTTTTCCATCAGGCCCATCAAATACTTTTGCAGAGTCCATAACCAACAGCATATTTTTTAATGACTCCGGAACAGCCTCATAAAGCAAATCACTTTGATCTGCGTGCATATATTTGTCCATGAAGTCTAGTATCACTAACCATAAATTAGAGAACGTTGCTAGTGATAAAAGTGGCGTCAGATGATGTAAAAAAACTTTGGATAATACAGTGGCGGCTCTTATCCTTGTCTCCTCCATAGTAGCTTTATATTTCGAAGAACTAGATTGCAACAGGTAATTTAATAAAGGAAATAACACTCTTTGGAAACACTGCTCCCACTCTGGACCCGTCAAAGTTTGAAGATCGTGAACCAAAAGAGCTCTTTGTAGGTATGTTATAGCAGTCATTCTAACCTGAAAAGAAAAGAGCATTTAGATTTCGGCGATCTACGGTGAATGTTAACATATGTGTATCTGTGAAAGTCAGTGCAATGGTTAGCTAATTCAGACTCAGTTTTATCAATACCAGCTAATACCAAGAAAGTCGATATGAACCTAATCTATATTTGAAAACTATTTAAAAAAAATTATGTTTTATTTAGATTTATGGAAGTATATTTATTCTTTATTTCTGGATAGCGGGTGGACACTCGGGTATGATTCAGGTCCTACTTCAGGGAAGCGAAGTATTAGTAAATAAAATGTTGGCGAGAGCTTGACTCCGTGTCTTACAAACCACTTTATACCAATCGGTTCGGTGTTTTCTTGAAGATTTATAGTGGATGTAGCATTCTCATTTGTTATGAAACTAAAACTACGTCTATGATTCAGCCAATTGATCGGAGGCAAGCTATGTAAACAGTTTGGAACCGTCGAGTAAGAATCAAGAAGCAAGGCAATTTTTTAACGGTTATATAAAGACTTGTTTCGAATGTAATACTGATTAATATTGGTTTGAGAAGGTGAATATTTATCTCCGAATTGTCAGTATCGAGGTTATAGTGGTATCAGAAGTTGGCGAAAATTATTCCCAGAGTCGTATTTCTTTTAAGTTAAAAAGAAATATAAAAAGAACAAATAGATAAAATGTCACAAGATATTTACAAAGAAGTCAATGAAAAAATGGACGAAAAACTCTCGAATTTGCTACACACAAGGAAACAGAAAAAACTCTAACAAGATAGGATATTCAAGAAAATCACTGAACAATAAAAGGAGGAAGTATAACAAAACTTCGTTGCGACAGTCGAAAAACAAAAATAATAATTGCATGAAAAACGCTCAGAAAATCTTAGAAGAAAAAAGGCAGCAAAATTTAGAAGATATCTATTTTTTTTATTTCAGTATTACTGGAAAACTGTAAGGAAGATCCGTATGTGGATTTTTTTTCAATATCAGCTTATGAATAAAATGTGCTGGTGGTGCACCAACCGAATATTAAATGAATGAAATTATCATTCGATTTCTAGGATTAAATCATCTGAACAAAAGGGGAAGTTTCAATTCGTCTGTATATACAGTCTGTTCACTTAACTTGGAATCATATGGAAAACTTTTTTAATATCAATATTAAGAAAAAAGTTATTCTTCTCAAAAAGATCTCGATGGTCCAAAATTTAAAATAACAACAAAAAACAACGAAAGTTCTTATGATAACCAAGTTCTACTTTGCCCCTTCCATAAGTAACCACAGGTTAAAGGACTGTAATTTGACTAATAAGGGTTTAGTATAGCTCCAAGGTTCAATTTTCATTTCATTGGAATTGAAGCCTGAACTTCGAAGATACCCAACGAATCAAGCAAGGCGTTCATCGGATTCTTTTGTTAAATTCTAGTCACAATAAAACCATGCTGTCGTTTTTCTTGACTTTCTTTTTTAATTTATCTCCCACATACTCGATAATCTAGTTTCGCGAACCTGTGGACTTTCATTCATAAATAATTTTATTTACATTTCTGGTACTATTTTTTTTTCTAAACATATCGTTTTTCACGTTCTATTATAACTGGCCGTTGTTTCCTCACTCGCAAAGTATTCTAGATACTAGTCTGCCCTTGTCAAGAATTGTAAAACAAATAAATTAAAAAACGAAAACAGACTTGAAAAAAGAAAACATAGAACTAATTTAATTAATAATTATAGTTTAAAAAAAACTAAAAAATACGCTTTAATAGCAAACCGAACTAAAAAGCAGAAAATAATTTTTAATTATGAACAGTTTATAATACAGCAGTAGAAAGTAAAAACCGTGGGGTGCTTGAAATATTAAATTTTACAATTATTCTATTGGCAAATATTTATAAGAGGGGAGTTACGCAAATATACACTTTTTACTTTCTACTGCTGTAATATAAACTGTTCATAAATAATAATTAAGTTCTGCTTTTTAGTTCGGTTTGCTCTTAAAGCGTATTTTTTAGTTTTTTTTAACTATAATTATTTTCTAAGTTTTTAGTCTCATAATGATGTATTTATATAATTAAAAAGTTTACTTCATGTTTGCGTAACCTTGCCATTTCATTGCAGTTCTACTACTGCCAAGTAGTTAATAGACGAATTTGTATTTAGTCAAGAACAGTGACAAAAAGACAACAAACGGGTAAATTCAACTTAAAGAATTGTATTGTCCCTTGATACGTGTGCCAATTTTCAACTTAATTGGACTTCTTTAAGTTGGTGCAAATTACGTTGAAAGTTTCCTTTACATGGATAGATATATATGTACACATCGACTTAATAAAAGCGTATTAAAAATCAAGGAATATAATTTTTCTTCATAAATAGATGTTTAGTTGTTGAACTAAAATATTACTTCCTGAAATCTCGAGATCTTTCGTTGTTTTTGACAGCTTCAATGCCGTATATATTATATGCCGTATATTAATTTAAACGTAATTTGGACCTATTTTTACAAAGGCGGCGTTAAAAGAATGCAACGTTGTAACAGGGAAAATCCTAAACCCTAGTTGCGATCTTTTTTCAACTTATATAATGTTCGTACAGAAAAGTCACTAAACTATGATGAACTAACATGAGTGTCCTACAAAATGGATGTTTTACTCCTGTGAATTGTACTTTTATTAATATCTTAATCATAATACTAATACTATACTCACATGTCGTCTAGTGTCACAACAAAGTCTTGCAATTCCTTGCAATAAAGGGCACCATCCCTGTGTCCACAATGACGTTTCCTGAGCAATTTCACCACCTTCTTCAGCCCACCATTTAAATATTTGAGCTGTTCTAGTGTGTAATGTATGCATCAAATCTAGAAGCTAAAATAAAAATTAATGCTTCACTAAAATTATATCACACTAATGTTGTCTTCATCTGCATCATATAAAAAACAGCTAACCTGTATTGAAATCTGATGGTAGCTGCTTGGCAGATTATCATCCTCGCTATCTTCTTCTTCATCTTGACTACTTGTGGGACTTTTTCGATTCCTTACTGCTTCAACTCTTCTGCGACTGCTCATTTTTTTACTGATTTTAACTTGCTTAGTAGACTTTTTTATCATACCTGAAGTTACCATTATTTTCAATTATAATAAACTTTCTAGATGTTTAGAAATAATCATTTACTGGAAATAATTCTCACTAAAATAGTCATGTCATATTCTCACCAATTAATAGTTTAACATGTTTTTATATGTAAAGACTAAATGTCTGAATATAATCCTCATACGTATTGAGTGAAAAGTTAGGAGAAATTAATATATTGAACTTCATAATTGCAACTAATATTGTTATATTATTTTTTTTATAATACTTATTACAAAATAAGTTAGGTGCTCTTTCACAATGTGGAAACAATAAATTTATCACAATAATATTGAACTGTTGGCTCTCCTTTATGGTTTAGACTTGTTACTACATTGTAATAAAGTTGTATACTAAAAACTTCACTAATACTCTAAAGTCAAAAGGG
Source organism: Octodonta nipae (assembly GCA_034190945.1). Lineage (NCBI taxonomy): Eukaryota > Metazoa > Arthropoda > Insecta > Coleoptera > Chrysomelidae > Octodonta > Octodonta nipae. Next base: position 45,704,215 of record CM067222.1, on the reverse strand, counting down.
TTGATAATAGACATAGACCAGGAGATGTTTTCAAATATAGCTTACAAATTCGACTACAGAAGACTTGCTTAGCTACTATTGTTTGAGAAAATAATTTAACAGAAACAAACTTTTTTGAAAGATTAAGGCACAAAAATGTTTTGAATTTAGTAATAATTTTCCAGTGATACAAAACTGCCCAAGTTATTTCATATATTTAGAAAAAGTAGACAATCCCTTGATAACGTGACATAAAAAATGTATGCATTCTAGAGTCAAAATGAATCAGGGGCTCAACGTACACTTGAAACCCGAGAAAATAGACCAGTACCTCAAAGAACTGGGCTTCCACCCTCATGGAGTCTACACCATGTGCACCCAAGCAGGGGCGATGACGACGAGACGACAGGTTCTGCTATTTCTGGGAAGAATGCCAGAAAACGAAAAGGTGAACATCATGCACCTCAAGACGTGCCTCGGCCTTGGCACCAAGGTAGAGAGACAGAAAAAGAGACCACCACAGTGCTAGAGGTTCGGGCACTAGGGAACCTGTTTCAAGAAAGAAAGATGCGAAAAAAGTCTTCGGCCATACTATTTCTATTTTAGTATACATACCTCCGAACCCTGGGTTTCCTGAAGATGACTTCGACGCTCTACTGTCAGATCGTCAACACACAATCCTTATTGGCGACATGAATTGCAAATCACCACAGTGGAATAGCAGGACTACAAACGGAAATGGCGCCTATTTCACATATACACTACTCTCACGACATAAACAGACGATTCGATGTCCTAGACATCGCAGTGAACAAAAATCCGACACAACTCACTGACATCCACGCAGTCCAAGAGGGATCAGACGAGCATAGAAATGAAGAAGAGCGAAGCTTCCAGAAGGTGAATTGGGACCTATTTCGAAGGAACCTGGATCACGCACCGAGACCAATCAATGTGATCAAAAGGAGGGAAGAGGTCGAGGCGGCAATCCAACTCCTCGAGGATGGAATTAATGCAGCTCTGGAATCCAAAACTCGTAATATCAAATGGCACAAAAAAAGTTAATTATGGTCATACCACTGACCTATATAATATTGAAATAAATTCCGTGGGTTCAAATTGATTTAATAATAATTTATTAATTGATTAATAATCAATAACGGATATTCACTTTCTAGAACATTTATTTCCACGTAAACATGAAAAAAATTATAAGAGCTGACAATGACTCCGAAATCATAACAATAAACTAAACTGAACGTACAAAGTCAACTCAACTCTACTCAAATTCAATCGTCTTATATAGTATACTTGAGTTTCTTGCTTGTTTTAGACTTTTGGTGCGCAGCGACTCCATTGCTACTTCTTGCTGAATTTGAAGATTCCAGAATTTGATATTTATATGCTCTTTGGAATGAATACTGTGTTACGGTGCTTTCTACAGGACCGTAGTGGCTAAATTTGTAACACTGCCCTCCCTTTAATTCTGATCGTCCCGATCAGAAACATCCTCTCCATGGTAGGGGGCGAGTCGATCCAAATGGACCACCTTCAACTTAGCCCTGGGGTTTCGACGGATATGGTAGACTACGTCATTAATCCTCTTGACCACCTCGTATGGACCATCCCAGGCGGGTGTAAGCTTTGGAGATTTATCCTTGCTCCGTTGCGGGTTGTATAGGAAGGCTTTGTCCCTCTCTTGAAACCCGACTGAATTGGCCTTGAGGTCATATCGTGTCTTCTTCCGGTCACTGGTGGCCAACATCTGCGTTCGGGCTAATTCGTGTATTGCAAGCATGTTATGTCGGAGCTGGTCGGCATAATCGTTGATGTCTTGGGAAAGTTCTTCGGGAGAGCCAAATGCCAAATCGTAGGGAAATCGCAACTCTTTTCCGAATAGGACCCTGGCTGGAGTCAGATCTCTACTATTATATACGGCTGAGCGATATGCCAACAAGAATAGGGGAATATGCTCATCCCAATCACGCTAGTTATTGCTGACGACCTTGGATAGGTGTTGTTCCAAGGTCCTGTTGAATCTTTCCGCCATTCAGTCTGACTGTGGGTGTAATGGTGTTGTTATCGTTTTCCTGATCCCAACATCGTGCCTTCTGGAATACATTCGATTCGAAGTTTCGCCCCTGGTCTGAATGTAATTCCCACGGGACGCCAAACCTGCTGAATAGCTGTTCTACCAGTACCGTCGCTATCGTGGCTGCCTCTTGATTGTGAATTGCATATGCCTCAGGCCATTTACTGAAGTAATCCATTGCAACCAAAATGTATTTGTCCCCCCTCTCAGACTCGGGAAACGGACCGGCGACATCGATGGCAATTCTCTCAAATGGGACGCCCCCATTGTACTGCTGCATTCTGCCCTTGGTCCGGGTCTTCGGGCCCGTACTGGCTGCACAGGTGTCACATTTCCGGAACCAAGCTCTGACGTCTTCGAAGTAATTTACCCAGTAGTATCGCTGGCGAACTTTGTCTAGGGTTTTGTTCATGCCCAGATGGCCCCCGGTAATCCCATCATGTACTTCGGTCAGGAGGACTGGAAGCTTTGTCTTAGGAACTACCAATTGGGCCAGTGCTTACCCAAACTCGCTTGAGTATTCCATTCTCTACTCTTAGAGAGTCCCATTGGGCCCATAACGATTTCAGCACGCCCGAGTATCTAGCTACCTCGTCCCATCGTGGCCTGGGTGCCCCTCTCGTTTTGAGTGACAAGATTGGTTCGATGTCTGGATCAGCCATTTGGTCCTGGATGCACTGTTCCGTTATCCAGTCTTCATTGGCCTGCGCTCGGATCTGTCTGATGGAGATACCCTCTCGCTGTTCCGTCTTCAGACAATGTCCGCATTCTGCTCTACGGGGTCTTCTGCATAGGGCATCGGCATTATTGTGCAAACGGCCGGCACGGTGTCCCACCTTGAAATCGTATTGCTGTAATTTCTCCATCCACCCGGTCAGTTGTCCTTCCGGTGTCTTCATGTCCAGCAGCCATTTGAGGGCGGCATGATCTGTTCGGATTAAGAAATGACGACCATAGAGGTATTTGTGGAAATGGTCTACAGCCCTTATTATTGCAATAAGTTCTTTTCTGGTGATGCAATAATTTCTATCCGGTTTCGAGAATCCACGGCTGTAGTACTCGATCACCCTCTCTTCACCATCTTGCATCTGGGATAGGACGGCCCCCACACCTGTGTTGCTGGCGTCGGTGTCTAAAATGAACTTGCCAGACTGTGTAGGAAAGGCTAGGATTGGGCTGGAATATAGTGCTGCCTTCAGTCGCCTGAATGATGTTTCGCAATCCTGATTCCAACGAAATTTCTCTTTCTCAGTGGTCTGCCGATGTAGAGGCGCGGCAATGTTGGCCAATCCCTCAACAAATCGCCTATAATAGGAACAAAGGCCCAAGAAGCTTCAGAGTTAATGCTTGTCTCTCTCTCCAATCACGGATGGCTTCTATCTTGTCCTCGTTGGTGCGGATTCCTGACTCGGAAACGACGTGGCCCAAAAACTATACTTCTTTTTGGAACAAGGAACACTTCTTCGGGTTGAGTCTCAGGTTGGCGTTATTAATTCTGGAGAATACTTCGCCCAGGTTCTTCAGATGGTCGTCGAATGTCTGACCCATGACCAGAATGTCGTCGAGGTATACTAAGCACGTCCTCCATGTTAACGCGCTCAGTACATACTCCATTAGCCTCTCGAATGTTGCAGGAGCATTACATAACCCAAAGGGCATGACCGTGAACTGAAACAGCCTTTTACTAGTGGAGAACGCTGTCTTCTCTCTGTTGTTTGCATGTAGACCAACCTGCGAATATCCACTTTTTAGGTCTAGAGTGAAGAACCAACGGGAGCCTGCTAGTGTGGTCAAAGTGTCATCGATTCGGGGCAGTGGATAGCTGTCTTTCTTCGTGGCATCATTCAGATTTCTGTAATCCACGCAAAATCGAGTGGTTCCATCCTTCTTTTTAACTAGCACGACGGGAGCAGACCATGGGCTGATGGATGGCTTAATAACTCCATTTTGTAACATGGACTCAATGTTTTCCTCGACTGCCTGTTGTTGCCCCAATGGTAGTCGCCTAGGTGGTATTCTGATGTGTTGAGTCTTCCCGGTATCTATTCGGTCCTGGATGATGTTGGTTGTTCCACCTTCACTGTTAAAAATTTGCCAGTGCTTTGTGATAAATTGCTTGGCTTTCTTCTGTTCCTATGGTGTCAGGTGTGTCAACTGGTCAGTAAATTGTTGAAGGAACTTTTTACTGGGCCCTGCCTCCTTCACCGATGTCTGGTACTCTTCTTCGCAATTGATGATAGTCTCCACTGGCTCAAAAGAAGCTATTTCTTGACCATTGGCAATTCTGATGTCGTTGTTGGACAAATTAAGGACTCTAATTGGTATATCTCGTCCGGTTTTAACTATAGCCCGTCCAAGTAAGTAGTCATGAGCTGAGTGTACGGCCTCTACCATTCCAACGTAGCTCCCAGGATTGCTTGCGAGCTGCCCATGAATAATCTGTTCCGTTCGACCGGAAATTCTGGCTGAGGTTTTTATTGAGATCGCTGAGCTGTTGACGGGTCGTGTCAATACAAATTCCCCATTTAGGAACCGAAGAACATCATATCTCAGGTCGAGCATGAATCATTCTGGCTGATTAGGTCCATACCCAGTAAAAAATCGTCCTCAATCTCCGCTTCTAGGACCCTACACCGGATTATGTTGTAGCTTATCTGCAGTACTATATCTGCCTCACCCTGTATTGATATGGACTCGCCGGTGACTGTTCTGAGCTGGATGTCGTTGCTAACTGGCCGGATTTCCGATGCCCTCAAAACCCTGGACTTGGCAATGAACACAGAGGCGCCGGTGTCAAAAGTGATGGTGATTGCGCGGCCATTAATGATACCCCTGATGACTAGGCTGCTACCATCTCGGCAAAATCCCCGGATGGATACTGTCCTGGGGGCTGGTAGAGGGTTAGTCAACATTCGCCCCATTATGCTGACTGATCCGAATTTCCTTCGACGTTAAATTCACTTAATCCTTCACTTCTGATACCAAATTGCAATAAATTCCATGGGTTCAAAATTAATTAATTAAAAAAAACTGATATTCACTTCACTTTCTAGAACTATTATTTACACGTAAGCATGAAATATTTTCAACAGCTGATTGTAGTACAATAACATCGAAATCATAATAATAGGTAAGCTCTACTAACTAACTACTGAAATTAATTTCGCCTTATATAGCGTACGCCGAATTTTCTGGTCGTTCTACCTTTGTTCGCACAGCGTCCAGATAAACAGTTTTTGCCCCCATTCAAACCTTCTAGTTGTTTATTTTTCTATCCTGGCGATTGATGTTTAATTGGGAAGAATAATGCTTTACGTTGCTTTAGTCAGGGGAGCAGTTGATAAATTTTATAAAAATATTAATGATGTAGTAATCGTCGCTTAGTTTCAGCCATGAAACTTAATCTTGTATAGTTATGTTTCTTTCATTCTGATATGAACATACGAGCAATTCACACGTATTATTGCTATAATATAACTTTGAAATAGAAATAATTGTTCCAAGTAGAAATAAAAGGTTTCTAAAATACAAATATTTCTATAACCAAATATAACTGGCGTAGTCATTCAGATCTCCTGTTTGTGACACGAAAAAGAATTTTTCTGCGAAATTCATTAAGAATCCCACAGCTCCAAGTACGAAGAAACCCACGCAACCAGGGCAGGACAGAAGCTGAATCCATTGTGGACAACGACTTTTGCAGAACCAAGCCAACAAATAAGGTATAGATGATTTGGTAATTCTTTAAAAAATTCATGTCAGAATCCTCACCTATTGTATCCATAATGGAAAATAATAGTGAGCTTAATTAATTATAAAATAAAATGTCAGTACCAGTATTAGATATTAAAAACTTGTCAATAATTCAATGGTAATCCATACAAACTTATCGGATTCATAAGTGCTTCGGAATGAATTTTAACTCATTACTATGATAGGCAGGACACTGCCAGTTTTCAGAATACTCTGTTGTGTAATGATATCCTAAATTAATTAGAAGGAATAGCTGAGGAAGTGGTGGGCATTGCAGGTGCCTCTAGTTGGGTAGATATTAACACTCTGATCACTAATTTTGGGGATCAGCGTGACGAAACATGAAACAAAGAAATAGTGAATCACCATATCAATTTCACGAAAGAATTATTCATTTATTTAATACCGTATGTAACTACGTTGATCTACATAGTGGAAACTATTCGAAACAGACTTTTTGACCAAACAGGCCCTTAAGTCATTTTTAGCAGGGTTACGTGAATCCTTAGGCCCCATTATCAGAGTCATAAGACCCAATACCATCGCACAGGCTATGCAATTTATCTCTGAACAGAACAATATAAAATATTACCAATACTCAAACATTGTCGTACCAAAACCTCATAATAGGTTCCAGAACAACCCTAACCCGAATTTTCTAAGATTTCAGTCGATCCAGGCAAAGCCATTGATGCCTACTCCAAAAAATCAAATAACACCATTTTTAAATCGACTTCCGCAAGTGCCTAATCAATTTCTAACAGGCCCAGTTCATATCAGGCCACATCCGAATCCACCAAAGCAAAAATTCTTTACAATTACCCAAGTTTTTGGGAAACAACCAAATGCGTGGAAACCAACAATATTTAATGCACCATTACAAAGACCAACAGCAATGAGCGTATGTGCCAGTACTTCTATCACAAGAAACGACCTCAAAACAACAATAACCGGACCACTTTGCGAATCGAGGTAATAACAGACCCGACATTATCATCGAGGAAGCTTTCAATACAGCATTTGAAGAACATTCCCAAAATACAGTAAATGGCTATGATTTTGTTGATCGCCTAGAATATGATCTAAATTTTCACGCTGTCCCGACTCCGGACGACACAACTTGATCAAATTCCATATATCGACCGACCAAAAAGAATTACCTATATCAAAATTACTAACCCTCCATTAAAACTACTAATTGATCACAATCAACTAAATCCTTTATCTCTCCAGAAATCGCTTCCAAATGTTATCCCAATAAAATATTACATGATCCGTTTGTTTGTTGATTCAACAGCCTTTCAATCGTCAACTCACGATTATTCTGCTGAAATTCCCATTTTCCGAGAATTTAATACCAAAAATAACTTGAAATTCTATCTGTTCAAATTTCATCATATATTTGAAGACCTTATTGGACTAGATAATCTTAAATTGTTAAATGCTCAACTAGATTTTGTCAATTCTAAACTTTTTACCCCTAATTGTGCAATTCCAATTTTCTAGCAACAATTAAATCAAAAATTACTTTTTAAATTAACTCTTCACCCACACAGTCGTTTAATCACAATGATAACAAAATGGCGATATTCTCATCCCACACCAGATAATCCAAAATTGTGAAATCTGAAAATGGAGAAGTCCGATAAAGTACGTAAGTTTTACTCTTACAGAACCTATTCAAACTATTACGTTTACCGAAAATAATTACGAAATTTATAATTTTGACTTTGTTTCAAATCCAAAAAATATTCAAAACCCCAACATTGACAAATTAATATGAACTTCTCACATGAACGAAGAAGAAAACATGAAATACTCAAAATATGTAGAAAATACTCATATTCACACAGAAGAGCAACCCTTAACTTTCAACAACCAAATTTAACATTCAATAAAAACAAAATATGAAATCCCGATATATATACTAAATTTTATCGGTATCCTTTCATTTATAAACCGAAAAGTTCAGAAACAAGTAAAATCAATGTTATATCAAGGAATAATAAGACACAGCGACTCACCATGGCGCTCATCAATTTGCACAGTTTCGAAAAAAGCAGTCGCATCAGGGAAAAAGAATGGCGCATAGTGGTTGATTAAAGGAAATTAAATGAAAAAAACATCGATGACCGATACCCTTTACCCAATACCACTGATGCTTTGGATAAACTAGGACGTTGAAATTATTTCACAACACTAGATTTGGCAAGTGGATTTCACCAATTGAAATGGATCCACAGGACATCCCAAAAACTGCGTTCAACGTTGAAAATGGACATAATGAGTATATTAGGGGATCCAGAACGAATTTTGCTTATGTTATTTTGACGACATAATAATAATATCAGCCTTATTATAAGAACACAGTCCATTTAACCAAAATTCTTTAGAGATTACGCGAGACAAATTTTAAAATACAGTTACTTTATTATATTGATGCCAAATTTACGTATGCTATACAGGGTGTAAACGGTTTGAGTGCAAAGATTTTGAAGAACAATACTTCAGGCAAAAACAAATCAAAAAGCTTTATAACATTTTCTAAAATAAACTATAGTTTTGCCAAAAAGAACACATAAAGTTAGATTTTATGTAGCCCTTGCTACAATGAATAATACAATAATTTCGATTTCAAAATGTCGGTAAATATAAATATGTAAATACTCAATAGCTTATACATCTTTAATAGCCACATTAAAAATGAAAATTGATTATTTAAACGCGACATATGCTTTTATAATTTAGTGTAAGTTTCTCCGAATAGATATGGCAACGTGGCATACAGACCAACTTATTTACTACATTTTTTACTTTAACGACGACTGAGAGTTACGATTGTTTTTTGCGATTTCGATTCTTGTAAATAAGAATAGATAAACGGTAAAGTGATTTGAATGATATCTATTTGATGTAGACTTCGTGGTTTGCTTTCCATTTAATATATTTTTCAAATAAATAAAATGGGTTGTGATTAGTGTGTAAGTTCGAAATTAAGAATAGTGCGACAGTATTTATTTGTGATAAATAATGGCCGATTATACAATTAGAGAAAGACATGACATGCTCTTAATTTATGGGGAAAGCAGACGTAATTGCAGAATAGCAAGAATGTTATACAGGGAAAGATTTCCAAACAGACGCCTGCCCAATGCTAGGATATTCGTAGCTGTTTCGCAGAGGCTCTGGAAACAGGTAGTGTAATACCACAAATAAACAATCGCGGACCACAAAGACATAATCGTATCTTAGCTGCTGAGGATCAAATACTAGACTTTATCGACATCAACCCATATCGTAGCACACGGAGTATTGGAAGTGAGCTGCAAATTTCTCACACTGTTGTTCATAGAACATTACGGGAACAATTGCTCTATCCATATCACATGCAGCGGGTTCAAGGACTTTCAATTGATGATTTTCAACCAAGACTCAATTTCTGTCGTTGGTTCCTCAGAAAACATCGACAATTTCCTAATTTTGTGAACAATATTTTAACAACAGATGAAGCAAGTTTTAATAGCAATGGTATAATAAATTTTCATAATACGCATTCGTGGTCTGAGTTAAATCCGCACGAAATACGCCAGTCAGTATTTCAACACCAATTCTCAGTTAACGTGTGGGCTGGAATAGTTGGTGAATACTTGGTGGGCCATTTATACTGCTGCACGTTACCGGTGAGAATTACCTTTATTTTTTTAACAACACGCTACCAGATTTGTTAGATGAAGTGAACCTACAAACACGTTCCAATATGTGGTACTTACATGACGGAGCACCTGCCCACGCAAGTCATCTAGTTGTCGACTTCTTAAATAGAACATTTCCCCGTCGTTGGATTGGTCGAAACGGACATATACGTTGGCCAGCAAGATCTCCTGATCTCAATCCTTTAGATTTCTACTTATGGGGACACATGAAAAGTAAGGTTTACACGACTCCAATTATTGACGAGAATGACCTTAGACAACGCATTTTTGACGCTGCTGACGAAATCCGAAATATTCCAGGAATTTTTTCTCGCATACGTGAAAATTGGATTAAACGGTGTCGTGCTTGTGTCGATAGTAATGGTGGGCATTTTGAACATTTGCTGTGAATAATCCGTTGTTTCAACTCAGTTCTATCATTATAATAAATTCGGTAAGTAGGATTATATATTTACTTGTTTAATATAAATAATATTAATTAAATCAGTAATAATGACTCTTCGAATAATTTAACTGGTAAAAAACTACATATACAGATCTCTTGAGTTGAATATCATATTTACCCAACTTTGTATAATTGCATAAAAGAAACCGCCAAATACAAATTCTAATTGCAATACCTTGTATATTAAAAACGTAAATATTTTCAACAAAATATTTCATATATTTTTATTTATTCTAAGGTCAATATCATCAGTCAATACAAAAACACAGGTGTTTATTTTTTTGTCGGCGTAGTCATTCCTTTATTAATCGCGCTAAGAGTGAATCTGCTTCGAACGCGAGCGACGTTGCCGGATTGACAATAATTTACTTAATATGTTTTAGGGATTTTCTTGGTTATTAAGGCCTACTGACCATAGTGGTATAAGAGTTTTTTGTTTAATTTGGTGTATACTACCTCCACCTAAAATATATGCACTCAAACTATTTACACCCTGTATATTTTGCTAACCAAACCTATGTACCCCAAATAACTGAAATTTTGAGAAAATAATGCTTATAAATTAAGTCAAACATAATACTTGAAGATATAGGTGATGTAATTCAACAATAAGAATTAATAAAAAGAAATCATGAAAGTAAAATATCGAGGATCTAACAAAATATATTAATGTTTGTAAAATTTGCCAAACTAATAAATATGACAGAAACCCACCTAATCAAAGATCAATGATACCTCCAACACCCTTTGAGATAATTGATGCTGATACATTCGAAGTACAATCTCAAAAATATTTGACTATAATCGTCACTCTTTCGAAATACGCACAAGCTTATCCTTTATGTAATCCCTCAGGACTAGTAAAATCTTTTGTAATATTTATGTCACATCATGGTTTACCACGTATCATAATTACAGAATTTAAAAATACAGTTGTTCAATAATCCTTTAAACCCCATAAAGTAAAAATGCACTTTACCACAGTAAATAACCCACAATCAAATGGAGCTATAGAAAGACCACATTCAACCATTATCGAACACCTTAATATTATTAAAGCCCAAAATAATAACAAACTTGACATCTTAAATCATATGCTCCAAGCAATCCTAGCTTGTAACAATACAATTCATTCTGCAACAAAACAAAAACCAATTGACATAATGAATGGACACCATGGCACTAAAGAACCTTTTGACTTAGATCTTAATCATCAATTAATGTCTAACTACACAGGGACTTAACAAAAGAAATCTATAGAGAAGTAAATGAAAAATTAATATCAAGTAAACAAAAATCAATTACTTATAACAAAAACAGACAAGAACCCTTAACTTACCGAATTGACATAGATATTTATAAAAAACTAACTACCACCAGTAGAAGTAAAGTAAATCCCAAATTGTCAAAAGAAAAAGTTTCTAGGAAATGAACAAATAAAAGTCAGAACCAAAAATGAAGTCCTTCATAAACAAAATTTGAAGAGAGCAAAAAGTAATAGATACTCTTTTGCAGGACACTCCAGACCTTCCTGATCCTAGTTCCACAAGAACTGATCACTCAGAAAATAACGATTAATGATTTAAAAAATAACCCTGGCATAATACCACACAAATTAGGTCATGCCAAAGTTAATGCTAAAATGCACTTGTTCACACACTATTTAAACCTTGAAACCTTAAAAAACGAAATTGAATATTTTATTGAAATTGATAAATATCTAACACAAGTAATTTCCGAAGGGTTAAGTCACCCTTATTTTTGGGAACTTGAAAATTTCTTAAACGCCTTCTCAAATCAATTAATAGCGATAAAACAAAAATTTAATTCAATCTTTCCTTCAAACAGAATAAAAAGAGGATTGATAAACGCTTTAGGAAGTATAATAAAATCAATCACAGGTAATTTGGATGCTGAAGATGTAACCCACTACGATCAAGCAATCCTTGATTTGGAAAACAATCAACAAGAAATTGTTCAAACACTAAGGCAAGTATCCTTAATACTCTAGAGAAGTTAGTATTGCAAAAAAATTCCACAGGTGTTTGATCGGCTTTTCATGAAGAATGTATATAGGATGATAGCACATAAAAACTGTTGTTAACAAATTTTTATTCCTAAATTAATTATACGGGGTGTTTAAAGTTGCAAAAATCGCAATTTTAGCAGTTTTTGTAACTTTTCACAATTGAATGAAAAGTTATAGTGTCGAAAGTAAGTTTGTTTTATACATAATTTCAATAGCGATTAAATGATAGGTTCTTACAGCCGATTGGATAGTTAGTTATTGAGTTATTTGGAAAAAACTGTAAAAATACGCAATTTTCAATCGTCTATAGTTATTGTATAATTTTTTTGATTGGTGATGGGCTGATTAGGACTGCAAAATTTATATTTTTCTTCCTGTATTTCCAGGATATATAAAATTGTATAAATATAAAATTTATTCATATGTAAAACATGATTAATTAGTTAAAATTGAATCTTGAAACAAAAAATTCCAAAATTTTGGGGGGGTTGAATCCCCAGACACCCCCCCGGTGGCCAAGGGCTTGTCTGCTGATACCCCAGGGACGAGAAACGGTGGCATATCATACTTAGCCCATTGAAATGTTAGATTTTATGGGCTTAGCGAGCATTTGTCAGAGGAAGCAATTTTATTTTTTAGATATCAAGGGGGGTAGTGTTAAGTTAAATTCAAGTTTGTGGGGTTGCAACCCCGCGGCCGCCATCTTGGAAAAGTCGTCCAAATGATTTTTATGGTTTATCTGACAAACTATAGGTCTCACAAAAAAAAATTTAACATTTTTTGTTGCAAATAAAATTGTGTACAACTTTTGTCAAGTAACTTTTAGTCAGACAACCATAAATAAAAAGTTATAAACGACAATCAATGAAAATTTGAGAAGAAAATTACTATTTGTTGATATAACTTTTTTTGTAATCATTTTACTAAATAAATGACATCAGACCATTTTTATAGATGGTGTTTTAAGGAATAGTTTGCATTATGAACTTTTTAAATATATTCATTAGTTAAGTAACTTCATGGTTCATAACTATACATTAATATTAATGATTTGCCATAATTATATTGTTGACTTTGATTTTCTATTTTCTGACTAATTATTTCTTTTCTAAAGTTTTTTCCTTTTAAAATCACCAAATAAATTAATTGTGATACTGAAATTTTTTCATACATTAATTGAATAACATTCTACAGATGTGTGATCTACACACTTTTTCCACCGAGAGTTGGGAGTTTCAGTATTCTCTGTTCATGGAATGTTTGTCTGAGGGCGAGTTGCAAGCCAACTGCGCATGTGCTCCTCGACTTCCTTATTTATTCCAAATCGTTTTCATCCCCGTGATTCTTTCAGAGGCAAGTCAGGGCTATAAGGAGGGTGGTTGGGGGCTTTTTAGCCCATTTCTTGCAGTGTATTCCTTGTTTTTTGTTTCAAATATGCGGCTTTTGCCAGCCGTAACAACTGGCAGTAGTAATCCATATTCACTGTACGTTGGGCATGTAGAAAAGCGATCAGTAAAAAAATCGTAGTAAAGACTTTTCCAGATGAGAGGCGAGTTTTGAATTTTTTTCTTTTTTAGCCACTTTAGACGATGCGCTTCAAAAAGGCCTTCCCTTCTCGCTGAAATCTATTTAGAATTCTTTCAACGATCTTTTGATTTGCAGTCAACAACCTCGGAACCGATCTAGCACTAATTTTTCTGATCCTAAGTTGATCAATGATTAATTGATTGAACATTTCCAAAGCTGACGCCCCATTCTGAGGAAATTCTTCCACGGTTAATCGGTGGTCACTTTCAATAAGCTGTCGAACACTATTGGCATTGTCAGCTGTCAGCTTCTTCTACTGTCTCCAAACTGTGCCTTCAAATGAGTTAGAATTTTTGAGGCTTTAGCGGTTTTACTGGTTAAAAACTTTTTGATAATCTGTTGCAACAGACGAATGTACCTCTAGCTTAGTCATGGCTGTACTATGTACTGACCACACCTCATACAATAGGTATTGACGACAAAGCTAGGCATACAAGTGTACCCGGCTGGTTCCCCAGTGCCCATAAACCAAACATCTACTCCAAACAACATAATCTAGCTCAAAATTGCATTCTAAGCAGAATAGCAAAATTAGTATATAATGTAATTTGTTTGGAAAAAACTTTTTAAACGTCATGTCAATTCAAAAACATGCTACTTTTCTGCTACCGTGATTTCAAATTAAATTTACGGAGAATAAAACAAACCCAAAATAATATTTATATATGACGAGTTGTACCCAAAAGATTTTATAATTACCATGTTCCATTCAGATTTATAATAAAACATTAAATATATATATATATATATATATATATATATATATATATATATATATATATGTATATACTGACTTCTACCTATAACTAAAAAGCTAAAAATATTTATAACAAAATACAACTATAGCAAATAAATAACACATTCAATGTTGTTAGGTACCTACCCAGGAAGTAAAAAATGTAAACATTAATAGGTGCTCATTCTGTACAAATTAATTACCTACCAATCTAGTATATTTTTGAAGTCGGTGCCAAGCAACAATCAAGTTTGATGAATTAGTAGATAAGTACGCAATGAAAGATTTTAGATTTGCTTGTCACCGACTTCAAAAATATACTAGATTGGTAGGTAATTAATTTGTACAGAATGAGCACCTTTTAATGTTTACATTTTTTACTTCCTGGGTATGTACAACATTGAATGTGTTATTTATTTGCTATAGTTGTATTTTGTTATAATTATTTTTAGCTTTTTAGTTATAGGTGGAAGTCGGCTATATATTTTTTAAAAATGTTTTATTTTCAACTTTTTAGTTTTTTTTGAACTCAGGTAGTTTTCATTCTTTATTTTTTATTTGTATGTATAACCTTAATAGACAGAACCAGGTAACATTGAAAGCCTCAACATTACACAATGATACTTTATCATTTAAATTGACAGGTAAATCTTTACGAACAAAATGTGCTAGTACACGTTGACTTAATAAGCCCAAAATATATTTATGCCTTATGGACTACGGCATGTAACCTTTTTTCAACTTTCTTTGACAACCCTGTATAACTAGATAATTCCACTTCAACCTATGTACCAACCAGCCTGTACATACGAATGCCCACGAACAAGCATAAATTTGTTAGCTGCCTTCTGTAAACTATAGGACGGAGTAGAATCCATCCTATATTTACGGAGTCAAATCCGTCCTATATTTCAACCATAGTATATAACTCCTTGTGGGCTACCCCATAAATTATTTCCTTTTTAACATTTTATGTTATCGCCCTGTGTAACATTAATTCCTCTCCACACTTTATGCAACTTCTTATGGGCTATAAAAGAAATAATTTTTTAATCACACTGTATAAATATAATTCAACTCCAGCATATATTTCAACCATCCTGTATATGATTTGCTTATGTCCACATCATATAACAGTTTTTTAATCTCCCTATATAATTTTAATTTCACATTTTTTTCAACATTTTTATACCACCAAACTTCCAGTCCACCCTATATTCCAACCATCCTGTATATACGACTGCCTACGGACCACTATCATTCTAGTCCGTCCTATATTTCGATCTTCATATAAATGCAACTCCTTCTACCACTTTACATTGTGATTTTTTTTGCTATAAGTAAACACCCTATCTATAAGCCACCAAGTACCAGTTTCAAGTTTGACATATGTTGTCACTGAATTTTCTATTAGGCCGGGAGAAGGTGACAACCAAAAGTACCGTCTTCGCAAAATGGAAAAATTTGCATTTAAATAGGTATTTACCTGGTATACAAACAAAACGAGCTTGGTACTCATTGATTTAAGGAGCCGAAAATACTATGCTTTACTACCTATATGCTTGAGATGTACATAGAAAATTTTCAAATTCGCAATTAAAATTTCGAGTGCCTAAAATTACCGCACTATTACGTTGGAATTATAATATTTATGAGGAAATGTCCGTTATGTCATTTCGATGAAATTTTTGATAAGAATTTCGGAATTTTCGGCGATTTTCTGCAAAACTGCAAGTTGCACGTCGCAGAAAAGTTATGAGATCACCTAAGGATCTTCCTTAATAGATTAAACGTTAAAAACTATACATACATAAGGAGTTATCGAAAAATCGACTAAAATATTAGGGATATTGGTCGATTTCCATGCACGCATGTGTTCATTCACAAATTTTATCACTTTACCAATAGAATTCTTTTCCAAAATTTGAAGTTTCACCAATCCAGATATATACTCTATTAAACAAGACCATATTCGTTCCAAACGGTGCACCACAGGAGAAGAAATCAGGTAACATACATACAAAAAAATTGATAACCTCCTCCTTTTTGGAAGTCGGTTAAAAAAGTGATTTGATGCAGAATGGGAGCGCTGTAAACATCACCAAAAATAAAGAGCTCTCCATAAAAAATTACAATTGTGAGAAAACCTTCAAAGCCGTGAAGTTGAAACTTTGAACAGTTATTTTGGATAGGCAAATGAAACGTTTTGCCAAGTTTTATCGTTTTACATTTTTTTAGATAAGATAATGTGCCTTTTTTCACATTTTTCGGGAATGACTCATTTATTAATTAACCAATCCTATCGATCAACATCTCATTTAGTAGGTTCTAAAAATGCGCATACAACACACTTACTTTTGATACTTAAAATTTTTATTCTGTAGCTGAGAAGTCACAAAAACTGCCAAAATTATGGTTTTTGCTATTTTAAACACCTAGTATAGTTAACTAAGAAGTAAAAATGTGATAAAAACTTTTTTGTGTTATGTGGTGTACCTTCCAGAAATACCATTCAAACACCTGTGGATTTTTTTGCAAAAATGGTATTAAAATAATGCTAAGTTCCCTACACTATAACCACCGAAATAAGGAATAATGTCAATAAAACTGTTACCCTCATAAAAAATAATCAACAAGTAGGTACAATCGGAGTTCAATGAATTCATATTTCAATTAAAGGATTATTTGGAAACAAGAAATGTTATAGATCAATTAAATCTATCTTTAAATGTAATTTTGCAAATCTTGTCAGATATTGAAAATGCAAATGCTTTTGCCAAACTTGGAAGCTTTCACACTAGTATTTTGAAAATTAAATCAATGATACAATCAATAATTATATATTATGGCAGTAAAAGTTTAACTTTTGACCAAACAGAAGAAAATTTGTATAAAAATTATGACTTGCTAAAAATAGAAGCATATTATTCGTGAATAAGAATAAATGTTGTGATTCATTTCCCAACTGTTTTCAGAAACATACCTATTACCACTTTCACTGGGTTCCAACCCAAAACTCCACGATAATCATTCCCAAAAACACATCACCACGCTACAGGGAAATTATCTGATACAACTCCCGTTCAAATGCAAGTTCAAAATCGCCGATCAAACGTTTCTACCATAACAAACTTTAAAACAAGAAATTGAAACAAAAGTGGAAGAACTACAACTCGACAAAATTTACGAGCTTCAAGCAAAACAAAATTTAATAAAAGAAGTTCAAATTAAACCCGTCGGACAAATGAGCCCTCACTACAGGTCGATTACAACATGACACATGACTCATCATATTGACTGTAGAAATTGTAGTCGCTTACAGGTACCTCAAAAGAAGACAGCAGGGACAAACCCCAACATCCACCGAAGAGCAGCCAGCAGCAACTCCAGCATTTTTCAACCCCTGAAAATATCTTCGAGGGGAGGAAATATATATACAATTATAATATAAAAAAATTATGCTTACGCTATATTATGATATTATTATGATGTAGTACTCGTCGCTTATTTTCCCATGAAACTTAATCTTGTATTATCTTTGTGTACATTGTTTTGTATTACTAATTTCATTCTGATATTAACATTCGAGCAATTAACACGTATTTAATAATATAGTTTTAAACTTTGAAATAGAAATTATTGTCCCAAGTAGAAATAAGAGTTTTAAAAAACAAATATTTGTATCAACAAATATAAGTAGTTCGCCAACCTTCCACATGACATTAGGGAGCTAATCCTAGAGACAAACAGATCGAGAAGACGAGCACAAAGAACAAAAAATAAAGCGAAGATGCAACGCATTGAATCAGGTAGTAACTAAAAACGCATTACAATGAACGATGGAATGGTTACTTGGAGCAAATGAACCCTCCACTAAAAAGGGAGTGTAGACCGAACCAGCATGACGATGACGACGACGACCACAAACTTCGAGTTGAAAGACAAGCCAGAAGAACCAGGAACCAAGATAACATCCCACCGATCAGCACCACGACCCCGGAAGAGGTACGGGATCAGATCAGACTGCTCTAGCAACGAAAATCACCGAATATCCAACAGGATAGTCAAACCGTTCACCAGGAAGGCTGCCGTCTTCTTGATTAACGTCATCAATTCAATGCTGACTTAGATACTACCCCGAAGAGATGGAAGAGTATGATGAAATTATCATGCTAACAAAGGCCAATAAGTGCGGTACTATTCTACAAAACTATCGGCCTATTAGTCTACTACCAGCCATGAGCAAAGACTCTTTGCGAATCGACTCCAAGATAACATAGATGAACGTGATTCCAGATCAACAGTCATCTTCGTGGGTGTGGCAAAAGCCTTCAACTTCAACCGAGAATGGCATGACGGACTATTAGTCAAGATGGCCCAATTAGGGTTCCCCACTAACATTATTCAGCTAGTAAGCTTCTTCTTGAAACATAGCAGAGTAAGAGTACGAATAGGCCAAGAGCACTCAACGGGGGCAGGGGTTCCCCAAGGGGCAGTTCTGTCCCCGATGCTATTTTCAACCTACACTGCAGACATACTGAGACCAGTCGATGCTATAATTGCCCAGTTCGCTGACGACACCGTCATAGACTTATTCCATGGAAGAACGAACAACCCCTAAACAAGCTAACTGTCATCAAGGCAGTCATCTTGCCTATGCTGACGTATGCTTCAATAGTATAGGGACATACCCTGGTTCGATTTATGAAACCAACCAGTGCTTGCAGAAATGAAGAGGAGGGTCAGAGAGACTTACGCCAAACTTGAACAACGCCCTAACTGTCATCTACGACAGCTCATCGACTACGACCCCCAGATTCATTGACAGATACAAACGGCCTTAACCTTAGCTCAGGCGAAGAAGATCAAGAAGCCCAGTTGTACAAGACAGGTGAGTATAAAATGAAGTATATGTAACATTCTATTCTTCAGGGGACAAGGTGGGACCCGAGGGAAATCAACCGATACCAAACAAATGAAGACAGAAGAACACACAACCACCAATTACGACGACAACGTGCACACCCACAGAAGGGTAGAAAACGCCAAATATCATAGCAAAGAAAGAGAAACGAAACATAAAAGACAGTTGCTGTGCTACCACTAGGGTAAAGCAACGAACAAAACCAAAGCCAAAGCTAAAAGACAGCGATTATGCAGAAGAAAAACTGCATTAGCGTGAGGACCTGTGTTTAGTCTCAGGGGGAGGATGCCAAGGGAAATGGAGGGTCCTCGGTAGTAATTCCCGAAGGGTTACTTCGCAGCGATCACTTAGATGACTGGCATAGCGTTGCCTAGTTGCAGACGAAACGTTAGGTAGAAGACATTTCAACCGACCACGGCTCAATAGCCCGAAAAAAAATCTCTCAGAAAACTAATTTATTATATTATTTAGTATAAACTATGGGTTAGATATTTAAACACCAACTGAATAGCAACACTTAGAGATACCAGTGAAGCGAGCCAGTAAATCGAGTGTAGTTATGACTGTAACGTTGTTAATTGTTAGAACTCACGCGACACAAATTGAAAGGTATACTGACCCGTCCAAAGCGATTATAGTAGTAGCATTTCGAGACTTTACAGGTATTTGAAAGCAAAACGATATATCGATTCTAGGTGTGACCCATCATCAGTTGCCCTACCCTCAAAAAAGCGAAATCTCGAAAATTTATGTAAATACATTAAACATATGATTCATGCCTAAATATCTTATCATTATACAAAAGGCTAGTAACACAGAATTTTAACTTGACAATAAATTAATTAAATAATAAAAACTTACTGCCATTCAAGCTAGCTTCAACAAAAGTCCTTATGCAATGAACACATTCGTCGAAGTTGTATGGTGTTATGTGTGCAACATCTCTCACCAAAAATGCTAAACTTTCACAACATTTGATCAAACTGCTGGGGTCATGTGGTCCCAAAATCCTTTCTAGTGATAACCCATACTGCAGTGGTGGTACTGTCCTACCGACAACCGGCTGGATTTCACCTTCATTTCCAACCTGCATTAAAACAAAATTGATATGTAATTCTGAAATTAGCATACTTCAGTTAACAGTTGAAAAATAACAGAAATATAAATTAATTTATTAGGGAATAAAACAGCACATTTAAAGGTGAATACATAAAATAGTATAATTAGGTTTTAATTATGAACAAACAATTCCCAGAGACGGAAAATTAATATTTTCATCCCTACAATTAGACATTATTTTTGAATAGTTTTGTAATCTCATAAAATACTTTGACCTTATTGGTTGGTCTATTCGTTTAGAAGCAATTATAACATTAGATAATTAGAGGTGCAATTTTTTAATACTTAATTGTTTTAAATAATATTTTTTTCACAAAACAGTAAAAGTGCAAGAACTAACTCAAAGTTAACCTAGAAAGTAATTGACAACGATACGAAAATTGGAGCTATAGCGTTTGCACATAAGAGACGTGAACGATCTACAGTAAGTTTATTTCTATAAAGGGAGACTCAATGTTCATTTTGTAGCTAATTACTTACAGAAGATCTGTAAGGATTCTTTTTTGTAAAGAACCAACAACACAAAGACAATTTTTCTGAAGTAACTTGCTAAACACATTCAGTGAATATTCGACGGGTATGTTTATATATAGGGCTACCGTTCTGAAAATGGATATGCAGACTCTCTAGGGATCTTCACCTAAGGAACTGAAAATTTTACTTGGTATACAGATTCCTTTTGTTAAAAAAAGGAAAATGCACCAGCCTGTGGGATTTGCGTTTAGGGAAAAAATCTTAAAAATGCTTGAACCTCTCCAAAACTAATTTAAGATTTTTTAACACAACTCTTAACTTGCTGTGTAATGGTTTTTTGTATTTAATGCTTCTATTTACTTTTCAACTCCTGTAACAATTGTTATTCATGTCCAAGAATTACTCTCAAAGGCTACACATATAAAAATAAATGCTAGTCAAAACTATACTTCATAGAATGTGCGAAGCCCAAAGATATTTGTCATCATTAATAATTTCTCACGTAAGTTGAGTATGGTGACATTAGCGTTACCAACTCAAAAATAAAAAATATCTTTATAAGGAAATTCTGTTAGAAAAACTTAAATATTTGACTGCGGAGCCGTCATACATTCCATACAGAGAAAGTCACGGGCTGCATTTACAGATTTTTTTTATTTATTTATAGGGACAATTTTTTTTTAAATTTTAATAGAGGACATCTAAGTATAACACTTGTTTGTGTCGCATACATACGAGACTAAGGTAGCACTTTAAAATTAGGAAAGAAAACAGATCAAAATAAAGAGATGATTCACAAAAAAACAATTGTGATCAAACATATATGTGACTGTAATAACTTTGTATTTTATATCAGTACATATTCCAAGATTCTATTTTTCAGTACTCATTAATGTATTCTACGAAAGTGAACAAGAAAATTACCAAAATCCATCCTCCTGTATTTGGACTTCCAACTGGAGAATTTGCCAGCACCGTATTACTGGTTCTGTTAATGTGCTTAGGACTTTTCGTTAATTCAGAATCAGAGGTGTAACCTCTCTCTGTTGTTATTTTCTCTTCATCACTATTAGTGGGATTTTCTCCATCTGAGCGTGTGCCTTGATCAGCTTGATTACTTTCTCCAGCAATAGGCTTTGGAGGTTGAGCTCCGGCGCCTACACATTCCAATAATGTAAAAATAATTGTCCAATCTGTATTTGTGTGAATGTTTTGAGCAGAAGTTTTCAGCAGTTCGTATAAACCAAAAGATATTTGTCGAGATATTCTATTCAAGGTGGTACTCTTAAGAAGCAGTAACATTCGAAGTGATTGTAATACAATAGGGCTCATTTCTTCGTTACGCATGAGTCTTATGGCAATGCGTAAAAGTCCTATAACTGATCTCTCTAACAAAAACTGATAATCAAATAAAGAGGCATTCATTACAAGGGTATAAATATGGTCCCGGACATTATTCCATATACTTTTAACACGGTCTCTGAAAACAACAATAATAAATAGAAATTATGTATGTGGTACAAAAACTATAAAAATAAAACTTATAACTATAGTGTCCTTATATACCGGAATGGTAAGTTTCTACAATGTAAAGTTTAATACATGTCTATCCTTCTTTCTAAATAATAAATATCGTTTTCCCAGCTTATTGACTGTCGTCTACTGAATCTGTTCATAACGTTTCACCTGCTACTGCGGCAGACATTTTCAAACGCGATAGTGTAGGGCTGTAACAAACCGTATGTATTCGTTATTGAGTAACGAATACTCAACAAGACTCGAAGTACCGAATCGTTACTTTTACAATAGTATCGTTACTCGAATCGCATGTTTGCTTCAGAACAACTAATGTCGACTACCGCATAATATCGAAAGGTCCGACTCGGAAATCGTTAGTTTAAATGGTATCTGTCCTGCCGAACTACCGAATTGTCATGATGACTGTAACATAAATAAGTCGTCAATAATAACTGATTATATCTTTAAATTGTTATTTATTAAATTATATATACTTTTATATTTTTAACACCATTCACGAGTTTTTCTTTAAAAATTTCATAAACCATTGAGATTTATAAAGGTCATATTTTCGAAAACAGCCCTATAAACTAAAAGATTTACTCAGGATCTTTTACTCTTTGGGATTAAATGAATTTATTGAATGGGGATTTACAGTTTGATGTAATAACAAAATCGAGTGTTACATTTTTATTATTATATTTATATATTATATTTATTATATATTTATTATTATTATGGCAGGCAGAACTTTGTTATATCCATGATGAAGTAGAAATTAGAAAATAAAACTTATGCATGTTGGTTACGTCAGCGCCAGCAGAACGATTTTTTTTTTAAATCGGGGAATTATTGTCGGAGAAACGTGCCTCATGAAAACCAAAACGGATCGATTTAAATGTGAATGACATATTTTTAGACAATTCATTTGGGCATAAAATAAAATGTGGTAATTTTCATTGTGATGAGTAGTTTCGAACTGTCAAATTAATATAAGAATAGAATTATTTATTTATTTTTTTATTGAGCATAGTATCTATGTATATATTACTTTCTACTTCCTAAGGAGACTAATATAAAATAATAATAATGTGTCTAGTTACATTGCTTGAGTGTATATTTATTTTTCTCCTTATTTAATTTATATTTATAACTTAATAATCGTATCTATGTTACTTAATAAAATCAGTTCATATTCCATAAATAATTAATTATTTTCCCCTTTAATTGCAACGAATTATATCCGATAATTATTTAATTATTATAATAGCTATGCACACATTAGTAGTCTATAGTTACTTGCGACTACTCAAATTACAATACGACTAACGAAAGTAAGGAGTAACGAATACTTTGCAACAGGTTGTCAGACTAAGAGTATCGAATAGATACGAGTATTCAAAAAGTCGTTACTTTTACAGCACACGATGGAGTAATAGTCTAAGTGATCTTCCCCGTGGCTTGTCAGTCACTGACAAGTCACAGAGAACATGCTTCTTTTCCAAAGACTACAGTAAAACAGCCGGCAAAACCAAAGTTATATTCATTTGAATAATTCGTGAGACAAGACTTTGTTAGTGTGTTCGAATTCCACTGTGTTAAAGAAATAAAAAAGTTTATATTTGTTTGTCCCCTATTGATATAAATATTTAAGGAGTTCTTAATGAGGATGTGTAGTATAACGATAATCAGATAATTCTGTTAAATCTTACCTGTTCTGAATAACCACCTTTACCAACAATTCTAAAAAGAAAACAGTCACGTTTTCATTATATGCATAACCCATACTTTTTTGCACATCAGGTCCTCTAGATAGCTCAATTAGTGTTTTTACTAAGTCAAACAGTGCATCTTCATGTAGAAATTTGGAATCAGATATTAATTGATCTAGCATGCACTCTTTGATGCACACTTCCGCTGTCTGAGTTGCTTGTTGTTCTTCTGGAGTTGGCATTTTGGACAGATTTTCAGCAGAAACCATATAAGAATACAAGGAACTGAGCAAACCTGATCAAAATATATATGAGTTACTTTTATTAAAGTATAAAGAAGTAATTTTTATATTTAGTTCAATTAATTTAATGTTTCCTTTTTATTCACAGTGTGGATTAGGCAGAGTTTGGGTAAAACATTTTCAAATATTATTCACAGGTTTTAATAGGTTGATGACTATCTGCAAAATTAAATTTCATTAATCCAAACGTATACCGGGGGATAATTTGATTATCTCAATACACTTATGTATAATGGATCCCAATTACGTCGACATTTCAATGTGTGAACTAGCGAATCGGTGATTATTTAACCTGTGCTAGTGGTCACACTAATAATGAATTAAATGGCATTACATGTTTACACCTGTGACTCAGTAACATTTATGTATTGCAAATTTTGAAAGTAGATTATTCCTCCTTTTTATTTGGTAATTTTGATTACTATCTCCACAACACAATAGCAAAAAAAAACATTTTTGCACTATTTAGATATCATAACTTATTATGGGAATTTTGGGTTATAAAGCTGGTCTACTAGATCACTAATCCTACTTTTATGGGTCACCGTGACACCGTTTTGAGAATTCCACGTGAGAACTTGAATGAATACATGTCGTAAATAAAGGGAAAGTAGGACTTTCGATTTATTTTATTATTAATATTAATTTTTGGGGGCAAATTATATAATTAAATCAAAAATGAAAAACTTTTTTTTCAAACACATTATACATCAAATGTATGTATGTAGTATAGGAGTATATACAGTGTGGAACAGCCAAATGGAATAAATTCGATAACGAATAAAGGAGAGCTAGTAGGGAAAACTCTTGAATACGTCGCTTTGAATTTTTAAATGTGCATTTTTTCAACAATCAAAAATTATATAGGGTGTGTCATGTGACAGTGGCTAAAACCTATCTTATTTTAAATACAAGCCCCTGTATATTATTTATTTTTTGGATTCTCCTGAAAATGCAAGACATAATTCATATACAATGTCCTACATCTATCTTCAACTGTTTGAGAAATATTAAATGTTTTCAGGTTTATTATAAAAGATAACATTAGAAAAGAAAATTCGCTACATTACACTCAATACTTAATTCCTATTTAGCTCTTGATATTGAGATAGTAAGCAAAAAAAGCAGGTTTATTATTTTCTTCAAAACTCATAGCCTTAGCATCTTGTTGTCTGCCTGCATGATAGTGATGTATCAGTGCTATTGTCATTTGAATTTCGTTAACTGTACCTAATAATATCAGGAAAATGGTTCATTTAACAGAAATGCACAAAATAATCATTCCAAATTTGCCGCCTATATCCTAAGGAACCCTTAGCAAAATAGAAAAGCAGTTTCGCGAGCTTGATCACGTAAGACAGATAAAAAAGTAGCTGCTAATGCTCTAAGTGATAATACGAAATTGGACATTGATGCTTGAGTTTCTGGTCGAAAAGCAGCCGCACTGTTCAACGTTAGCCACACATCAATTTTTCGAGTATTAGAGGAAAGTAAAATGCATTCCTATGAAATGATGCCGACGCAGGAGCTCATGAAAGACGATTTCGATAGGAGAAAGTATTTCTGAGAATAAATGTAAGGTAAGGTAAGGTTAAATAACAATCTGATCCAATTAGATGTTTTGTTTTCTGATGAAAGCACATTTACACTTCACGGTCATGTTAATCGTCAAAATTGGCGCTGTTGGTCTTCTGAGAATCCTCACTGGATGATAGAGAAACATAAGCAATATCCTGAAAAAGTTAATGTCTGGGCAGGAATTGTTATCTCCGAAACACAAAAAAATATATTTTTAAATTTTTTCAAACGCATTATGTAATATATCAAATGAACGGGTTCATTAAGAGGAATACAAATATATTAATATATATTTTTTCATATTTTGAGTATAAATTTGTTTAAAAAATATACAAAAATTCATCCATTTCTCCCTCTTTATCTCTGAATTTATCAAGCCTAAAATTTTGAAAACCTAGGAATATACCTAGGGCCTCTCTTGAACTTTGCCGGAAGAGTAAAGCAAAAGTCCTAACACTAAAAAAATGATATAGAAGGCATCACTAAAAATTTACAAGAAAAGGGATTTATAAACTTAAATGCATGTTTTACAGAGTGACAAACCTTGGCCAGAACAAAACTGGCTATCGCCAAATACTTCATCCAAGGTTCTGTCGTGAGTACCCAAAGCTTCAAGTTACCGAACAGAGAGTGGCAGACCCATATCGTGTCATCTTGAGAAATGACCTTATTTCGTCTGATCAACTCGACGAAATAAAGAGCGAAGATGAGCGCGAATTATTTAGTCGAAATACAACAGATCTAGAGCCTGAAACACCTTTGGGGCAAAGAGTGGACGAGACTCAAGAATTTCAACAAGAACAGCCAGCCAACGCTGACCTGCTTGAGAAAATTCAAGCAGAAATGGAAAGAGCTATAATAGAGTATAGTGGAACAGATCCACTGACTAGACCAGCTCTTCCCAAACTAAGATCTTCTAAGAAACTGGGTATCGTCTTGCACGCTATGAACAAATTTATCTTGCCAAACTATGTTTTAGGTGCTAATACGTTAGAGTCGCTACACACAATCATCTACTGTGCTGCAATTTCCACCTGCAGAACAATTGTGATCGCAGTAAGACCAAAGCAAGACCCTCCCCAATTTAGGCAAACACCTCGAATACCACCTTGGCAAAGAAGGCTAGAAGGGAAAATTAATTCCCTTCGAAAAGACATTGGAAGACTGACCGAGTACCAAGGAGGGGTCAGGAACAACAGAATAGAAAGACTTGTCAAGACCATCATGGACAATAACCGAATATACTCCCAGTGGGATGGAGAAAACATCACATCTCAGCAGTGTCTGGACAGTCTACGACAAAAGCTTTCCGTATATATACGCTCCTACTGAAGATCTCCCTTTCAAATTCTTCCAATTTGAAAGGAACTTTATAATTATATGATCTTTAGAAATTTATGTGCTACAAATAAAATTCTCTTAGTTACGTCAGAAATCAATATGGAATATGCAGCAATTTTTCTTTAATTTGGTGTTATTTCCCAAGAAGTACTTAGACATTATGTCGACAGTTCAGCGTCTAACTACTGATCTCTGGTTATATGTTTCCTGAAACGGAAGGCTTTATATTGGCAATCCAAGATCAAGTAATTCCAACTAAGGACTATTTAAAGTACATGGTCAAAGACCCTTCTATCAACAGCGACAGATGCAGATATGGTTGCCAAACATCTGAATCTATCCAGCACAATACAGGAGGTTGCCAAGCGTTCGCTGCAACTGAATACAATGAGCGACACGATGCTGTGGCAAAAATACTGCACCAGAAACTAGCACTGAAACTTGAATTATCACGGTCGGTGAGATTACCATACTATAAATACAAACCAGAATCTGTTTTAGAAAATAACAACTACAAACTGTAATGGGACCGCACGATACTGACTGATCGGACTGTTGCTCACAATAGACTAGATATAGTTTTGGTAGATAAAGTCTCTCGGAAAACAACTTTAATTGACAGCAATCCCAAACAACAATAATAAAAATATCAAGCAGGCTGAGAAAATAGCCAAATATAGGGATTTGGAAGTTCAAATAAAGCAGGAATTTCAAATACAGAGACAATGGGACATGAACAGCACTCGAACGGTAGCAATTGTTATGTCAACAACAGCAGTCCCAAAACATCTATTAAACAATTTGAAATACCTCGGTCTGGACGAACATCTTTACCAAATGATGCAAAAATACGTCCTGTTAGGAACAGCCCGGTCGGTCCGAAAATTCATGGGAAACTTCAGCCACGACACCAACCACGGGCCTGATAACCTGGCAAGGGCTCCCACAGAGCTAAACCCTTTTGATATGAAGTATATCTGGGGTTTAGTGAATTTTCCCTTAAAGGTACGCTATGCGTGCCTTAGAGGGAGTGTGCTGCCATACATTGTATGGTCAAGTCGGGAAAATAATAAACGTCTTTATTCAGGGCGAGATTTAGCCTAAGCTATTCTTACACCTAACCCTTTTGACTTAGCCTAGATAAGTATAAATACGTATTGCATTACAAATAGAAACGAATTGAATAGACTTAAAAAAAACAAATAATAGATACACATGGAAAAAAAATCACTAATTGCTGTTGCTTAAATGTATATTATTTCTTATCAAAAACAGTGGAATTATATACATGAGCCAGTTGGAAGTTAAAAAGTCTCATGCCTCAAGCATCTTTTCGTACAAGGTGACCGCTTTGATCCTAAACACTCTTCAGTGTTTAATTCAAATGGTAAATATTAAAGTAATGAAAAATATGATCATTACTTACCGGCATCCTGTTTTGGAAGTGTTGGTGTTTCTACATATGTTAACACAATCTTCCCACTAGGCTCTATGAAGTCTTCAGCTTCGGTATATGTTTTAGGAAGAAGCCCGTTAATATAGAGAGTTAGTATTAAATCAAAAATATTCTTCCATCCTTCTCTAATGTTGTCACCATGATTATGAATAAGAGAGAATACTGTTTTTAGTGCCAATTGTGCTTTTTTATTTATTCCAAATTTTACAACAATATTACTCTGTTTTTGAGCGTTGTAGAACAGAGTGAACTTGCATAATGTTAAAATTAACATATCCAAATTTTTCGCCATGCTAAAATGTGAGGCGATACTGGCACATTTCTCAAAACCTTCTATAACTTTTCTATAAACATTATGATCTTCGGTTTTTTCATATACAAATGACAGTGCTGCTACAATAGAACCATAAATCAACTGGTACAACTCATTATCAAATGTTTTATCGTTGATATGAAAGTAAAGTCCATCTTTAGAAGCACCTTTTTTTAAAAGGACTTTCCAAATATAATTTTCCTTTACCAAACCACTGTGTTCCGATGGCATTACAATTTCATCATTTCTAAAAGAGGTGTTAAACATTACTTACCAAAATGAATACAACAAAATAAATATAAGACACTAAAAAGTTGTCAAGCACAAAAAAAAGATATTGCAAACTTACTTTATGTTGTTATAAATTTCATCAAGCATGTCATCATCAAAATTGTTTCCACCATTCACGCCTGTTAAATTCTTTTTAAATGCAGAACATGACATTGGGTTCTTTTGTTTTTTCGCATTCTCATTATGCTGATCAACATTAAGCATGATTATAGCATAAGCTAGTGTAAATGCAGAATCAACATCAGCAAATGGTTCTCCATTACTTTTCTAAAATTTTAAATTCATTTTCAAATAGATGTTCAGTTGGATTTTTTACTCTGCGTAGTTTATTTACAAATGTGTTTACAGCTATATTACAAGAATGTTTATATGCGACGAGATCTAAGCAAATTATCTCGCACCAAGTTATCAATTGTCAACCGTAGGAGGCGATTAACAGTGACAGTCTGTTGACCTATAATTTATCAACAACCCACACAGGATAGTCTAGTTTTCAATCAATTCATTTACTAAGCTGGGAGTCGGCTATAATCTCCCGGCCATCTACAAATAGTTCTGCACGGCTCGAGAGTTCTATTTGTCTCGAGGATTCAACTATATATCATCTTTGTCCGTACAGCTGAAGAATTCTGCCGAATTGCAGATGAAACGTTCAAAAGTAATTCCAACAGACCACGCCAAAATAGCCCGGAAAACCACAGTTTATCCATAGTTAGAATTGCAAAGTTGGAACAGTAAAAACAGTAAAAATAAAAAGGAATATCAATGGTATAATTGAAGTCAGGAGGAAAAAGAAGATAATATTACTTGAATCAACCATTATCCAATACCACCAAAGAACACCAACTGGATGAACCAGGAGACGAGCATCCCTTGTCCATAAAAGATGGGCTAATAAAATCATTGGAATGTCCAGAACATCAGTTTTATTCGATTATTCACTATTTTGAATGTTCTTAATCTTTAATAATTTGAAATTAATAAACTCTTGAAATATAGACAAAAATAGAAGAATCCACTATAAGCATTTCAATAAGCAATTAAGAAACTGATAAATCGAAAGTCAGCAGGTAATGCCGGAATAACGGCTGACTTACTAAAATATGCTGGCAGAGAAACATCAAAACGCCTGGTCCAAAATATGTATAGCGCCGTCATAGTTATTACAGACCCATTCTTTGTGCCAACTGTACCACTAATATTATTCAAAACTGAATACACTAGAATCCCCTCAACTGTAAGAACAAGCTGCATTTTGTAGCGTCCTCACCACAATTGTTAACATGCCTTTTACGTGCCATGGCCAGGTCAAAAATTGTAAGAATTTGCCTGAATAAAAATGAAAGCTTAGTAAATTTTTGAAAACTGTTATGGAGTGCTCAGAAATTGGCTATATCTAAAATCTTCTTTTTTCAAATAGTAACCACTTTTTTCTCAGTCAGTGAATTCTATGCTAAGAAATAAGGAGATTTTATGCTTACCACTCATATCTAAATAAAACGGGTTTTGTATAAACATTAGAGATATCTGAATAATCAGTTGGCTTTTTTGAAAGAATCAACAAACAAAACAAATGAACATTAATTTGTTTAGGATTTACCAACGAAGATTATTTCAATTTGTTAATAATTTCCGGAGAATCTGATAAAGTTATTAAAAAAGCCTGTGGAACCTTTCCTTCGCGATACTGGGATAGACAACACCCACTCATGACATCCTGACGCGGCTCATTCACAATTGCAAAACACACAGACAGTTTCTGAAAGAAAAAAAACATGAAAAAAGAAAACCTGTAGTAGATAATAAAGTTAGTCTTGAGATATTTCAGGCCGTATACAGAAAATTCCTTAGTAGATGCAGAAAGAGATATGGGAATACTTGTGATGAGTATTCAGCGGATTCTAATAAAACATAAGTAATATCCGTATTTATTCTTATTAGTTCAGAATTTAAGAGCAGCTGACGCCAAAGGAATGAATTTAGCAAATTCATATTACTTATTAAAAAAAAATTACAAAATGATTTGGACGAATTATGAACAATGGATGTTCCACCGCCATAAACTTACAATACTGGAGTGATACTAATCCACATTTGTTTAGGGAAAGGCAGTTTCAAGGTTACTGGAGTTTCAATGTTTTTGCTGCAATAAAACATAATAGTGTGCTTGTGCTGCATTGGTATGATGAAAAGTTGAATGGTAAGCTTATTGGAGATTGAAAGGTGGTTGAAATATGTTCGGCTTATTTTTAGGTCAGAGATTTCTTGAAATTTTAGAAAATTATTTACATCCATTAGATTTGATTGTAATCAACTGTGGTATCAATACGACGGAGCCGACATCGTAATATTGCACCTATGAACAGGGGCGGATCCAAACACGTGCTTCCGGGTACGGGGCGATTTCATGCTCCAGGAGGGGTGATTCTGTACTAAATTTACATAAATATAATTTTAAACCCAGATTTCTTGAGACTAGTTAAAATTACCTCGTTAAATTTACTAACATGCCTGTGAATAACTTTTTAGACAATCATTTTGAAGATCATTGAATAGCAAACAATAGACCTCATCGATGGCCTCCTCATTCTACCGATAACACTCCATTAGAGGTTTTTGTTTGTGGTCTAATAAAAAACATTGTCTGTAGTGCTCCGCGCACTACAGACAATGTTAGAAATGCATTTCGATCAAGTTCGAACATTTCCGATAGTTTGATCAATTTCTTGTTTGTTCTTATGTGTGTGCTTTACAATTGTGGATGATCCGCAACCATTGTCTACGAGAGATTAATTTTGATTTGCTTTTTAACATATATGTGTTTTACAGTTGGAAATGATTTATGTAATAATAACCATATCAAATTTTCCATAAATGATTAACAAAATAAAGTATCATCCATTTGTTTCTTGTCGATTCTTTGATAAAAGCCTACTGATAATTCAGATACATCTAATAACCATACGAAAATTTTAGTTTTTCCAAGTTTATTAAAAAAAAGCATTAAACTCCCCCTATTTTTTAGTGTATCTACAGGTGGTGAGATAAAAGGGGTTGCTATTTGAAAAAAAAAGAGGTTACACGATTTTAGAAATAACGAATTCGGTGCCAATTTCTGAGCACTCCATAACAGTTTTTAGGATTTAGTAAACTTTTTATTCAGGCTAATTCTGGCAATTTTTGACCTGGTACACTAGAGCTACAGAAAGCAGCCAAAACAAACAAGAGGAAATGAAATACCACAATTAACGTTTTAATGAGTACTCACAACTCATTAATTTTTATACATGAATATTGATGTATTAAATTGTTTATATTTCATCAAACACAAAATATTTAAATAAATGTCCAGTCAAATTGTAATTGAAGTATTTTGTTGGATTTGTTAATACCATAGATGCTACTTAACGTTCATTTTAATCACAAAATCCCTTTAATTTATTCCTGTAACACTTTAAATAAGTTTTATGTTTACTTGTAAATATTTCATTAGCTTGTTTCTTCGTTTGAAAATGACACAAACCCGTGACGAAACTATGGTCACGTTTATAAGTACATATTCAAGTGAATGA
Organism: Octodonta nipae; assembly: GCA_034190945.1. NCBI lineage: Eukaryota > Metazoa > Arthropoda > Insecta > Coleoptera > Chrysomelidae > Octodonta > Octodonta nipae. Next base: position 45,671,281 of record CM067222.1, on the reverse strand, counting down.
AAGAAAACAAAGTAAATATTTTGTATTTGATCATCATGATCGCAAAGTAACAGTTTCCACCAACGAATTTTTGTTTGTCATTTAAAACTTTTTTGGTAAGGATTTTTTCTAAAGAACTACCAGTAAAGGCAATTTTAAGACATTTGATTTAAATAGATATATGTTACAAAAAGCAGCAAAAATCTCAATTAATGAACCGAATAATCAAGTACTACCCTATTACTAATTTCAAAATTATGATGAACATTTGATTACTTACATGCCAATATTCTGCAAAATTTTCTAAAATTAACGAAATAGTTGGTGCTTCTCCTGGTAACCTAAACGTTTCTAAAAATGCTCTCAGAGCTTCATCAATTCGTACATTTGTAAATTCAAAAGTTTTTACAAATGCATCTAAAATCGCTAAGTTGTTTCTACTACTAATATATTCTCCTATCATTGCCTTGCTCAGTTCAGGGTTTTCTCTTAAAAATGTGGCAATTTCGGTGGGATCCATTTCTGAGTTCAGGACTCCATGCTCTTGTAGAAACTGAATACCCTTTTTTGGTTTTTGATTAAAGTATTCTGTGCCCTGGGGCAACCACTGGAAATATGCAAAACATTTAAGTAGAAAAGTAAACAGTAAAATTAATTTGTAAAATGCAATTAAATATATTTAAAAAAATAATAATTTCCGAATTATGAATTGAATAAAACATGTTTAAATGTCTATTAATTCTAGATAAAAGTAGTTTCTGACTGTAAGTAATGTATAAACATATAATAAAACTTATACTACTTATAGAAAATAGACCTCTAATATTTAATTGAATCTGGTATATTCTCAACTGAGATTTATTATTTACAATCAGAAAAAGACTTTATATGACGTGACAATAAATTCTTTCCGAAACATAAAATGAGGTAAAAAATTATTACTAGTTTTTGGAAAAAAAAAATCGAAAATATTTATATAAAATGTACGACTTTCCTATTGGAAAAAATCATTCCAAAACAAGGTGTTGCTCTCAAAATAGTTCGTGTTTCACTTACAGAATTTGAAGGAGGAATTTACTGTTTTTCACCGTTTTTTGAGCAAACAAAACCACATTCATAATCAAAGTGTGATAAGATATACATTTATATGACTTTGATTTACAACGGAGCTAACATAAGGTGTGTTCCAACTAGCTGAATAAGCAGCGGGGAATTGTAAAATAGAACGAACATATAAACAATTACGAAGCACTCTGTACCTGTGGTTGAGTGTTGGTTTACATGATATTCAGGAGAACTACATAGGGACAAGATCGGTATTTAGAAGACATTTAGAGCTTGTAACTGATGTATCATTCACAACTTGGTCTCCGTAATTAGTCATTTGAGGCTTCACCTAAACTTTGAATTAAGGTGCTGAATAGAACCCAGTTGTCAATTTTACGAATCAAAGTTCTACTCGGGAAAACATTGACAGCTACCCGTGGACTTCCTAATTTGCGGAGCTACCTAACTAGGTCTTTTTTGGCATTATTGTGTTATTGAATTCCCTCCCCACTCTCATTTTTCCCGATTAAACATGTATGAGACTTAATAGGTATAAGATTAAATATTTTTTTCGGGGGTCAGAATGCCTAGACTAGAGCAATTGAAGAATACTAAACTATAGGTGATACGTTATGTACTGGTTCAGAAAAAAAAACAATATTCTTGCAGTAACATACCGACATTAGTAGCTGAATGTGTAAATTCAGGAGTTGGATTCACATATTATTAATTAATTTAATAAAATATTCCTAGAAGCCATTCGTGACTGGCCGGTCCTGAGAGACAAACATGAACTACGAGGCTTTTTGGGGCTCTGTTCGTACTACACGCGTTTCGCTGAGGACTATTGCCGCTCCTCTATAACGGCAAACCACTGAAAAAGAAACCTTCCGTTGGAATCAGTATTATGAACATCATTCAGAGGACTGAAAGCGGCACTATGTTCCAGTCCAATCCTAAGTTTCCTACACAGCCCGGCAAGTTCACCTTAGACACCGACGCCAGCAACACAGGTTTGGGAGGCGTCCTAAACTAAAACGCAAGATGGTGAAATGAGGGTGCTCGAGTACTACAGCCGTAGATTTTCGAAACCGGAAAGGAAATACGATTTCAAGGTTGAATACGTGCCGGCCGTTTGCATAATAATGCCGATGCCTTGTCAAGAAGACCGTGTGAAGCAGAATGCGCACATTGCCTGAAAAGGAAACAGCGAGAAGGTATATCCATCCGACAGAATCGCGTGCAGATGAATGAAGAATGGACAAAGGAACAATGTGTCCAGGACCAATTGGCCGATCCAGTCATGCAATCAATTCTATCACTCAACAAGAAAGGGGCACCCAGACCACGATGGGACGAGGTAGCTAGATACTAGAGCGTCCTGAAGTTTTTATGGGCCCAATGGGAATCTCTAACAGTAGAGAATGGAACGTTAAAGAGAGTTTGAGAAAGCAATGACGGCAGAGAAACCAAGTCCTAACTAGTAGTCCCAAAGAAAAAGGGACTCGCCGTCCTGGCCAGAAGTCATCTGGGCATATTCCCCTATTGCTGTCGACCTATCGCTCAGCCGTACACAACAGCACAGGACTGACTCCAGCCAGAATACTATTCGGAAAGGATCTAAGATTACTTTGTGATTTGGCCTTTGGCTCACCAGAAGAACCGCCCCTAGAAGTTAACGGCTATGCCGACCATCTCTGACAGAGCACGCTGGCCGTACACGAACTAGCCCGAATGCAGATGTTGGCCACCAGCGATCAGATGAGAACCAGCTATGATGTCAAAGCAAATTCAGTCGGGTTCCAAGAGAGATGCAAGCTCTGGCTATACAACACTCAAAGGAGTAAGGGCAAGTTTCCAAATCTCCCACCAGCCTGGGATGGTCCATACGAGGTGGTCAAGAGGATCAATGATGTTTTCTCTCGTATTCTTGGGAATCCGAGAGCTAAGATGAAGAGGATGATTCTGATCGGGCCAATCAGAATTAAAGGAGGGCAGTGTTATAACATTTATTTTACGTTGCCAAAAGTTAGGAAATTATCGACATATTCATCATACTAACTAAAAAAAAGTAAAATTGCGAATACGATATAAAAACCAGTAACATGAACGGGAGTCCTGGACAATTCGATTAAAGGTAAAAACAGAGTGTCTGGTATATTCCGGAATGGCAGACCATCCACACTGACATACGAGAAGCGACAAGCAAATTCTCGATAGGCACAGGATATTTAAAAGGCGATTCCCTTATGGCAGGCAGTTTTAGTGGATGACATCGTTGTTTTGAATAACCATTGTATTTATTTTGGCAAAATAAAGACGCTTATAGTGAGTGTAAAAATATTTATAATTGAACGGTGTTTGTATAATAAATTGCACAAACCGTAGGTGTACCCAGGGGGAATTTAGGGGTTCCACTCCACCACCCGGTCCAAATAAAGTAAAACATTAATCACTACATATGCATATTAGAGTTGTTACTAAGTGGTCATAATGAAGTGAAGTAATTCTAATCCTTACGAAGTTAGAACTACTGTACAAATGAGAACGGAGGTTTTCGCGAGAAGAGACATAGTTGGTTCTGCTTATTCCGGATTTGACGCGGTCCAAATCCGGAAAAAGCAGAATCAGCTACTGTACAAATATTAATAATAAAATATAATTCCTTGTAATATCCATTTTTTCTGTTTTTTTTTAACATGGACCGAGCGCCTGAAAAATTGACCTGGGTACGCCTATGGTACAGACCATCATCTTAAATACTGAATTGATTCGGGCGATAATTCATTATTAACAACAACAAACAATTAACTTTTTTCCCCAATTTTATACAAAGAATTAAAATGCTGGAAATTCCGTTTGAAATTACTACCAGTTAATTGATATCATATTAAGTTTGATAACTTTGATATTTGAGAGATGCAACCGCAAAGTAAATGTTAAACGTGTTTAACATAGAAATATTGAACAGAGCCAGCAAAGAAAATAACGCTACCACCAAAAACAATGTAAAGACAGTAGTTTTCAAAATGTAGTTAAACAATGGCTACTATTTGCTTTATATTAAATATGATATTTTTTAAATATACTAGAACAGAATTAGTTACCTTTTTGATATTTCTCCTAGCTGCTAAATATTCTTTGCTTGGAACGTTTTCTGAAATTTTAGCTCTAGCTAATTTTTCAACTAATTCATTTGAATTTCCTATGTCATCACTATCAACATAAGAGCCCTCGATGCTATGTTGATTCTCTGATTTGTCTCGGTCACCTAAACAATGTTGTTCTATTGTTTCAATAACTGTCAATAGAGCATCCAGAGATAATAAATGCGTGTGGTAAACACCAGCAGTAGCAGACATAACGTTTTTTGCCAAAAGTTTAGTTAATTCTTCATATAAATTTGTACAATATATATCGCAGTCGTAATTTAAATACAGCTCGCTCACATATCCAGGTATTCTCCACAGGTGAAGTAAACTATCCAGAGCTATTTCTTTATGTTCATAAGATACTTTTGCTGAATCTTTAACAATAATATCCATCAGTTTTTTAAGGTAACTTTCCATTTGGTATTTAAGGTGGACACGTAGAGATTCAAACAGTAAAAATGACAGCTGTAGATCTGCTGCAAATATGGCCAATCGTTCAGTATTTAAAAGCTGAAAAAAATTGTTAGTATTAAAAAATGTATATATTATAAAGTATTATTAAATTATTTGGAATGTCAATGAATAATTAGAGAAATGTATAACCTGAATTTCAAATGAAATGCCGTGAAATAATTTGAAAATAAATGTTTCGAATGTAAAGTAGTTATATGCTTGTAAGAACAACTTTTACATTAGTTATACAAGTTTCCAGTTGTCTATCAAACATTGTACCTATTTTTCTTTATTCAACGGATTATTTTTGAATTAAGTTTTTTTGATTGTATTAAATAGCGACATCTAAAAGTTTTACTAAACGCAGGACTAAAGTTGGCCGTGATAAATAAGGCCGTCACTCAGTGATTTTCTTGGTTATAAATCACGCGATATAAATATTTTATTTTTTTCTAGGCGTCATTAGTTGTGCTACCCTCTAATCTCGAAAAAAATATTTATAACTAATAATATCAACGGTATGATTGCGCAACAGATGAGAAATCTCGTCAGAAAGACTTTTGATTTGTCTCTAGAAACCAGATGTCATTACTCAAATAGCGTTTAAACAGCTAATCACAACAATTATGTTTGGAGTATATAAACAATTGTCTTCTAAATGTTATTGGTGGCATATTTTTCATTATTTTTTGTTTTCTTTCAATTTGCAATTTTAAATGTTTTCTGAATGATATTTGTGTCCTATTTTTCAATGTCTAAGTACTTCTTAAGAAATAACACCACAATTAAGAAAATTGCTGTATATTCCAAACGGTTCGGGGTCTAGGTCAGACCCCGTTGTCAATGGTTAAGAAACTATGGATAAAAAAGGCACAATTCTAAGATGTAAATTAAATATTTTATGAATGTAAATTAAATATTTTAATTTAAACCTTAGAATTGTGCCTTTTTTATCCACAGTTTCTTAAGTTGTTAAAAAAATGTTATATGTGGTTGTCCCTAAGCAAATGCACATACAGGGTGGTCGAAATATTTTGTAGAGTAAAATTGTGGTTATATGGGATGGTTCAAAAACTGATAGAAAAATAAGTTATAATGGTTGACTAAATTGGTAACAATATAAACAGGATGTTTTTGATATAGATGGAATTAGAGTTTTAGTCATATGAGGGCTGCCTTTTATATTTCGGGATTAGCGAACAAAAACAAATATTAATCATCGAAAATCGCTTAATTGTTTTTCAAAATATTCCCCATGAAGATCTATACACTTTTGCATGCGTTTGAACCAATTGTCGAAGCACTTTTTCCACTCTGATTGAGGTATCTCAAAAACATGCATTCTGAACGCAGCAACCGCTTCTTCAGGTGTCGAAAAACGTTGACCTCTCAGTTTGTTTTTTACGTACGGGAATAAAAAGAAGTCATTTGGTGACAAGTCAGGACTATACGGCGGATGACTCATCAAATCGATGTTTTGAGTGGTCAAAAATGCAGTTGTTTGAGCGGATCGGATGTGTGAGAGCTCGCATTGTCGTGGTGAAGAGTGATCCGTCTTCGGCGGTTGGTTTTCCTCATTTCTTGGAAGACAACTGGCAAACAAATGGTTGTGTACCACTCAGAATTGTCTATTCTGCGTTGTTCTAGTGGTACGGTTGAGACATGTCCAGTTTTTCCGAAAAAACAGGCGATCATTTGCTTGGAAGTGCTTCGTGCGCGAACAACTTTTGTTAGATTCGGCTCATCTTGAAACACCCATACAGTCGACTGCTGTTTACTTTCGGGCTCATACGCGTAAATCCACGATTCATCACCTGTCACTATGTCATAAACGTGTTTTGAAGCACCGCGATCGTGTTTTTTGAGTTTTTCTTTCGATCAATCGACACGAGCCTTTTTTGAACGACTGACAAATTGTGTGGGATCCAACGCGAACAATTTTTTTTGACATTCAAATGTTTATGCAATATTGAATGTATGCTGGTCCCACTAATGTGTAAGGTTGACTCAATCTCACGATAGGTCACATGACGATCTTGCAATATCAGTTCGCGCGCAGCATCAATGGTTTCCGGAACAACAACTGTTTTTGGACGACCTTCACGAAATTCGTCTTGGAGTGAACTACAACCTCACTTGAATTCACCATACCATCGATAAACAATGGTCCTTGATGGAGTTTCATCGTCAAAAATTAAATTAAGTTCATCCATGCACTCTTGCTGACTTAATCCACACAGAAAGTTCTAAAAAATAATCGCACGAACATGTTCACGATTTAATTCCATTTTCTGGCCGAGATAAATCCTTTAAGTTACTGTAAACAACACATAGCGCTCGTATGTCAAAACGTTCTGAGTAGGTATGACCTCAAAAATGACAAACTTTACGATAGAGCTGTCAGTTGTCAGATTGCAACACTAGGGTTGTCCAATCCCGAAATATAAAAGGCAGCCCTCGTGCAAGGCGGTTCGAAACAAAGTTGAAAACAATTGTTATATAGGGTGTCCAATAAGCAGTTGCAGTTGGGGTAAAATATGTTGGGGATTGGTGGATTTATAGTTATACGGGTTGTTCAAAAATGTTATAATGGGTGGCCGATAAATAGTTGCATATGCAAAGTAGTTGAAATAGACGGAGTAGTAAAATTATAGTTAAACAGAGTGGATAATTTTTTTTCCAAAGTTTTGTATGATAGAGCATGCGCTGTTGCATATATACAATATCAAAAACATATGGCAAAGTAAATTTACAGTTATACGGTGTGATTAAAACAATGCTGCATATGAAGGGCAGTTGAAATATAAAGTTGAGACAAATTATACTTTTCACGGTGGTTCAAAAAATATCAGAAAAATGGTTACATAGCGTAGTCTATAAGCAGTTCCATGGATAAGATAGTTGAAATATAGAGTGGATCAGAGTTATAAGTTAAGTTTTTAAAAAAATATATATTTGGTGGTCCCTAAGCAGATGCATATACAGGGTGGTTGAAATAGTTTGTAGAGTAGAATAATGGTTCCAAACTGATAGACAAATAAGTTATAATGGATGACTAATTGGCAGCAGTATAAACAGGGTGTTTTAAATATAGATGGAAGTAGTTCATTTAGTTCAGGAACTTACTGAAGATGTTTTGAACCGGAGAGTAGAATTTTGGGAAATAATGATGGATAGATGCAATGCCAACCCGCACTTTTCAAGTTAAGATAGTTTTTTCCGACGGGGCAACATTTTGTTTAAATGGTTCAGTAAACAGGCAAAATTTTCGATATTGGGTATCAGAAAACCCACATTGGATTATGGAAAGTTATACACAGTTTTCCAAAAAAGTTAACGTATGGACCGGAATTGTGGGTTGTTGAATTCTGGGTCCTTTATTTATTGAGGGAACACTTAGCTCGGAAAAGTATTTAGACCTATTACAAAATGACATAATACCCTGTTAAACAGAACTTTACCCGAATGGTGAAAACCCCAATATACTGGCAGATTCGGTATGGTTTCAACAGGATGGAGCGCCCCCGCACTATTCGCGAACAGTGCGAGATTATCTTGACAATATTCTCCCAAATAGATGGATCCGAAGGAGAGGTAATCTCAAACGGAGAGCTAGGTCTCCAGATTAGATCGTTAGATTTGTATCTTTGGGGTTACCTGAAATCGAAAGTCTACTTCTATAAGCCGGAAAATATCGAGGAATTAAAGAATAGAATTAGGGCCGAAATACAACGAATCCCGTCACAAACGCTAAATGAAGTGTTACGAGAATTTGAAAACCGTTTTAGGTATTGTCAGGAATTAATGGTCAACAATTTGAACATTTAATTGGATATGTTGATGTTTTTTTTTCTGCAATTTTGAAATAAATGTAATTTTTTTAATAACTGTTAGTTTTCGGTGTAGGCCCATCCTGTACAAATGAGTTTATCATCACAAGAACCGCAGTCTAAAAAAAAACCGACGTGTCCAAGCGTTTTTGGTTGAAAGATTTTGGAAACTTAAGTGTTTGTTGAATGGCCAAAAGCGGTCGCTTATACAGGGTTGTTGGAATATGGAATCGAGTGGAATTGTAGCATTTAAAAAATGTTAGAAAAAAATGTTTGAATGTTTGAAGTTGCATATATAGGGTGGGTGAAATATAGGGGCGAGTAGAATTGTAGTAACACCATGTAAATAAAAAATGTAAGAAAAAAATATATTATGTTAGGGAGTTTAAATTAGTTTACGTATTATCAATGTAAATGTAAAATTTTCCTTATAAATATATAGCTTAAATGTCAAGATATGTCATGAAAGTGTATCGTACACGGTGTTTGTAATGGTTTTCATTTTGATTCATTTGAAGAAGTCAGTTTCTTTTAGAGACGAAGTTAAGTTAAGGGGCTTATAGTCGCGTGAAATGGCAGAAAATATTCCATTAGTTTATTGAAACGAAAATTTGTTATGCGGGCGATCTCTTCTGTATGGTATACGGTGCATGCATGTGATATTAGGTGGTTCATAAGCAGTTGCATAAAGGATGGTTGAAATATAAGTTGGAATTGAATTAGTTATACAGAGTGGTTCAAAAAATATTGTATTGGGTGGCACATAAGTAGTTGCGTATACAAGGTGGTTGAAATAAGAGTTGAGCAAAACTATAGTTACACAGAGTGGATATTTACGTTATAGGACGGAGTATAATTACAGTTATACAGAAGGCTTCAAAAAATGTAGAAGTAGTTCAATATACAGGATGGTTGAAATATAAGGTGGAGTAGAACTACAGTTATAAAGGGTGGTTTAAAAAGTTATGTAGTGTGAAACATAAATAGTTGCTTATACAAGGTGTTTGAAGTAAGGATGGAGTAAAATTAAATTAAAAAAATACAAATTAGAGAGAGAGAGGGAGAGATAAGAATACGCTAAAATAATTAATAGAATTGTACCTTAAATCAGATTAAAAAAATATGTCAGAAAATAGTTATTGATTGCACACGGTTTCTTAACGGTTTTTATTTTTGAAGTCAGTTCTTTTTTAAATATAAATTATTATCATTTCAAGAGATTAGTCGATCTGGGGGGGGGGAGAGGAAGGAGTCATGGGGTCTACTTTTCCGATTTTGTCTAAACTTTCTTTCTTATAGAAATGTACTTTTAACAAAAGAACCTCAATAATGTTCACAAATTGCTGAAATAGGGTCGAATTTTGACCACTGGGCGACCACTAGTAACTAATAGTTGTTAAGATTTTTTTTTCTATATTGTTGATATTTCTATTCAATTGTAAAATATTTTTAAAAATCTTAAAAGACAAAAATCTGTCTGGAATCATCATGCAATCCATATCACGTCAATTAATTGAAAGGTAATGCATACTGACACAAGAAATCGAAAGTGCGAAACTAAACGAGAGCTAGGAGCTGAATGCAGGCCTGTGTGTGTCTGCGTATATTGTTTAGAATAAGACAGAATATTACTAACAGACAAGATAACTAGAATTATATACTGAAATTCTATTCTATCCAAGGCATACTGTTCAACACAGGTATGTTTCTTGCATATTTTATTAAGTAATATGCTGAGCAAATGTTCTGTTGGTTTTGCTAAGTATGAACATAATCTGAGAAACTGAATTCCATATTTTCATGTACAAAAGTAGCCCAAAATAAGAGACTATTCATGTTCATTCTCATCACGCCCTAATTCATTACCGTCACCAATCAGTCAATATACCTACTATTCACACTTGATATTAAACTAAATTTCGAAACATACTCTGTAGTAAAAAATATAAAATATGCACTTTATCCAGTTTTAGTTGAATAATAAAACAACATCACCTTCTTGGGGCATTATCCTTGAATTATATTTTAACAAAAAGGGATGCATTGTCTTCTAAATATGGGCAATATAGAAATAAAACGACGTATGCAGGAATACATTTCAAAGTCTGTTCTGACTTCGTTGTCAATGGCTTTATATTTATTGATGTAGATTGCAAAATGAAAATTTGATTTTAGCAATCTACATCAATAAATATTTTTTTGAAACGTTTGGTATTCCTAATACGTAGACAAATACTTACCGACAGTAAATTTCGACATAAGTCATCTTTAACAAGTGCTAATAACGTTGCATATTTTTCAATGTGGTCTGCACTAACTTCAAAGGCTACAATTAATAAGCTTAGTCCTAAATGAATCATGACTTCAGTGTTTTGTTTATCCAAAGGATTACAAAGGCTTATAAGAAATCGAAAAAGTTCTCGTACACAAGCTAGACCATATGGAGAAATTGGAGTATCTTGTTGGGGTGTAAATCGTATGCCTCTTTCATTAATATAATCTTTGTTTTTATAACCAGTTGACATACATGTGCCATCTGCGTTATCAGGTAGCATATCATTAGTTTGGATTTGGTCTTGAGTTTCAGTTCTATCATGTTCTGTGATGCTATGTTCTAAAGTGTCCTGTAAAAACATATTATATAAATACAAATATTACGAACATATTTTAATTTGAAATATTTTAAAGAAGTATTATTGTACCAGAAAATTTTAAAAATTTGGATGTTGAAAACTCGATTACAAGAATTTGAGATTTATTACATTTTATATTTTCTTTTGTATTATGACACCCAAATCATCCAAAAATTCTTCAGAATATTGTTTGTATATAGGATTCAATTTTTAGCTTTAAAATTTCGCTACACTTTATTTACTTTCTACAACCTCTGACGTTACATTATCGAAATAAACATTCATTTATTTTTAAAACAGTACTACTATCATAGAAAATATTCTTTATATAGCTAACACAGAGATACTAGAAACTTCTTTTTGATGCAATAAAATCTTTTCTACTAGCATTCAAGCATCTTCTTGGGACACTTAAGGTCGTAGCGCTTACCATTGTAGATATTAGTTGACCTTTCTTGACAGGTTCCCCTAGTGGCGGAGCTTCTCATGTAGGAATTGCACTACTCCGCTTCTAGGTCGGATCGTCTTGGTATGGTACGTCGTACCGTAAATAATGGCTTCCATTTTGCCGGGAATCCTTGTAGTGGATTTTGCAACAATCTTTATCGGAGTTACCTGATTACCAGTGGACCTTACCAATAAATCAACTCTTCATTCATATCTGTCACTATGCCGGATTATTGCTTTACCTACCTGAAACGCTACACTTGAACAGGAGTGACAAAAGCTATTAGAGCATCGATATTAGTCATGTAAAAGCAGTTGACCGAAGTGTTGCGTTTTTAAAATGAGTGATGCTGAAGAAAAACTCTGTGGGACAAGTTCTTTTTTAAATTTGTCGGGTGCATTGCCGTTTTCCGTCCAGTGATATAATAAACGTTCTTGAATTTTACTGTCGTATTTTTTTTTCTGTTCACGTTTTTGTAGAATAGTCGACAGATTTTCAAGTTTATCTGCGACTGTTGTAAACTTCGTGTGCTGTTTTATCTATCATCTCTTCTTGTGACTAAATATTCACCATTAACAACTAATTTCATCAGGCTTCCACTGATACCACTGTGTACTAGACTTGGGTTCAATTTAAATACACGTTACAACTTATTTACTTTATACAACCCCTAACCTAGAGTTCTGGAATAAACATTCATGTTTTCAAAACTACTACAACCGAAAATATTATTTATATAGCTAACACTGAGATAATACAAACTTCTCACAGTCGAATGGCTTCCTATCTTTTTTATCGGCATTTGAGCACCTTCATCGGTCACTACAGGTAGTAGCACCTGCCGTTCGCATTGCTTGTTGATTCTGTAGACAGGTCTCGATTGTTCCCCTCGTGTTGGAGTGGTAATAGATTAAAGGATGGGTGAAGACATATTTTTCACCTCAGGTCACGAATAGATGTCATCAAATTTTAATCTTTCATATATTGTTGACTAAAGAATGTGTAGCATGTATAAATTTGCTGCCGGTACTGACCTTTGTAATTTATTTTATAAAAGGATTCCTTCTGTCGCCCTCTGGAGATCAAAATGATGTAGAAAGGGTAAAATATCGATTGGTATTGAGCGAGAGGAATCTAGTGCCTCTGAATCTGTGGCCGACAAAGTACATCCGACCGCTTGTTTGCGAATATACAGTTCATGTGAGTGCAATCTGTTAGCATTTCTGAAGCCGACTGGGTTGAACTATCAGTCTCAAAAATTATTTGTGGATGACGTTTATTTTTTGGCACCGTTTGGAAGTTCGAATATGTATCGATTGGCTAGAAATCTTAACAATATCGCTCATCTTGCTTTACGTTTTTTTTTCGGGGTCTGATGTACTTTATACTTAGTGTTAGCTCTATACATACAACTCAGTTCTCTATGTAAGAAACAGGCACCAGGTAAAGAAAAGGATTACCAAACTTATATTGAGAATAAACAGAAAAAGTGTCCAGCTGAAAGCATTAAATAACAAGTTCAAGAAGTTACCAGAATGACGCCGGTGTAGAAAGAGGATACGATATGAATTGCTAAGTATAAAATAATATTAATGTTATGCAACTGGTTCTGCTTTGTCTTTTTTCAACCAAGGTTTTGTTGGACCATATTTGATGACTTTGTTTAATTATTCATTGAGTTAACATAACAGTTAATCCATTTGGAATATTGTTAACGATTAGCTACTTGGGGATAGAGTAATTTTCTTGTATAGCAATGTGTCCACTGACACTTTTACCATGCATTGGTTGGTTAGGTAAAGGAATAATGGGTGTACTTTCATGGTTCGTTGACCACAACCGTTAGCTGGATGTGGTCACGTTTGGAGATGGTTATGTTTATTTCTAGTTTCAGTTTTTATTGGGGATAAAATCTTGAAGTAAGACTATTGGATTTAAGTTTTCTATGAAGATAACACTGTAAAATATAGTTAAATTTTGTTTCTGGTTTATGTAGATTAAAGATTATTAATCTTCAACTGTACAAGATAAGGTTATACTGTAAACAGTTAAATGTATATCATTTTTAAAGATATGTCAAAAGATCTTGAATCATGGTACATTTGTAGAGTCACTTTTACATATTTTTGGAACAACAACTTTTTGAGATATAATTGGTGCAACTTTGAAGATTTTTTTTGGACTTATTTTTGGTTTTTCATTAAATTTTCACTTGTATTCCTATCGATTGATAAATTGACAAGGTGAAGTGAATGAGATATTTGTTTGATTAAACCACAAGTGAAGATATTGAATACAGTGATATTATAATCTGTAAAGAGTTATATGAAAGTTATGATAATTTCACGTAAGGGACCACATTTTTCTAAAATATAGCCAGTGGAAGTTGAAGATGTTAAGCTGATATCGGTTTTGTCAGTTATATGGTATGTTTCAGGTTACAGGTCATTAAACTGTCTGGTGTCCTTACTATATTTACTTTTGTGTCTTTATTACCTAACCCACGCCCAAATGCCCGGCGAAGAGCTGTCGTTACGCACTTGTGAACTATTAAAGATAAGTCTTTAGTTGAAAATATTTGAGTGTTTTAATAATACATTGTATGCCACAAAAACAGTCAAAACATTATCCCATTATATGAAATCCAGAACACTAAGTATTTCTAAACCATGAAAAAAGAAACAACTAACTGGGGCAATGGACATTAAAGATTACAAGAAAAATAGGCAAGAAATATTGATAGGGATAATTACAAACAAGTATCATAAGACTCAACCACATATCTTATTAAAATCAAGTCATCAACAATAGAACCAGAAATCCAACAGAAAATCATCCCACTAAAAAATCAAGTCGATGTCCAAACTATACAGTTTACCAAAAATTCACAAAGAACGAACTACGATATTTGAGTGTTTTAATAATACATTGTATGCTGAAGAGGGCAGATGTGACCCTGCCGAAACGTCGTCACACTTGTATCAAACTATGGCTCCGCTACGTCGATAACATCTTCATGGCCCCACGGGAAAGCAAAACTAAAAAAAAATCTTTACACATATAAAATCCAGAAACAACAGGATAGAACAAAATAAGCAATCATACCATTAAAAACCAACAAGACAACAGCAAGACAGGGTGGCCAAACCATACACCAAATGCACAACAGAAATTATAGCCCTAAATTATATGTCGGCGAAACAAATAGGAACATATCGGCTCGTTGTGGTGAGCACTAAGTAAGCATAAAAACAGCTCAACTTTATTTAAACATGACCAGAAAACAGCACACAAAATAGATTTCAAGACCTCTAAACAGCACGCTTAAGTGGATAATTAAAAAATTCGTATAAGAGAAGCCATATATAGAGATTCCTGTTTGAAAAACTATCATACCATATCAAGGGCCCTATTCCATTGTTCTAATATATATATATATATATATATATATCTAGTAACTAGAAGCGAAAGCAGAAGGCTACGAGAATTATGCGAACCGACCTGAAGAGGGCAGATGTGACCCTGCCGAAACGTCGTCATTGTATCATCGATCCCGGCAGGGATCAGTTATCAACTACGCGGATGAATTCCCGGAAACCACCTAACATATATAATATATTTATATATATATATATATGTTCTGAGAGGCTTCCGCGGTCATTATTATGAACTAAGCTAGGTTCCGGGTGAGAACCGCGTCTGAATTTATTAAATACTCGACGTTTCGACTCCTGCTTTGGAGTCATTATCAAGAGACAAAAAATGAAAAAGAGTTTCAGAGTCTAGATCGAACTCGGGGCCTCAACCTGCCTACTCCCCAAGAGTCACTAGGTAACTGAACTGAAGGTAAATCTGCACTGCTTCTTTTATTTATAGTTATCGGTCGATTAGGAGGGGATGTCGCGTGATGAAGGGGCTGTGCGGTGATTGGTTGGGTGTTGGTGGGCGTGTCTGGTCTGTTTAATCTGGCAATTACGGAGGTCCAAGCTGTGGGAAGGCGAGTGTTGTCATCGCGTCTATTTAGACAGAGGTCTTTTCTCTATTTCGATGGCTTCGCGAATAGTGGATGCCCTAAGAGAATTGAGAGATATGATAGTCCTACTGTCCTCGAAGTTGATAGAGTGCCCTGTTTGGATATGGTGATGCGCGAGAGCTGAAGTGGGATCTTTTTTACGAACTGACAGAGAGTGTTCATATACTCGATGGTTAATGCGAGTTTGATGATGTCGGAAGAGATATTGTGTTTTGTTTTTAGAATATCTAACGTTTCTGAAATGGGGACATTGGTGAAATGAGATACAACATCGAAGCTAACTAGGATATCATTTTCTGAAATTCTATAAGCCCTTAACAAATCTAGGAAGGAAGAAGAGTTCTTTACGTACGAGGATGCTTGCTCGGCTAGAGGTTGAAGGGTTTTGGCTAAGTACCGGGCTAATTCCTGGGTCGGGGATTGTACCGAACTGACAATGGGCCTAAGAGGAATATCCGGCTTATCCGGCTGCGTGTGATTGGCCCTGGGCGCTCAGTGGGAGTGCCTCCCGCCTGCTGATTTGTTATTTCCGGTTGAGTTGTTATTGGACGGGTCCGGGCCGGAATTCTATTCTATTAAACACCGTAGCGTAACCTGAAAATATCAGTATTCGAGTGAACTAGAAGCGAAAGCAGAAGGCTACGAGAATTATGCGAACCGACCTGAAGAGGGCAGATGTGACTCTGTCGAAACGTCGTCATTTTACCATCGATCCCGGCAGGGATCAGTTACACAGATACACTAAAAACGATTTACTATGCTCTATTCCATAGCGTGATTAGCTATGGTATTATTGCATGGGAAGGAGCCTTTCCCAACAATCTAACCTTATTACAAAGAGTACAAAACAAAATACTGGAAATTGCAACCCATGCATTTAGTCCAACAATTTTCTTTAGACTCTGAAATACTAAAAACTAAATATATGACATCAAGAAGTACAACCAGAAAAAAAAGTATACAACTACCTAGAATGTATAAAACTGTCAGCCATAAAAATAGTGCAACTAGAGCCATAATACTTTTCAATAGATTACCAAATACACTTAAAAAATTATGTAAGACAAAATCAGCGAAAAATAACCTAAAAAATGGATTACAGCAAATGTATAAGTTGTTAAATATAAGATTGATTGTATAAGTAGTTAAATATATGATTTTGTAATTATTGAAACTATCTTTAGTGCAATTTCAATAATTTTAAGAATGTTTCATAAAGAAAGGACAGAATATTTTAAATTAACCTAATATAGAAGTTCCAAGTTTATTGCTTATTAGTTTTAATATTAATTTTAAATTATATATCTTCTATTTTTTGTTTTACCATTATTCTTTTTTGTAGTTAGTTTAAGTTAAGATACTAAGTAGAGTACCAGTTCTACGCACAGGTAACCAGTTTGCCTCTGTAGAAACGTTACATGTAAATAACTTACAGTAAATGTATTTTCTGGTAATAAATAAATAAATAATATATATATATTGGATATTTCGATGGTTCTCTAGCCCTGTATTTTGGTAGTCTATTGTTCCCATCTGTCTTGCAATTCATGTTCTTGACTGACTTCTGTTGTTTCATCATTCATCATCTGTATTTCAAGAGCATATTAAGCAATTCTACATGGATTTATGTTCCTGTAGAACTAGTTAACAAGCTCCATTATTTTGTTTATTTCTGTTATTCGAATGTCTTCCTCTGTTATGGCTATTATTACTCTTTTCCACATGATTAGAGCTTTGTTACCATTCTTTAGCTCTGCTTCAACATATCCCAAGATTAAAATGATCACTATTTTCTGAGACATACATATAAAATTTCATTGTAATTTGTTGACTCTAACTGGATGTTCAGATTTATTAGAAATTCAGTATTTACTTCACATTTCAAAAATGACTAGTATTTTTATTGTGTATTTTAAAATCACAAATTAATTTAAAATTTTTACCTTCTCATCAATTGAAGACATTTTTGTAACACATTCACTTAATGGGGAATCTTGCTGACTCTCATCTAAGCTGTTTTGAAGATCATTTTCAGAAGATAACAAAGACACATCAGCATCTCCTATATCTTGGGGGGATAAAAAATCCTGAGGGGTATTTTGTGAAATTGAACCTTGCATATCCACAATGTTGTTATTTGGTAAGGTTGGAGTGGCTGGTAAATCAGTCACTTGAATATTCTCACTGGGTTTCCTCTCTTGGACATCTATTTCATCACAATCTAAAATATTAAAAAGACAGCATTGTGTTTAAATATTAACTTGCAGTGTTTTATGTTAATGCTATGATTTAAAGATTAATAATGGCGAATTCCCAGGATATTGAAAGTTGCAAGAGATAATATGGAAATATGGAACTTTATTATTGTAATAAATTAAAAAACTGTAATCAGACAGATGAGCAGGTCTTAGAGACTCAAGATATTTGAAACATTGAAGAGTTAAATCAATTATAATTTTACTAAACATTTTGTTGATAAATACATATTTAATATTCCATTAGGCAACTCAGGATAAACAAATTTTACACCTATCAAAAACTAAGAACAATTTTAAGAAAATGAAAGTTTATTTAATACTTCGTTGATTGAATTTTTTGAATATGCCTTTAAACTATTTGATGTAGGAATTCTTAATTATCAGGGTGTTTGTAATCTAATTTTTTAAATTGCCAAGAATTTTTTTTTGTCTAAAATTATAACCTTGGCTTCTAGATTTAAAAATCCATGAGAGCAAAATTGGATAATTATTGCTGACCTAGTTTTAGTAATCTTAGTTATTGACTGGACTAGATATTCCCACCAGAAATAATCAGTTAGACTAATTTGTTTATGTGTATGTTATGTGATATCTTCACTGACTGAACTTTAATGATTGTTTTCTGTCAAATAGGGTATATCTCTAGTATGGTCAAATTTAAATTTCAAAAAACCTCCACCCCTAAGAGTGTAAATTCAGAATGGTATATCATATCAGTGTCTATAAACAGGTTTTCTGCAAGGGTGTGATCTCCCTTAGAGTGTGTTTAACAATTTTAGTGTTTCAAGTTTATTTCCAATTAGTTAAAAAATAAAAGTTAAATCTGACCTTTGAAAATATTTGTGAAACAAGAAATGGAGAAGTAGACTAAATGTTATTAACAGGTTTCTGGCCAGAATGATTAATAATGGGGTGAAATTTGATATTGGAATTCTATATCCAGGTTTTCTCAGAGGGAGTGACCTCCATAGGAGATCAACCACATGTGTGTGTTTTTTGCCATAAATTATTTTCAATTCTTATTATTATTACCCATTTTCAGAAACAGTGAGCTGCCAAGCAGGGTAGACTGATTCAAATATCTAGGATGCTGGATCGATGTGAAACTTCAGCCAAGGAGAAAATTCATTAAACTCAAAAACACTGTATGATTCAAACTAAAACATTGATTTACATTGCAGACTAAATACCATGTATGATCCAGTATTGTCTATGGAGCTGAGACCTGGACACTGAAGACCTGATCCATGAACAAAATAAAGGATGTTGAAAAAAAGACTGGGAACTGCTTCAAATAATAAAAATGAGTCAACTTCATTCATTGGTATATCCTGCAATTGATTATTAGAGCAAAATCTATGAGAAGAGAGTCATTTCACATAAAAAAATTGTCCTCTTTGAGGAATATAAAAGTGGACTGGTCTAAATTGTAAAGAGCTAATCAGAACTGCAGACAATAGAGATAAACTTGCTGGGGTGAGTGCTAACCTCCATACATATCACAAAGAGGAAGAAAAAACGAAAAATGTGTTTACTAATAATTTACCTTTGAAAAAATTTTTACCAATGAGATGAAATCTGAACATAAAGGTTTTTGGCTATAACAATTATTCATTATGTTTTCTAATTGGTTTCTGAAAGTTATTTGTGGGATCTTCAGGTTTTTTAATTGACTGATTGGGAACTAACATCTCATTTAAGAAAAAAATGCAGTATATTCAAAAAAATCTACTTGTTTCAAGGCCTTAATCTGAATTTGTTGGCAATTTCTTCAAAATAAAACGAAAATTTGAAATTCAAAGCTAGATCTTATAACAATTTTACTTTTCTAATATTAAATTTCCTTCATAGAATTTCTCAAGATTTTTAGTCATGTAAATTTCAAATTGAAAGGTATGTTTATTTTCAGATGTTAATGCCATTGACCATGTTTAGATTAAGAATTTGAAACATTTGGATTTTTGAGTTTCTTTCTCAAATGTGGTGTTACTTTGACAAAACCATAAAAAGAAATATATTTGTAACCAAATGCTTAATTCTTATGTTGCTGATATGATGAAAAGAATGGGAAAGTCAACAATGTATATGAAATTTTAACTTCAGAACTGACCATGTTTTTAAAACTTACATTGTTTTCCTTATTTTTATATTTTTACTTGTTTTACAGATTGTTTTGGAGTCATTGCTATAATTCAAAGCTTAGTTCTCACAAGAATGAACACTACTGAACTTGAGAATTGATCTGCAATATTCAGTTGTTATTTTTCAACATCTCTATAAAGAATAATATACCAGATACAGAAAAGGAATTTAAACCAACAAATACTGTCAAGATTATTCTAATCACCAGCCAGCTCATACATGTTGTCATTAAGGCTTTGCAAACCAGATCATAAAGACCATCTTGTTAGAATAAAATCAAATAAGGCAGACTAAGTACAACTCTAAAACAAAATAAAATAAAACAGAAATATAAAAAGAGCCCTAAACCCAAATGGAAGACCAGGAAATCAGTAATACCAATAAACAAGGCATACCTACTAGGCATAAATCACCATAGCCAATACTGCAAGAATTCTAAGTGGGAACAATATTCGCACTATTTTCAAGATGAACTATGAAGAAATAAACATGGAGGATATAAAGCTGGACAAGTTGAGAATGCAAAAAACAACATTTATTCATCTACTCAACACACCAGCAGAAAAAGTACTCCAAAGTATTCAGTGTTTAAGACTGGATTTGCTCATATTAAGTAAAGGTATTTAACATTGTTAAGGTCAATTTAGATATTAAGGAAAAATGTTAACTTTGGGAAACATTTTCCCTCACATAAATGCATGACTACTAACTTAGCACCCTTTATCTATTAATAAGTATGTTTTCTTAAATTTCAAAGACTATAAAAATATATAGATACCATTTTTGTCCTTCCTTTTATAACTATTTTTAATTTTCCTTTTACTTCTTGATTGATCAATGGCTCCGGGACCCATTTTTAATTGTTTTAGAACTACTGATCTCAAATCTTCTGAAAACTGAGGTAATCTTGTAAATACTAATTGAACCATATCCTTCAAATAATGTTCTGCCGTTCTTCTTAGCAATTCTACAAGCATGGAAAATCGCAACATAAATAAATTATATTTTCAATAATTTGCTTATAAGTATTGTTTGTCTCTTACCATTGAGTCTTGTTTCAAAACATATTCGAAAACAGGACAACATTATTTCACACAGACTTTCATTAGTAAGTGTTGCACCTTCAGGTGCCAAAGTAAGTGTTCGTAACACTTGCAATATTCTTAATAATACCACTCCATCAGAAGATTGGTCTGTTCCTACAAATCTTGCATGTGTTACTGCATCAGCAATGTTATGAACTGTTTGTGGAATAGACTTATGAGTTGGATCTACAAATAATGCAATTTTCACAATTGTTCAAGTAAATAAAACATATTAATATACACATAATTATATATGCATCATAGGATATCAATTATTCATTTGCTAGCTAATAACAGATATCACCTGAGATCTGTGGTAAAATGAGAATGTTTCAAGAGAGTTGCATTTGCCTTCATCAGGCCATGGCATGTCAAATTGTCCATGCACACATATAGTCCAAAGCATATGTTGCAGGATACTCTGGCCAAAGAGCAGATGTGAATGTCCAAATATTGAATTTGTTCATAGCCAATAATTCCAATGGTTTTTAAAAAATCATAGCCCGTTGTTGAGATTGCTGATTCAAAGATAATGTTTCAAACTGTGGGAATTATTGGCAACTGGGGTCTACAAACAAACCTATTGTCCTTACCAAAGATTCCAGGAAATTTAAAGAATTTAAAATATTTCCTGATACAGAATTTTCAATAAATGTCATTTAAATCAAGAATGCCCAGCTGATTTAATAATGTCTAGAGAATCCTTACCAATAATTCCATAGGATAAAAATTTGTTCACTGCAGACAATGCTAAGCTTGTAACAGGTCCAGTCGTCTCCTCCGAAATAACATTCAGAAACGGTGTTAAAAATGTATCAGCATCTAAATATCTTAAATCATCTACTCTGTTCAATATTTCTTTGAGTTCATGTAAACTCTTTAGCAAGTTATCCAGATCATCATCTTGATATGAATGAGAAGACCACCTAGCACCTCTTTTCATGGCAGTCATAAGAATTGTTAATTCGCCTTTAACGACGAAAATTCCATTTCCAGGTAAAGACATTTTTAATTAAATTCAATATGTTTTTGAGTGTTTACATATTATAACACGTCAACCAACACTGCACCAGGAATAAACCAGGAATTGACATAATTAGACTCAAGTGACAGTTATCCATCCATGAAAATAAACATTTCTGTTTCATGCAGATTGTAAATACAGGGCAACCAACTACATAATTTGTCAAAACCGATTCATCAACAATTTACATTTGATAATCATTCCAAATTGTTCAGCTTAATTTTATATTCAATAAATAAGAATATATAAAATCTAATTTTTTTAGATTAAAATTTGAATCAAGCAAAAATAAATACGTCAATTCCAAAATTTCTAAAAAAGTTTAAAATCGTGGAGCTTGTACATGCTCTAAGTTTAAAACTAGAGAATTTAACATTACCCTTAGTTTTTCACTAAAATTTTTCACTGAAACAAATGTCGAATGTCACTAATGTCAGTTTTGACATTCTACTATTCTACTCACAACAATATTGATATAAAAAGTAAATTAGACAAGCAAGCACTAATTTAAAAAAAATAGAAGTCTGAGTCTGAATAGTTTTTTTGACTTCCAATTTAACTGTAAAGAACTATGTATAAATAGGTAAATATTTCATATGTTTTGTATTTTGTAAATTCAGTCAATTTTATTAGGTTGATATGGATCGTGTTGGACAGCTAGGATATATGTTATTGAATGAAGACGGTGCAGTATTAACATCTTCGGGTGATTTAGAAAATGATGAAAAAACATCTATGATTATTATGGGACTTATTAATCTGACGTCTCAAATTGATTCTAAAGCATTCCCCCCAGAAGAGAATTTTAAAAAGTTATCAATAGTGTTTGAGAATTATTGCTATAATATTTGTTTATCAAACAGAAAAATTCACATACTTAAAAAATCTTTATCATCAGACTAAGCTATTTTTTGCACAACAAATCAAATGAATGTTATAATATATTTAACCAAAATGAAATTTATGCAGATTATTATATTATTTGGAGGAATTTGTTTTTCATTATATCAGTTGTATTGTCTACTCTATGAAATGTAATTTCAAATTTGAAATTATGAAGAAACTAGGATCCCATTTAATACAATGTAAATTTAAGAAAATTAAAAGTTGAATATGTCCAATATTTTATAACTAATAAAGTGTTAAATAAATCTATATGACTATTTTCTTCCACAGTGACTCAATAGTTTTCAAAGCATATTTGGGGTATCTAGTTTCTTTTAATGGATTTCTTCAAAAAAACAACACATTGAGGAAAAAAATGTACAAATTTTTCAACATCTTAATCTGACTTCCTCAGTGTTATTAAAAGTTAAGTATAATAGAAATTCAAAATTAAAAGCATATTAAGGAAAAAGCCCACTTCACCAGTGCTGCCACATCCCAGAGTATAGAAATCAGTAGCATTGAAGGATTAATTTTGGTAGATTTCAGTAGTCATTGGAAAGTTGGTACAATTTCATGCAGGTTTAACTGTGATATATTGAAAATCAAGAGACATATTTGCAAGAAAAATAAATAGTATAAAAATGTTCTCAATAAATTTGATAAGAATAACAACTCCTATTAAACATTTATGTCACCAGTATTAAATGACTGATTCACTGAATTGAAATGAATCACTGAATGACACAAACTTTATTTTATTTAGACTTTTTTAAAAATGCCAAATATTTTTATGATGATATTTTATATCATGACAATTTTCATAATATATAAACAGAACAAGCATTGAGTTATTTTAGGATTCCAAGAATTTGTTTATGTTATGGTCCTTATTTGCAAATGGGTTTTCCCCATTTATATAATCCGAAATTATATTTATAAGCCCTTATTGATGTTTCATTTTCCTTTTTATTGCCCAAAAAATCTCCTGTTTAATAAATACCTTTATTAGTTCATTATCCTTAAATGTGCCTAATTCTATTTCATTCAGTCAAATAGTTGTTATAATACCCATAAATACTTTAAGGACTATACAAATAAAATCTGTTAAATAACTATTATTTTCCAGCCAGTCATTTTCACACATGACCACTGTTTACATCTTCTATTCCTTGTTTAAGTAGTTTTTAGAATAGTATTGTATTTTTTATTATATTTTAATTTTATGTCCAAACTTGTAACAATAGCTATTTATAAACAGT
This sequence comes from Octodonta nipae, assembly GCA_034190945.1. Classification (NCBI taxonomy): domain Eukaryota; kingdom Metazoa; phylum Arthropoda; class Insecta; order Coleoptera; family Chrysomelidae; genus Octodonta; species Octodonta nipae. The sequence continues at coordinate 45,647,050 of CM067222.1, read as the reverse complement.
TGATAAAAAATATAATATTTATTGACAAAATGGATTTAAAAATTGACAAATTGGTGGTTACTGTAAAAAATCCATAAACTTAATAAGAAATTCGGTAAATCGGTAGAATAATTCTAAAATGGTAAAAAATCAGTAGACTACCGAAAAATCGGTAGAAACGACAGCACCGTTCCTCACTGACTTTGCTTAGTGACTCAACACTAGAAGCACTCTAAAGTATACCCATAGAACAGCATAGACATTTTGATAAACTAAGGTGTGGAAATGAAGTCTAGTTTTTCCAAGTTCAATTCAGTTCCCTAATGCAAAAATGTTTGGGTAACTTATACATATTCAAGGCTGAATTTCCATATTTGGTACACCTAGCTCAAACAGATGCCTCAGAAGAATATAAGGATCAATTTGCCAGCCAGATTTCATCAGTGATGTTAGAGACATGGAAATTAGAAAAGTTTATGACTCAGTGGCATAAAGAAATGCAACGAATCCCTCCTATGTGCTTTAGAAGCCTTCAACCTGTCATGATATAGGCTTAAGAGCAGTTATATTGGACCATGAGCGTCAAGAGGCATCTGCTCAAAAGACTGGCATCTCGAATTCTCTAGCAAGACATTAGATTTTATATTGCTCCTGAGACTTTTGCTTCGCCCTTAAATTCACAATTTCGAGGCCTAGCCATAATTAAAGATGGGTAGGGAGGACAGCAAAGCTGTATGGAAAGCTAATTACCTAGAGTAGCTTACAAAACTGTTGGAAGATTATCCCAAATGTTTCATAGTTGGTGCAAACAATGTCGGCTCAATTTTATTGTCCTACTTTCTAAAGAAATCCAGCACTTGTAAAGATCTTAGCTTACATTAGGGGTAATGTTGGTTTTGTTTTCATCTGCAGTAATCTTGTTGAAGTAAGAGATAAGCTTTTGGAGAACAAAAATAGCCTGGCCAACTTTACCAGCAATCATGGAAACGCCATCAACGAGAAAAATATCCTCATAGTTAGGTGAAACAAGAATCCTAGTGGCAGTGAATGATATGTGATTGGTGGTTCTGATAAAAGACAAATTATTTTCTGACAATTAGAAAGATTCCCTGGGAGCTGCGTTGGATTGGTGGCTGCCGGACAATCGGACACGATTACTTGTCTGCACGGATGATAGTTTAAGCCAGGCATGATATGCCTAGTGAATATGTCACATCACGATATTAGGGTAGCTGGAGGAGAAGAGATCACCTGCCTCGAACGAGTAGAATGAGGAAGCCTAACAAAGCTGCAACATTCGAAACTGGTCTTTACCCCTTAATCGAGAGTTTATTCGGCAATAAAGAAAAACGATGAAAACACCACAGGTCAGGTGAATGCAAGAGAGTGAAGCAATTTCTTACAGACCACTGCAGGCAGATTGTTAATTCTAAAGATGGTAGGTAATTACTACTGGGCGCACAAACATCGTTCAACATGGAGTAGATACTGTGGGGTAACAATAGTGGAGCTGAATATAGAGGCAATGTTTCGGAATATCAGGTCTACGTCTTTCCCACTGAATTGATTATAAGCAAAAAAATGGGACCACCAGTTTGAGTTGAATGTACAGAAAGCTAGATGACATACATAGTATAGGGCACAGATCATACAATAGAGTATAGGGGCATTATCCACTTCCTAGAATATACAATATAATGACCGCTCTAGCAGGATCCTCTTAGTGCTCCACCTTAGAACAAAAAAATATTATTGGTCTTCACGCAATAACTATCATTCTCATCAGATAACCAGAGAGACAAAATAGCGTTTTCCGTCAGCCAGAGAATGTTAAACTTCGCTGTCATTTCTTTGGGTTTGTTATGCTCCTGTTACTTTTGAAAGCATAACCTTTGATGACGATTTGAAGGACGTGGTGGAAGTTATTTGGCACTGTCCAGCGGAAAGTTCAATATTTATGCCTTATGTTCGTGCCCCATAGTATCCTTTTTTCAGTAGCTAAAAGCAATTACGAAAATACGTGACAAAATAAATAGAACAAAACCAACAGAAACGTGTTCTAATGATAAAACATCCCTAATTGACATAAAATTCAACATTTTTTATTGATTTTTGTTTTTTAACAAAAAAAACGCAAAAAATCGATAACAATTTAGTTTTTTACATAATATCTACCCCTGAAACCGTGTTTGCTAATATGGACAACGCAGAGCAATAACACACCTACAAAATGAGCTACTATACGCTCAACTTCGGTAATTGGTTCCTTAGATAATGGAACGTTTCATTCGAAATTCGAAAAAGTAAATAATCGTTCATAGTGTTATAAAATTTATCCACTACTTCCCTGGCGAAAGCAACGTAAAACAGTATTCATTCCAAAGAACATAAAAACATCAATTTCTCGAGTCTTCAAAATGAACAAGAACTACAAACAACAAAATCTAGAACGAGCAGGAAACTCAACGTATGCTATATAAGCCGGTTTTTATTTGAGTTTTTTAGTCAGTTAGTAAATTGCGTTCAGCTTATTTGTTGTTAGGATTTCGATGTTATTGTACAGAATCACCTGTTGAAAATATTTGATGTTTTACGTGTAAATTAAGGTTCTAGAAAGTGAAATGGATGTCAGTTTTTCAGATTAATTAATTGAACCTATGGTGTTTATAACAATTTGGTGATCAGAAGTGAAGGATTAAGTGAAGATAAAATCATAAATTGATTTATGACCACAACTCGTAGTATGGAGAAAGAAAAATTGGACGAGACTAAAAAAATATTGTTACGAAATTTACCCAAAGCCGACCCTGTGTCATTTCAGCACGACAACAAACGCTTCAATAAAAAAACAGGATTCTCGAAAAGACTAGAAGGAGCGATGATTATTTTCACTGGAAATTCCACGGGGATAAAAAGAAGCAAACGATCGCCAAGAGAAACAACATCAAGAAATAAAGTTCTAGAAAGTCAATTAAGGTTAGTGAAATATTTTGATGAAAAATATGGAAAAGATAGACGAAAAAATAAATTCTAGAAAAACGTAGAAGGAGAAACAATTAGAAAATCAACAAAGGTTGTGAAATCTTTTGATGATAAACTTAAAATTGAGTTAGGAAATCTTGTCATAATATCGGAAAAACGTAAAATAGAATTAGAAAATCTTGTTTCCACGATGAAAAGTGAACAACAAAATCTTGTTTCCACGATGGAAAAAAACAGCAAAATTTAATTGAAAGATTATTCTCAAAATTTGAATTAACAAGACAAAATGAATTTAAATTATTAGAGGAACAGAAACAAAATGAACTTAAAATATTTAAAATTAATGAAAAACAAAATGACAAATGAAAGAATGAATTAAAACATAAAAGAAATAAACAAAAAAGATCCTAAAAAATAATGATTTGAAATAAAGTAGATGACCTTCCATCCAGAAGGTGAAATTTGAAATCAGTTCCATTAAAAACACGGTACAAAGTATTGGCAAAATAAAATCAGGCCATCCAAAACAAGGTGAAAACAGAAATCAAAAAAATACAGGACTTACAGAAAACGACACCGTGAGTACCAAAGGTTCCTTTAAAACCACCCACATTCGACAGTTCATCTTGGCCCATTATAAACGACAATTTGAGGCTGGCTACTAGTAAAATCAAGGGTAATTTCTGTCCGGCCCTAGAACTCCTCCAGTTCACGGAACAAGGCAATCATCATCGCCCTAGACAAACGCTACGACAATCAATCCTTGGGTTACCAAGTCCAACTCAGTAAAAACGCAAAGATCCGGTGAAAGCTCAAGAATCGAAGCAGAGATTAGACGGTTAGCTACATTTGAGAGGCTAATGGAGTATGCATTGAGCGGGTTGACATGGAGAATATGCTTAGTATACCTTGACGACATTTTGGTCATGGGTCAGACATTCGATGTTCATCTGAAAAACCTGGGCGAAGTATTCTCTAGAATTAAGAACGCCCACCTGAGATTCAACCCGAAGAAGTGTTCCATGTTCCAAAAAAAAGTAGAATTTTTGGGCCACGTCGTTTCCGAGTCAGGAATCCGCACCAACGAGGACAAGATAAAAGCCATTCGTGATTGGCCAGTCCCAAGAGACAAACATGAACTTCGTAGCTTCTTGGGTCTCTGTTCATACTACAAGCGATTTGTTGAGGGATTTGCCACCATTGCCGCGCCTCTACATCGGAAGACCATAGAGAAAGAGACCTTCCGTTGGAATCAGGATTGCGAAACATCATTCAGACGACTGAAGGCAGCACTACGTTCCAGCCCAATCCTAGCATTTCCTACACAGTCCGGCAAGTTCATCTTGAACACCGACGCCAGAAAGAGAGGTTTGGGTACCATTCTATTCCAAGTGCAAGATGGTGAAGAGAGGGTAATTAAGTACTATATAGTCGTGGATGTTCGAAACCGGAAAGAAATTATTGAGTCACCAGAAAGTAACTTCTTGCAATAATATGGGGTGTAGACCAATTACACAAATATCCCTATGGTCGTCATTTTCAAATTCGAACAGATCATGCCGCCCTCAAATGGCTACTGGACATGAAGACACCGGGAGGACAACTGGCCAGGTGGATGGAGAAATTACAGCAATACGATTTCAAGGTTGAACATCGTGCCGGTCGTTTGCATAATATTGTCGATGGCCTATCAAGAAGACCCTGTAGAGCAGAATGCGGACATTGTCTGAAGACAAGAGGGTATTTCCATCAGACAGATCCGAGTGCAGGCCAATGAAGACTGGACAACGGAATAGTGCATCAGGACCAAATGGCTGATCCAGACATCGAACCAATCCTGTCACTCAAAAAGAGAGGGGCACCCAGGCCACGATGGGACGAAGTAGCTAGATACTCGGGCGTCCTGAAATCGTTATGGGCCCAATGGGACTCTCTATGAGTATAGAATGGAATGATCAAGCGAGTTTCGGAAAGCACTAATGGCCGAGAAACCAATTCCCAACTGGTAGTTCCGAAGAAAAAGGTACCAGCTATCCTGACCGAAGTACATGATGGGATTACCGGGGGCCACCTGGGCATGAATAAAACCCTAGACAAAGTTCGCCAGCGGTACTACTGGGTAAATTACTACACCTGTGCAGCCAGTAAGGTCCCGAAGACCCGGACCAAGGGCCGAATGCAGCAGTACAATGTGAGCCTCCCATTTGAGAGAATTGGCATCTATGTCGCCGGTCCGTTTCCTGAGTCTGAGAGAGGGAACAAATACACTCTGGTCACTTCAGCAAATGGCTTGAGGCATATGCTATACCCAAACAAGAGCCAACCACGGTAGCGACGGTGCTACTAGAACAGCTATTCAGAAGCATCCCGTTGGAACTACATTCAGACCAGGGGCGAATTTCGAATCGAATGTATTCCAGGTCTGTACGATGTTGGGAATCAGGAAAACGAGAACAACACCATTGCACCCACAGTCAGAGGGAATGGTGAAAAGATTCAACAGGATCTTGAAACAACACCTATCCAAGGTCTTCAGCAATAACCAGCGTGATTGGGATGAGCATATTCGCCTATTCCTGTTAGCATATCGCTCAGCCATACATAATAATACAGGCCTGACTTTAGCCAGGGTCCTATACGGAAAAGAGCTACGATTGCCTTGCGATTTGACTTTTGGCTCCCCCGAAGAACCTTCCCAAGACATCAACTATACAATACACGAATTACGTCGAATGCAGATGTTGGCCACCAGTGACCGGATGAAGACGTGATATGACTTCAAGGCCAATTCAGTCGGGTTCCAAGAGAGGTACAAAGTCTGGCTGTACAACCCCCAACGAAGCAAGGGTAAATCTCCAAAGCTTACACCCTCCTGGGATGATCCGTACGAGGTGGTCAAGAGGATTAATGACGTCGTCTACCGTATCCGTCGAAACCCCAGGGCTAAGTTGAAGGTGGTCCATTTAGATCGACTCGCTCCCTACTAAGGAGAGAATGTTTCTGATAGGGACGCTCAGAATTAAAGAGAGGTCAGTGTTAAAAAATTTATCGACTCTGTCCCTGTCGAAAGAACATAAAAACATCAATTTATTTCTAGATTCTTCAAAATGAGCAAGAACTATCAATCTGGACGCTTTGCGAACAAAGGTAGAACTACCAGAAAATTCGGCTTACGCTATAAAAGGCGATATTAATTTCAGTAGTTAGTAGAGCTTAACTATTGTTATGGGTTCGATGTTATTGTATTAGAATCAGCTGTTAAAGATATTTGATGTTCACGTGTGAATAAAAGTTCTTGAAAGTGAAGTATGTGAGTATTTGAACCCACGAAGTTTATAACAATATGTACAGCTTTTGCAATCAGTTTAGCAACCTGTAGAGTATAAAGAGACGGATTATATAGCTGTTTAATGTATTATTAAAATTGCTGCACGAATGGTTCGTACAGGGTGACTTATTAATAGTAAAAAATAATATATGCTCGCTCTAGCTATATTTATGTCTCACACTGTATATTATATGGAATACGTCCAAAAATTTATTACTTTAACGATATATTAATTGTGCAATAACATCTTACGTTTTCAACGTAGTAATACAAAAATGATTTTTTCCAAAAAAACATGTTAGGTATTTTTGCAATACCCTGTAATCCACTAAAATTTATGACAATTGTTTTGCGAAATATTTACGTCCAATGACACAAAACCGCGATTTCTCCAATAACCGGAAATAAAACACGTCTATCATGAGAAATCTGATCAAAAATGAGATATTTTCGATGTTTAACACTCTGTATCTCGAAAACTAGTCATAAAATCTGTTTGAGCCAATGGACTGTTTTTGTCATAAACGTACCAACATTTCAAATAATTTGACATAATTTGACGGAAGTCCATTTTTCCATAAGAAATCCATCTAACTGATGGAATCCGGACGCGAGATCTGTGGTGGAGAAATATTGACATTTTCCGAGTTGATCAAGAAGATCTGAAATGTTTGGTTTTCCAGAAGCATCAAACTTCTTTTATACGATCCATACGGGTGAAGACCAGGGGATGAAGAGTGTCTTATGATGCCTTGATCTAGCATTTTTACTTCTTCCTTGTGGATTTGTGATTACTTGTAAGATTTTGTAATGTTAGTATCGATAGTGTGTTTGACTTCGTTGGATAAACTTAAAACGTCACCTTCAAGGTAAAATATATCTTGGAAATCTAAACAGAGATTTGTTATTAACTCTTTTTCTTCTTCATTTAGGTGTTCAGTTCGATTTTGGGTTTTGATAGTAGTATTTCTATCAGTATATTCTGAGTTGGGATGGTCGTCTTGTATGTTTGAATTCAAAAAGAAATGCGATTCATTAAAATGTTATAAAAGCAGGTCCGAAAAAACAATTGTTTTGGGAATTGCATTTGCATTTATAACGGAGGTTAAGAAATCTCCATTCGAATTGACATGTACAAGGGCATTAGGAAGTCATACTTTTTCACTTTCTTGGGTTTGTAAAATAGCATCAGTATTTTTTAAATCACATTTCAATGTGAAAAATTTTTCTGTATGGGGTTCGATGGATATTTGGTTTCGTTTTTGACTTTGTGATTTATCGAGATCTACCTTCTGTAAGGGAATTGATTTGAAATTTGTGATTAATTTTTTCGATTTTAAATCGATTACACATTCATAATGATTGAGGAAATCTAACCACAGTATTCCGTCAAATTCTATATCAAGATTGTAGATGTAAACTTTATGAGGGTTACCAGATGTAAAAGGAATTAGAGTGGATTCTGTGATTGAGATCTTTTCATCAGTAATGCCTTGGATAGTTATATTTTCAGTAGACCTGTTTAGGAAACTGTATTTTGTTTAAAAATTAAGATGCTTGCTCCGATGTCTATCAGGCATTATTGAAAAAAAAAATCAGAAAGTCTATACATTTCTGTTTCTGCATCAGCTTGTGCTTCGGACATTGTGAAATGTATTTGTGGATTTGTGGAAATGACTTAAGTTAGGTTGACTTTATTTGTTTCTTTTTGGTTAATTGGTAATGGTTTTGGTTTTGGGAAAAAATATGTTTTAAAATACAAAATGTTTTAAGCAATAATTGAACAAGTGTGTCAAAATAAAAATGTACAAATAGTCGAGATTATTCAAATGTACTCACATTACTTTCATGTCGATGCTGTCATTGTCGTTCACTGTGAGGACGTCTCGGTGTGGTTCATTCCTTCTTGAGGGATGAGAATCCACCGTTCTGCGCCAAATTATTATATCGTTGTTTTCGAATATAACTTAAAAAAGAATTTATTTATTTATAAATTAACAGTTTAAATAAACTTAAAACTTATGATGTTGACTCTAACTGGAATGAAACTAGAATAAGGTTTGAACTACAAATTTGATCTTTTATAATATCGGTCAATTTTGCGGCATTTGCAGTTTCTTTTGTTATTCATAATGATTATCAGAAATGCAGGTGTGACTTATAAATAGGTAATTGTTTATACATACAATGTTTCATACAATGGTGCATTGCTATTATTTGATATAACATACTTGATTGTTTTCGTGTTAATTTTTTTACGTATAGTAATTTTGTAAAGCAGTCAAGAATAGGACATCGATCAGTTTGAGATTTAAAAAATTAAGGGGGTCTCTTACTCTTGAAGGACTTTATTTAGGCTAATGTTTGTGAATTTTGTTTTGAAAAATGTATGAAAGTTTTTGAAGTCATTCCTTTTTTAGGGTTCGGTATATACAATATACGGATACCCTTATAATATCACTCCGGATTTCTGCCTCTGTCACATCACAGCAATTTTCTCCTAAACTCCTGGACGGAAGAGGTTGAAATTTGGTATCAATGTATAGTTTGGTGACCCGATCAGGAGTAGATATCGTAAAAGAAGAAATTTTGATTTTAAGGGTACTTCTGGGGGGAAAACTAAAAAAATCGACCGTTCCCCCCTCTGATCTCCGAAACTACTGAGCCTAAAATTTTGAAAAAAATAGGAAACATAGAAACGATAAAACGTAAAGTTTTGAAAAAAATTAGAGGTATAGGGTCTAATCTGAAGTTTACTGGAAAAATAAGGAGAAACCTCTATTTTTAATTTTGGGTGGCAAATTACAGAATTAAATGGAAAATGTAAAATTAAAATTGTTTCTAACCCATCATGTTATATATCAAATGAAAGGGCTCATTATGACGAAAACAAATATATTTTTTTCATATTTTTAAAATAAATTAAAAGATATTAACAAAAATATAAAAAAATTACCCATTCCCCCCCCCCTTTATCTCCGAAACCATAAGCTGGAAAATTTTGAGAAAAAATGGAGGTATAGCCGCTCACCTGAACTTTACTGGAAAAAGAAGGAGAAACCCCTAATATTCATTTTGGTGGCAAATTATAGAATTAAATAGAAATTAAAAAATTATAATTGTTTCTAACGGATCATGTAATATATCAAATCACAGGGCACATTATGACGAAAACAAATATATATTTTTATTTTTTAAAATAAATAATTTAAAATATATTTAAAAAATATTTAAAAAAATTACACATTCCCCCTGTTATTCCCCAAACTATAAGACCTAAATTGGGGGCCAAATTATAGAATTAAACGGAAAAAAAAATTAAGGCATCATGCAATACATCAAATGAAAGGGCTCATTATGAGATAGAAACTTTTCTTTTCTCGCTTTATTTCCGAAACCATACTACCTAAAATTTTGAAAATAATTAGGGGTTCTGGGGCTCACTGGAAATTTATAAGAAAAATTATTAGAAAACCCCCATAGTAATTTTAGGGACAAATTATACAATTAAATGGAAAATAAAAATTCAATTTTCAAATGCATCATGTAATATATCAGATAAAAGGCTCATTATGTGAGTTACAAAATATCCTATTTCTAAATAATTTGTTTAAAAAATATTAAAAATATTAAACATCGACTTAATTCCCACTTTAGAAACTGCACTATTTAAATTTTGAAAAATATATTTTATTTGTATTTTTAAATAATTTGAATAACCGATTTAATAATATATAATTTAAAACTTGACGTACGGAATCCTTAGTGGTACGGCATCCTTAGTATGCGAGTCCAACTCGCACGTGATCAAATTATTATTTATTAAGTACACAACCTGATATTCTGCTATGTAGAACTTACGAGTTTCAATGATCGAATGACCCTTAAAATCTTGAAAGGCATTGGCGTTTTATTTAGCTACAGAGCTACAGTCTAACGACAGTGGCTTAGCAACGAGCGTTTAACACTTCGACGTCGACCGGTTTGCAAACTTATAATTCAGAAATCTAAAGGAATTCGGGGATATACTTTGACAGGAATATTTAGGATACTTAAAGTTGAGAAATATGAAAAAAAATTATGACATTTCGAGGCTAAGAGACCCCATTAAAAAAAATATGCTTATATGAGCGATCGCTAATTTGTGCTATAGTAATAGTATAGTCAAGGAAAACTGCAAAGGATGAATCCATAGACATTACAGTGTTTTCCAATAAAATTAAACTGATTTTACTTAAATATGCTGCTGAATATGTATACCATTAAAAAAGTTAGTAGTCACAATAAGAAATTATTAATTTGAGCACGAAGATCATTTCGGTGACTAACTCCTCATTAAAGTCGCACGCATTCTGTATCTTAGGATTTTTTATAAGTTAGTTTTAATGACAAATATATTTTTACAGCTCAGACATCGTGTCCTACAGAGCACACAAAACTGTTAATATGGCGCTTATGCAGGAATCTAATATTTCTAGGGAATCTAATGTTCCAGGTAATAAAAGTTCAAGGACCTGCAACAGTTCGCATTCATTCTTTAGGACCTATAATAAAGAAGTTATACATTTCGTTTAAGTGCAAAGTTTAACTGTGAACTAGAGGGTATTTCAGGAAAATATGTTACTTGATTATAAGAAAAAAGTGTGAGTCACTTAAGGAAATTGATTAGTGGTCAATTTTACGTACTTCCAGAATCTTATTGAATTTGACGTGATGGTTTCCAGGAAAAAAATATAGACGAAAAATAAATATTTTATAAATTAATTTAAGTAAATAGATTCGGAATACCAAAAACGTTTTGAGACTAAAACCACGCTGGATGATCGCAACAGTTGGTCTCAACTTCTTCTCTTATTAACATCGAAAGACAACTTTTATGAGCTGTTCAAATTAAGTGACCAATTTGTCAAAATGAACAACTATTTTCTTATTTTTTCCAGGTGGATATTTAAATTTTAACATAAATCAACAATTTTTTGTAATAACAAGTATATGGAATTTGTTTTCGGTTTTACGGTATATCCGTCAACTGCCTTTACATCACGTCTTTTCAACCCCTTATTAAAGTACATAATCGGTAAGTGACTGAAAAAATTCTTTATTTACTTATTATGTTTTAAGATTTAATTCAAATTTTACATAACATGTTTAAAATCATTTAAATCAGTCGAAAGGCAATTTATACAATTCTTAAGATAAGACAATAGTTGGGTTTAGATAGTATCAACAAGGTCTATGAATAAACAACTATTTGAACTTAAAAACTGAAACATTCTCAAAATTTATTTATAACAGGATTACAACTACTTAAACAAATATTTTTTTATACTCTCTTCGAGATGTCATTCCTTGGTACGCAAGACAATATATATTATATATAAATATAATATATATTGTTTCTGGTCGGGAACCTTCATCAGTTGCGCTTCCCACAATTGAATGTCCTCTCGAACACTTCTTTATGCATTTGATGCATTTCGTTAAATTTTTGTACGCAAAGGAATGACATCTCGAAGAGAGTATTCAATATCTCTGACAGGTGAAGTAACCTGAAAATTTTATCGTGACATTCTGTACTAGGAGTTAAGGGAGAACAGCAATTACACGGAACGGCTCCAGATTCGGAACCTCTGTGTACTGATTCTCTTGAAAATCCTAGATGTCGGTCTTACATCTCGCCTCTTCAAATTTAACGAAATGCATCAAATGCATAAAGAAGTGTTCGAGAGGACATTCAATTGTGGGAAGCGCAACTGATGAAGGTTCCCGACCAGAAACAATATATATTATATTTATATATAATATATATTGTCTTGCGTACAAAGGAATGACATCTCGAAGAGAGTATTCAATATCTCTGACAGGTGAAGTAACCTGAAAATTTTATCGTGACATTCTGTACTAGGAGTTAAGGGAGAACAGCAATTACACGGAACGGCTCCAGATTCGGAACCTCTGTGTACTGATTCTCTTGAAAATCCTAGATGTCGGTCTTACATCTCGCGTCTTCAAATATTTTTTTATTAGGAATAAAGCGATTTTTTTCTATGGCGTTGAAGTGACAAGATGTATCTAATTTTTTGAATTTGTTATAAAAAATGCTTATTCTTTAATTGTTCATTGAAAAGTTAACACATAAACGGAGTGTCCCATTTGAAAAAAAACTGTATATTTTGACAATTTGAAATTAATAGGAATAGGAAAAAAAATGAAGATTTTTACTTAAATTACAAGACTTTTTTGTAATTGTAATCCTAATCCATTTATTAAAAATCTTTGTAAAATATTTTATATTTCTTTTTAAAAATTTTACTTTGAACTATTACAAAAAATTAATAAAATCCTGGGAGGGTATAAACTTGTTCGAAACACACATAGAAATGAAAAAATGAGAAGTGTTCCATTAAAAAAATATGCATTCTCACCTCGGATATACCAGTAACTCTTGATACACCAGGTATGCTTACAAGTAAACAAACTTTCCTGAAATAAGCTCTAATATTACCCACTGCACTCTTTTAAATTTCAGATAATAGAATTCTAATTCCGAGGGATCCGAACATTGTTATTAATTCGAATATTTTGTCACCTACTTTGACAAACGCCTATGGAACAGACAAAACAACTGATATTATAGATATACAAATAGAGCAGATATTCTGGCAATTTTAAGATTAAAGTAGTTACTGTTTTTTTTCTTCAGATTATCGCACGGCACTTGACCAGCTAGTATCACCATGTGTAAGTAAATAAACCATGTGAAGTTTTTATACAGGAAATGTATGTTTTGTTGTTTGTTATTTACGTAACCCTTGCTTTGAAAATTTGTCAAAACTGACATTCGGTGCTTATGTTCAAAATTGTACTTGTACTTGTTTGTGCTAAAAGAAGCTATAAATCTCTTTTTAACCGACTTCCAAAAAGGAGGAGGTTATCAATTCGTCGCGTATTTTTTCGCTTTTATTTTGTATGTATGTTACCTGATTTCTTCTCCTGTGGTGCACCGTTTTTCATGGAATATGGTCTTGTTTAATAAAGTATATATTCGGATTGGTGCAACTTCAAATTTTGGAAAAGAATTCTATTGGTAAAGTGATAAAATTTGTGAATAAACACATGCGTGCATGGAAATCGACCAATATCCCTAATATTTTAGTCGATTTTTCGATAACTTCTTATGGATGTGTATATTTTTTTAACGTTTAATCTATTAAGGAAGATTCTTAGGTGATCTCATATACTTTTCTGCGACATGCAACTTGCAGTTTTGCACAAAATCGCCGAAAATTCCAAAATTCTTATCAAAAATTTCATCGAAATGACATAACGGACATTTCCTCATAAATATTTTAATTCCAACGTAATATTGCGGTAATTTTAGGCACTGGAAGTTTTAATTGCGAATTTGAAAATTTTCTGTGTACATCTCAAGCATATAGGTAGTAAAGCATAGTATTTTCGGCTCCTTAAATCAATGAGTACCAAGCTTGTTTTGTTTGTATATCAGGCAAATACCTATTTAAATGCAGATTTTTCCATTTTGCGAAGACGGTGCTTTTGTTTGTCACATCCTCCCGGCCTAATAGAAAATTCAGTGACAACACATGTCAAACTTTAAACTGCTATTTGGTACGTTTATAGACTGGGTGTTTAGTTATAGCAAACAAAATCAGAAAGTAAAGTGATCGAAGGAGTTGCATTTATATGAAGATTGAAATAAAGGACGGACTAGAATAATAGTGGTCCGTAGGCAGCCGTATATACAGGATGGTTGGAATATAGGGTGGACTGGACGTTTGGTGGTATCAAAATATTGGAAAAAATGTGAAATTAAAATTATATAGGGTGATTAAAAAACTGTTACATGATGTGGACATAAGCAAATCATATGCAGGATGGTTAAAATATATGCTGGAGTTGAATTATATTTATACAGTGGGATTAAAAAATTTCTTTTATAGCCCATAAGAAGTGGCATAAAGTGTGGAGAGGAATTAATGTTACACAGGATGATAATATAAAATGTAAAAAATGAACTAATTTATGGGCTAGCCCACAAGGAGTTATATACTATGGTTGAAATATAGGACGGATTTGACTCCGTAAATATACGATGGATTCTACTCCGTCCTATAGTTTACAGAAGGCAGCTAACAAATTTATGCTTGTCCGTGGGCAGTCGTATGTAGAGGCTGGTTGGTACATAGGTTAGAGTGGAATTATCTAGTTATACAGGGTTGTCAAAAAAGTTGAAAAAAGGTTACATGGCGTAGTCCATAAGGCATAAATATATTTTGGGCTTATTAAGTGAACGCGTACTAGTACATTTTGTTCGTAAAGATTTACCTGTCAATTCAAATGATAAAGTATCATTGTGTAATATTGAGGCTTTCGATGTTACCTGGTTCTGTCTATTAAGGTTATACATACAAAATAAAAAATAAAGAATGAAAACTACCTGAGTTAAAAAAAACTAAAAAGTTGAAAATAAAACATTTTTAAAAAAAATATAACCGACTTCTACCTACAACTAAAAAGCTAAAAATAATTATAACAAAATACAACTCTAGCAAATAAATAACACATTCAATGTTGTAAGGTACCTACCCAGGAAGTAAAAAATGTAAACATTAAAAGGTGCTCATTCTATACAAATTAATTACCTACCAATCTAGTATATTTTTGAAGTCGGTGCCAAGTAAGAATCAAGTTTGATGAATTAGTAGATAAATACGCAATGTAGGATTAATTTGTACAGAATGAGCACCTTTTAATGTTTACATTTTTTACTTCCTGGGTAGGTACCTTACAACATTGAATGTGTTATTTATTTGCTAGAGTTGTATTTTGTTATAATTATTTTTAGCTTTTTAGTTATAGTTAGAAGTCGGTTATATATATATTTTTTAAATGTTTTATTCTATTCATTAGTGAGCCCGTCTCAACAAATTTTAAAATCAACTCCAATACGTATTTATGTTTAGTTGTAGGTAGAAGTCGGTTATATATATATATATATATATATATATATATATATATATATATATATATATATTTAAATGTTTTATTTTCTTTCTCCGTTAATCCAGTTACTTCGTAGTGGAATTGTCAAAACAACCAGTCACTACTACATGTTTCCAGTATAACAGATTATTAAATTGTTACTATTATGTCAAGGGAGATTTTGATAGAATCGGAATATTGGTATAATCTCCCCCGACTTGACTATACTGGCTGCCATATATTGTATACAATATACAGGGGATAATTCACTAAACCCCAGATATCAAAAGGGTTTAGCTCTGTGGGATCCATTGCCAGGTTATTAATCCCTGACTTGACCATACAATGTATGGCAGCACACTTCGTCTAAGATAGCGTGCCTTTAGAGGAAAATTCACTAAACCCTAGATATTCTAGATATCAAAAAGGTTTAGCTCTGTGGGAGCCCTTGCCAGGTTTTCAGGCCCGTGGTTGGAGTCGTGACGGCAGTTTCCCATGAATTTCCTGACCATCCGGGCTGTTCCTAACAGGAAGGCTTTATTTGAAATTCCAAATCCCTATATTTGAATGTCTAAATACTTCTTGGGAAATAACACCACAGTTAAGAAAATTGCTGTATATTGAAAACGTTTAGGTCAGACCCCGTTGCCAATGGTTAAGAAACTATGTATAAAAAGGCACAATTCTAAGATGTAAATTAAAATATTTGACAATATGTATTATTTGATTTCTGACGTAACTAAGAGAATTTTATATGTAATATACAAGGTAGCACAGAAACTTCTAAAGATCATATAATCATAAAGTTCCTTTCAAATGGGAAGAATTTGAAAGGGAGATCTTCAGAATTTAATGTGCTGCTCCTAGGTGCGACTTTGTTATAAGTTACAGGTGCATTCGCCAAAAATGCGACCATAGAATTTTGTTGATTCAGTGATCCCAATATAATCATAAGCGAAAACCTAGGAAAAACCTTATGAACTATCCCGATATTGGGTTGTTCACAAAATTAAAGCAGACTCTTGTAGTTTTCTTTTGGTGTTAAGTTCTTCTTTGTGTAATATAACTGTTCACAAATTTTGGATTTTTCAAATTGTCTTTTTTTATGTAATTTTTGTGTTCGTTTATTCGAACATTTAGAGGTCTAGAGGTTTCTCTAATATAGAATTTATTACATTCACAAGGGATTTTATAAAAGCAATTTTTTGTATTTTGAGTTGTGTTATTTGCTTTGGTTTTTGATATAATTGATTTTAGTGTATTTCTTGTTTTAAATGATGTTTTGATATTATATCTGTTTCCCACTCTTTTTAGTCTTTCTGATAGACCCTGTTTGTATGGTATAGTTATTGTATTAATGTGATTATCTGGGGAGTCAGTGTTGCTTGGTGAAGTTTGATGTTGGTTGTTAGGGATTGTTTGGTCTTCGATTTTGTTTAACTCGTTATTAATAAATTTATTTGGGTAATGATTGGCAGAAAGTACATTTTTTATAAACGTTTTTTCTTCATTGAATTTATTGATGTTAGAACTGTTGGTTTTTGCTCTGTCATATAGAGATTTGAAGATGCATTTTTTTACTGAATTTGGAGGATTAGAGTTAATGTTGAGATACCTGTTAGTATGAGTCGGTTTTCTGTAAACTTCTGTTTCAAATGTCGATTGTATTTTGGTTATTAAAATGTCAAAGAATGGTAATTTATTATTCTGTTCAAGCTCTAGTGTAAACTGGATAGTTTGTTCTGTGTTGTTTATGTCGTTAAGTAATGCAAGATTATGTTCCCAAATAACGAATATGCCATCAACATAACGCCACTCAACCAAAGGTTTAATCTGTTTTGAGAAAATTGTCTGTTCTTCAGATTTTTCCATAAAAATGTTGCTTAAAGCAGGAGACAGACAGGAACCCATTGCCATGCCAAAATCTTGTTGGTAGAAGTCATCATTAAGTTGAAAATATGTTGTCTTTGTACAAAATGTTATTAGTTCCATAATTGTATTAATGGACAATTGAGTACGTTGATTTAGTAAAGAATCTTGTTCTAATCGTTCTTTTACTGTGGGAAGTGTTTTGGTGACAGGAACATTATTGTATAGATTCACAATGTCAAAACTTGCTAGACTAGAAAATGTAAAAAATGAACTAATTTATTGGCTAGCCCACAAGGAGTTATATACTATGGTTGAAATATAGGACGGATTTGACTCCGTAAATATACGATGGATTCTACTCCGTCCTATAGAAGGCAGCTAACAAATTTATGCTTGTCCGTGGACAGTCGTATGTACAGGATGGTTGGTACATAGGTTGGAGTGGAATTATCTATAGTTATACAGGGTTGTCAAAGAAAGTTAAAAAAAGGTTACATGGCGTAGTTCATAAGGCATAAATATATTTTGGGCTTATTAAGTCAACGCGTACTAGTACATTTTGTTCATAAAGATTTACCTGTCAATTTAAATGAGAAAGTATCATTGTGTAATGTTGAGGCTTTCGATGTTACCTGGTTCTGTCTATTAAGGTTATACATACAAAATAGAAATAAAGAATGAAAACTACCTGAGTTCAAAAATACTAAAAAGTTGAAAATAAAACATTTAAAAAATATATATAACCGACTTCTACCTATAACTAAAAAGCTAACAATAATTATAAGAAAATACAACTCTAGCAAATAAATAACACATTCAATATTGTTAGGTACCTACCCAGGAAGTAAAAAATGTAAACAATAAAAGGTACTCATTCTGTACAAATTAATTACCTACCAATCTCGTATATTTTTGAAGTCGGTGCCAAGCAACAATCAAGTTTGATGAATTAGTAGATAAGTACGCAATGAAGAATTTTAGATTTGCTTGGCACCGGCTTCAAAATATACTAGATTGGTAGGTAATTAATTTGTACAGAATGAGCATCTTTTAATGTTTACATTTTTTACTTCCTGTGTAGGTACCTAACAACATTGAATGTGTTATTTATTTGCTAGAGTTGTATTTTGTTATAATTATTTTTAGCTTTTTAGTTATAGTTAGAAGTCGGTTATATATATATTTTTTAAATGTTTTATTCTATTCATTAGTGAGCCCGTCTCAACAAATTTTAAAATCAACTCCAATACGTATTTATGACGAACGTTACGTTTTAGTTAAAAACTCTTGCAGCAGATCGAGCACAATTTTGATTTTGGTAATAAAGACTTACCAGCTCAACACGTTCTTGCAATGTGTATACCATAATTATGTTTTAAATTTTCAACAAATCAGTAAAGTAATAACTTGACAGATATATGTACAATGCTTCAAATGATCAAATAAAGGTCAGAACAGATAAACAAATAAATGAATTACAGGGTGCGGCAGTGAAACAGGATGGTTTAAGAGCGGACAATAAAAGAACTCCTTTTTAATACTTTTCCATGCAGTAAAAACTTTTAATTTAATAATCCGGTTTTACTACTAGGTCCATTAGGTTTTCTGTTACATGAACAGGAATTGCAATAAAATTTTTTATTATGGCGGTATAGTCCGTAAAAAGGGCTTTCAACTGATATACGACAACACCTATTTTCCCTATCTCAAATCTCAAGGTCATTCACCTTAAAAACTCTCCCCCTCGAAACAAAAATCGATCTGTTTTTCTTATTGCAATAATTTTGAAGTAACAAAGATATTCAAGGTGGCTCGTTTGAGATGGAATAGCCCGTATATCTAGTCTATTATGAGCAACAGTCCGATCAATCAGTATCGTGCGGTCCCAGTACAGCTTGCAGTTGTTATTTTCTACGACAGATTCTGGTTTGTATTTATAGTATGGTAATCTCACCGACTGTGTTAGTTCAAGTTTCAGTGCTAGTAATTTTGCCACAGCATCGTGTCGTTCTTTGTATTCAGTTACAACGAACGCTTGACAACCTCCTGTGTTATGCTGGATAGATTCAGATGTTTGGCAACCGTACCTTAATAGAAGGGTCTTTAACGATGTCCTTTAGATAGTTCTTAGTTGGAATTACTTATTGATCTTGGATTGCCAATATAAAGCCTTCCGTCTCAGGAAACATATGACCAGAAATCAACCAGTAATTCGACGCTGCACTGTCGACATAATCTTGGTTGACGTCATTTATATGTCTTCCATTTCAGCAGTGTCTGATCAGTGGTTTGATGGTGAAATTGGACGTGTTCTATAAAACTCTGCTGTTAGGTCCTTTTTCATGGTCAAGTGATCAATAGATAGATTCAATAGAGGTGCCATCTCCCATTTCGTAGTGCCCCTGCTGTATTTTTCCTTTAACTATATTAATAATTCGGCATTTGTTTAGGACAAATTTCATATGAATGTCACTAGAGAATCCTTCTACTATTTCAAGTATGTCATGCAGTTTTTGTTTCGTAGCTGCCAACAACTTTAAGTCGTTCACGTATAACAAATGATTTATCTTTAATGCTTGTACGTTGTTGTGTTTGAGACTGAACCCAAAATTAGTCGAGTTCAGTTTGTTCGAGAGAGGGTTCATGGCAAGGCAGAACCACAGCGGGCTAAGAGAGTCTCCCTGGAATATATCCCTTCTGATTGGAATGGAGTCAGTTTCTATCGAATAGTTGGCTTCATTCGGTGAAATTTTGGTTTGCCAGGTGAACATGACATATTCTAAAAAGTTAATAATACAATTATTCATTTTATAGAGTTTCAGTGCCTCAATGAGCCAATCATGTGGAACTGAATCAAAGGCCTTTTTGTAGTCCACATATGCCATGTAGAGATTTCGTAGTTTGGCGGGGGCTTGATTGAAAAAGCTGTGGAACCTTTGGTGTGTCACAAATGTAAAAACACAGTTTTGCACCCTAACACCAAACCTTTATTTTAAACACTCAACGCCGTTTCAACAACTCTAAGTTGTTGTCATCATCAAGGAGTAAACCAAACTAATTCGAAATTACAAGTTTCTCTAATTTATACCTACCACTAAATTATTACTTAAGTAATTAATGCAAAGGGTAAATCCTAAGTACCTGAATTCTAAATAAGAGATTTCAAAGATAAGGCAGGTTTTATATAATGCAATTATGTAAATTAGAATAATCCTTGGAGTTGTTGAAACGGCGTTGAGTGTTTAAAATAAAGGTTTGGTGTTAGGGTGCAAAACTGTGTTTTTACATTTGTGGGCTTGATTGCAAACAACGGAATCCATTATCAGTTGTTCGTTGCACCCAATCGAATTTTTCGCGCATCCCTTTTGTTGTTAATTATGTTGTTCAGCTCACAACGTTTGAAAATGCGATGAATAATACACGATGTTATGAGCTTGCGTACGGTTGGAAGGCAAGTGATTGGTCGGTACTTTGCTGGGTCTTGTGCACATAGGTTGTCCTTTGGTAAGAGGTATGTAGCACTATGCGTAAGGAAACTAGGCATCTTGTGTGGGTGGGTAATTACGTCACTTATAAGGGCTGTTAGTGTTTCGTGGGATGCGTACAGTTTCTTTATCCAGTAATTTTGTACACCATCTGGTCCGGGTGCTTTCCAGTTATGGAGGTTCTTCATTATGTTGGATGTGTCTTCCGTTGTAAATGGTTGGTGTTGCATGGCCTCACAGTTCTGAGATGCAGCCTCCTCCTCATTAATCCAGCTGGTTCTGGAGTTATAGAAGATTTTTGTGGAAAGTTGTGTTTTCCAGAATTCCTCGATGTCTGTTTTACTGGGGTAACTAGGGGCTTCATTATTATTGTTGTTGTTAAGTTTTCTATAAAATCTTTTTTCTGATTGTCGGAAGAGTGTATGTTCCCGTTGGTTACTTGTTTTGTACCTTCTCAATCGACTTGTGTAGACGGAGAGCTTTTATCGTAGACTGTCCAGGCACTGCTGAGATGTGATGTTTTCTCCATCCCACTGGGAGTGTATTCGGTTATTGTCCATGATAGTTTTGACAAGCCTTTCTATTCTGTTATTCCTGACTCCTCGTTGGTACTCGGTCAGTCTTCCAACGTCTTTCCGAAGAGAATTGATTTTCCCTTCAAGTCTTCTTTGCCTAGGTGGTATTCGAAGTGTTTGTCTAAATTGGGGAGGGTCTTGCTTTAGTCTTACTGCGACCCCAATTGTTCTGCAGATGGAAGTTGCAGCACAGTAGATGATTATGTGTAGCGACTCTAACGTATTAGCACCTAAAACATAGTTTGGCAAGATAAATTTGTTCACAGCCTGCAAGACGATACCCAGTTTCTTAAATGATCTTAGTTTGGAAGAGCTGATCTAGTCAGTGGACCTGTTCCACTATACTCTCTAAGACTTCCTTCCATTTCTGCTTGGATCTTCTCAAGCAGGTCAGCGTTGGTTGGCTGTTCTAGTTGTACATCTTGAGTCTCGTCCGGTCTTTGTGCCAAAGTTTCAGGATCTGGATCGATTGTATTTCGACCAAATAGTTCGCGCTCCACTTCGCTCTTTATGCTGTCCAGTTGTTCAGGCGAAATAAGGCCATTTCTCAAGATGACACGATATTGAGCTGCGACTCTCTGTTCAGTAACTTGAAGCTCTGGGTACTCACGACAGAACTCTTGATGGAGTATTTGGCGATATCCAATCTTATCCTGGCCAAGGTTCGTAATTATGTAAAACGTGCGCATTATAAATTCATTCATGGCGCCAGTCCATTTCATGCGCTGCCTTTTCGGTCCCGCTTGAGTAAGCGCTGGCTGTTGATCCTGCGCAACACTTTCTGCGGGTGGAGTTCTCGTTCTCATTTGACTCCGTTGATGATGGTCACGTTGTTGTTGTGCCTGTATTGTATTGGAGATTTATTATCATTATTTTTAAGTTTTATTATTTTTTGTTTGGTTTTTTTTGTCTATATATTTTATCATTTCTTGTTGTTTTATCAGTTTTATGTTTATATTTATATATTATTGTTTTTGTTCTTAAAAGTAAATGTTTAGTTTTATCTTAGTTTGTAACATAAGAAGCGCCAAAGAATATGATCGTTACTTTTATTATGCAAGATAATAAAAACTTTGTTCTATTCTTTAGTGTATTTATTTTAGTGAACAAAATATGTTTGCTTAATTCCGGGCTACAAAATGTGTCCTTAAGAGAGTTACAATGTGTTCAAGAAAATAAGGAACTAATGCGAGATTTTTTATTCTTGATTCCCAAAAAAAAGTTCATGATAAATATTGACGCAGACAGAAAAAATATATTTGACGAATACAATGAGAGCAAAACGATAAAAATGATTACTTAATATATTTTTTGAATCTCCATTTTTGAAACAGCCAAATTTTAGAAAATACTAGCAAACATTTTCCTTAAAGCAGTGTAGTTGATGAAATATTTGCAGATAACAATTTTCATATCATCATTTCATATCATAAATATCTCACTAACTACATTCACATTCACTTCCCGAAGAAGCAAAATCACTCCATTCATCCATGTTAACTGCAGTAAGGAAAACTGTGTGTAAATTTATAGAGTCTAGTATTGTTTTTTGCATAAATAACGTTAATGATAATTTGAGGATATATTAACGAATATCTGTTATTAAATTTACACACACAATATTATTGACAACATTAAAAGAAAATCAACTTACCTGGTCACTGCGTTTTATTTTCTAAATATTCTGACTATAAACAACTAAGTGCAGTAACTAAAATAATGAATAATTTATATTTATAAAAAGAACCAACTTCAGCTGAATAAGAATAAAAACGGTTTAGAAACCGTGTTCAATCAAGCACTATTTTCAGACATATCTTTTTTTATCTGATTTAATTAAGGTACAATTCAATTAAAAATTTTAGCGTATTCTTCTCTCTCTCTCTCTCTCTCGTCCTCCCTCTCTCTTTCTCCCTCTCTAATTTTTATTTTTTGTCTATATTTTCCAAATATATTTCAACTTTTTTATTTCTTTTTATTATTTGGACCACTTTCTATAATGAGAACGGAAGTTTTCGCGGCCAGAATCATAGCTGATTCTGCTTTTTTAAACCGCCCTGTATAACTGTAATTATACTCCACCTTATATTTCAACCATCCTGTATACTCAACTGCTTCTGACAATTTTTAAAGACTTTTGTATAACTGTAATTATTCTCCGTTTTGTAACGCAAAGATCCTCTGTATAACTATAATTTTGCTCCACTCTTATTTCAACCACCTTGTATACGCAACTACATATGTGCTACCCAATACAATATTTTTAGAACCACCCTGTATAACTAATTAAATTCCAACTTATATTTCAACTATCCTATCTATATAAGTGCTTATGTACCACTTAATATTACATGTCGTATTCCACACAGAAGAGATCGCCGGAATAACGAATTTTCGTTTTAATAAGCTAATGGAATATTTTTCTGCAATTTCACGAGACTTTGAGTTAACTTCGCTTCTAAAATAAACTGGCTTCAAAGGCATCAAAATGGAAATCATTACAAACAGTAGATAAGCAAAGCGGTTTCTGGAGCGGAAGTGGGCATAAAGGTTACCAGTCATCGAGTTCTCGCCGGGAGCTGCTGCCGAGCTGTTGGTAGTTGTTGTTTGGATAAGAAGAAGAAGACATTGGAGGTGGTCGTAGGGGTGCGCGAAAGACATTTGGGTGTGTCGCAGAGGTGCGCGCCATCTGTTGTTAATAAATGAAAGCAATTGTATTGTGGGTTGCGTGTGTTGAAGGGGTGCACGCCATCTGTTGTTGGTTGTGGTGGTTAGAGAGAAAAAAGCTAAATACTTGACCGGGTATCGAACGCGGCTTGCCTGATAACACAGTCAGGTGTTCACCGAGCTGCGCTAATGCGGTTAATGGAGAAATGTTTATTTGAAAAGCTATAGTACATGCCCGTTGCGCGGGCGCGTGTTTTTGGGCGTTGTTTGGTTGGATATTTGGGGGCTGGATGGGGGGATATGGTATTTTGTTGTCTGTAAAAAAAATTTTAATCTTGGTATTTTGTTGTCTGTAAAAAAATTTAATATCTTTTGCTTAAGCCT
This sequence comes from Octodonta nipae, assembly GCA_034190945.1. Taxonomy (NCBI): domain Eukaryota; kingdom Metazoa; phylum Arthropoda; class Insecta; order Coleoptera; family Chrysomelidae; genus Octodonta; species Octodonta nipae. The sequence goes on along the minus strand of CM067222.1, from coordinate 45,622,775 downwards.
GCATGCGCGAGAACGTCCACTCCTTCGAATCTCTGATTTTGTCGGATGATTCAAGGCCTAGCGACTTGGAAAAATTTTTAATGATGAATCAAGAATTTGATGTTATGGTTTCTAGTAGTCTGCTAATAATTTTTAGAATAAAGTAACGAACGAGGTGCAAGATGAGCATAGTGTCTCACCAACTACTGTTGAATGCAGATCGATAAAAATGACTTTACTTAAATCAAGCTTTATAATATTCACATTAATTTTGAAAAATGTCTTGTATGTTAATATACCTTATGGAACCAAGGACATGGCTGTATGCCCTTCAGGGAACTGTTTGAACCGCTCCAACTATACATTGATCGCTCGAGATAGATTAAACGATGGACGGTTGCCTGTATATTTTGCTCGACTGTCAAACACAACAAAAAATTTCAAACTGAAGCTGATATTTTCTGATGACACTGAAGGTGACACTGACTGGATTTCAGCAGCATCTTGCCAAGATGAAAAAACTTTACTATCGAACAGCTCAATGACTATACGTGATGCCAACCTACAAGAGGAGCTCCACAAAGTGCTGATTCTTATTTGTGTAACACTCTCTACAATTACAATATTATTACTTAAATTAATTGTGAAATGTTTTATTTATGTAAAACACTATTCAGAAGCCAATAATAAACTACATCAACATTTTCTTTAGCACATCGTACTGGATCATTGCAGCGGCAGTGAAAAATGCATGGAGAGTCAGGAGGTTTCAGGTTAACAGTGTCTTTGAAGTTCTCCAGATTGATTAGGTGATAGTGTGATTCCCCATCTTCGTTAAGCATTTTTCTCACATTGTGAATTTTCAGCTCTTCAAATAACTTGATAAATAAAAAGTCATATATCTGATGGCCTCGTACATATATGTGCGTGCATTTGGTTAGGAAAATTCTCAATATATCGTTCGTAGTATTCAAATCGTAGTCGCCATCAGATCCAAATATCGTACTTGTCTTTTGTCTGCTGCTGATAGATAGTTAAACGGTTTGGGTGGTTTAAATAAAAACACACCTGTGCGTTTACGTGTCTTGATTACCAATTCCTTGGGAACAAATCTTCCCTCGATTTCGAAACCTTGAATGTCGACAATTGCAATTTCCATGGTGAACCGTTGAAAAGCTGTATCGAAACTGATTTTCTAAACAGCTGAGTGATCTAATATAAGCTTCGGACAATTTCGCTGAGTGGAAGAAATTCCATTAGGCAATCGTGGATAATTATGCAGAAGGCTCGGGTCTTATCGGGAAATCCCGTCTGGCTTTCAAGATCCAGGCGAATATCTATAGTCGAGGATTTCATGGTGTCCTCACGTCGGGAGCAATCGATGACGAATAGGGTGTGCGTCTTGAATGCAACATAATCCAGTAGAAGGTGTTTGCCGCCGCCAAAGCTGGGATAAAAATCCGTATACCTTTTGTACGCCTCACCGTACTCACTCTTTGAAAAATCTAAATCAAATCTCTCCATAGGCCAAAATTCGCTGTTTAAATTTAGACGAATATTGGAAATGTGAATATTATCAAATTCCGTGGGATCTTCTTTGATGTTGCTGTGACGATCCGTTTGGAAGGCTAAGATAACGTAACGAGGGCTTTCCAGTGCGGCACACATCTTCACAGCCCAAATTTCACGAGTAGCACCTGTTTTGAGAGCAGGCAACTCATTTAGCTCCCATTTACGAAACGGTAAAATTATACTGGAATCCGCTTTAACGGCTTGCAGTAAATCCAATTTAACGTCATCGTTTGGAAAAATGTGACGGACTTTGAGTTCGATGTTGTTTATTGTCACTATGCCCTTGGTAGCAGCATCCGTGATTATAAGGTAATCATCATCGCTACGGCTTCGCACCAGACGAATTGTTTGTTTACCACACATCACCTGCTTGTACTCGTTGAAGATGGAAAACAAATGTCCCAATGGAATGTACATGTGACAAGTTTTATCGGCGGCATTCATATACGCTTTATGTGGAAAATTCCACCCGGCTATGAATAGGTCCTTTGAACTGTTGGGGTCGTAGCACAAGTATCCACGAATTGTACTCAGGCGACCAGGGTCTCTCACGGTTTCAATTTCCTTGCCGCACAACTCGGACGTAACGCTGTCGAAGAAGAAAGCCCCAGCATTTGGTGATACAGAAACATCTCCATTGCCTGCTGTCTTCACCACTTGTCCCTGGATTGAGATGCAGAAATCAGCCATGGAAAACCAACAATCTGTTTGATTGACGGTGATTTCAACGATATCATTGTTGCTGAGTGACTTGACGTATGGATAGTAGGTTCGCAACTCCTCGCGTCTTACACTATCATCAAAATTTGGTTTGCGGAAGATATCGAGCATTTGAGGAGTTGACATTGTAGCCGAGCGTTTGTAGAAACAATCTGTTTGAGAGCGTGAGGGATCTCTTGAGAGGTTTCATAGAAACTGATGATGGTCGAGAAACGGTTGACTTCTTATATGATCTTCATCAAATAGAAGTCGACCCATTATTATTGTAGTTGTTTCAGCTCAAGTCGAATGATGATTTCTTCACCACGAAAATTCACAAGTTCAGAGTCTTGATTCAAAATTTGCAATGTGAGGTTATGTATTTCGCTTCTGTTAATCGGCAAATAGATTAAATGCTGAGGTGTTTCGTCGATGGCAAAACCAGGATCAACTGCAACCGCAAACTCATAAATGGTGTGTGAAGGAATGTTGTAGAAGGCTCTCGATGTGATGTTGCTATCAATGTGGATGGTACGCACCTTGATAATGTTCACTGGTAAATCGGAACTGTGAACTTGATTCCCTGGTAGCAGCTGTTCAATAAAGATGATTGCTGTTAGTTGATAAAAATGTCTTCATTGAGTAGCAACATTGCTGCCACTGCTCGAAAGAAAAAGATCAAGCAATTGGCACGTTCTATTCGCAAGAAATATCTTAGTCTGAAGCTGGGAAAGTCGGAATATGATTAAACATTGAATAAACTTTTTAGACCGGTAATGACACCGCTACAAGATATTGCCTCAACTACGGCAAAAGTTCTCACTAAGATGCCAACACAGGGCATTAAACGTGAAGTAATTAAACAAGAAGTGCAGGAGCTGCCACCAGTCAAAAAACATGAGTTGGAAGAGACACAATACCTCGATGAAGAACCAATCGCTGAAACTAGTATGCATATCAATGATGATGATGATGATGATGAGGTGGAGAACGCAACCTTTTACGACGATCCCGGTAATCTCTCTAAAGAAGCAATAGAGGACTACATGGATCAGTATCCTCCAGTTGCACACAAGTATCTTGAAGACTATATCACTAAAAGCGATGATATTGACAACATATATGGACCTATATATGACGCTGCAAGTTCCAAATGGTTTCTTGGGCAAAAGGAAATCAATTTCAGACGTAGTACAGGTCACATTATCGTTGGTGGACTACAGTTTCGAGGTACTCCAGGGCTATATCAATTAATATTTTACAAGTCAATTGATTATGCTCCCGATGATTTAGAAGCATACCGAAAAGTGTTGGTAATGACATCAGCACACAAGAATGCAGCAAGTCGTTTGAAAGCTTCAAGCCTATATAAATATACTGAAATTATAAAGCCAATGTTTCCTCCTTTGACAAAGAAGCAACGTTTTGCTGGAACTGGTATGAAGTTAACTTATAATAACAAGCCAATGGAATACGTCTACTGGGATGATCCCAACGAATTGGTTGAACGGTTGAAACTACTGATTGCATCCAAGGAAGCAGGCAACACCTCTCACGACAACGAAATAATTGCCATTTTAAATGAACTTAAGGAAGCTAATATTATACGAGATAAATAAATTTCGAAATTGAAAGTGTATATTATTCCTTATCCTATGGCAAACATGTCAGTTTCACGATGACTTTAAACAAGTTTGGGCGTAGTGTCCATCAGCAACTAATGTCATCAGCATCACATAACTTAGCTTTTATGAAAGTACCTTTTTCTTTTACCGCGGAGGGAAATATCGATGATGAGAAGCTGAAAATTACCAATGTCGAAGTACCGACGAAGGCCATGGATGCCGCCAACAAACAGTACGTTGATAAGAAAATAGCAAACGGACTTCAATAACTACATAGTGATTTTCAAATAGCTTTCAGCAACTACACTGGTGAAGTTCAGCAAACCTTATCTGTGTTTAAGCAAAACGAAAAGGTTAGCGAGGAACGTGGAGCTCAAAACTTTGCTGCAATGAATACTCGCATGTTGAAAACCGAACAAGCTATGGAAAACCAACTACAAAATATATCGCTTCTCATTTCAAAATTCAATATATTAGAAGCTCAGTTGGAATCTGCCCGGAAAGAATATAAGGAAACCATCACAAACTTTGAAGCCTCGTTTAATGACAACCGTATATCACAGGAAAAACGTATAAATGATCTGGAACTTTCTATGAAACCAGCTCCTAAAGGTGTTGATGCAGCAGAAGTATTAAATATTGTTCGAAAGGATAAGGCTAAAGATCTTTCTGATCTAACTGAACTTAGAGACAAGATGACAAAAGTAGTGCCTGACCTATACCGAGACATGCAAAAACTACATGATGATATCAATCAAATCAAATGTTTGACCAAAATCAAAAACTTGAAGCAATCGGAGACAGTATTGCTGAAATTAAAAAGAATCATTAGGGTCAATAAAAACATGTCTTTGTCTATTTTTAAGCAGTATACAAGATGGCTCCTATAGCGAAACATTCCAAAGAAAAAGTCCAAGTCGTTAAGGAACTGCATAGACCTGTGAGACGAAAGTTTCCTCGCCGACGTGTAATAATCAAAGGTTTCGATGACTCCTGGCAGTCGGACCTCGCACAAATGGATCTCTATGCAAAATCCAATCGTAATTTCAAGTTCTTCCTCATGTGGACGAGACCGCTGAAAACGACATCCGGTGAAGAGGTAACTCCTGCCTTTGAGAGTATTCTCAAGGAAAGACGGCACCCGAAAAATCTCCAAACCGACCAGGGTAAGGAATACTACAATAGTTGCTTTCAGAAACTAATGAAGTCATACGGAATCAATCATTATAGTACATTTAGTGGACTGAACGCTGTAATAGCTGAACGAACGGCTCTACAAGTACTTTAGTTTGAACGGCACCTACAAATGGATGGATATACTACAGGAAATCGTTAAGAACTACAATCATCAAAAACATTCCAAGACAAAGATGAGACCTGTGGACATTAATAAGAAAAACACTCGAGATATTAAAGTATACAATAACCTGAAAATTGCTGGACCAAGAAAACTGAAAGTCGGAGATGTGCGAATAAGTAAAACCAAGCACGTTTTTGATAAAGGTTACCTTCCTAGCTGGAGTACGGAATTATTTAAAATTACGCAGGTTAAAATAACTAATCCAGTTACGTATATTTTGGAAGATATGTCTGGTACACCGATTCAAGGGAGCTTTTACGAAGAAGAATTGCAAAAGGCAACAAGGTTAAAGTTCGGTGGCTTGGGTTTGATTCGATCCACGACAGTTGGATTGGCACTGAAAACAGACTATAACACCAAGGCCAATCATAAATTGATAATAAATTATCATAAATATTGACATGTGCTTGCATTGCAAAATGAAGACTCAACATATCACCAAACTTAAACGATTACAGAAAGATATCAAATTTTATTGTGAAAAACAACAAGTGATCTAACATTTAAAAGCCTTACATATATGATGATGGTGATGGGGAACAGAGGAGCTCTTAGCAACAAGAGATCTACTTTTCCATCTTGGCGTAGGCACACATAATTCAAATCAACCGCAATCAGGTAGTGGAAGGGGTACAAATATAAAATTGTGAAAATTCCTTACATATATTCCCAGTCCCAGTTTACCTCTCGAGTGATTTGTGAAAATGAGTAGTATTAGCAGTTTTGAAACCATGGATAGTGGTTATAGTACTATTACTTGCTGCATTCGAGATTTCCATTACTGAATTCAGAGTATGATATTCAATGTGCACTCAGTCCTGCAAGATCCTATTATCCAGTGGTTATCTTGCAAAAAACACCTGTAGCCGCTGGAACACCAACGAAAATTGTAATGACTATGTACGAGTGGGAAGATGTCATCATTGAGCTCAAGCTCCTGAAAACAAACTTTTTTGAAAATGCCACACCTCCAGAGTTTGCTGCCCCAGTGACCTGCGGAGATTGTCTCCATCTATCCCAGATCCAGTATGAAGACGTCAAACAAGTGTTGGTGATGAAAAACATTTGCGCACTATATTTGGATTATAGTGATGTGGTTGAACTCTTAGCTATTAACCCTATTATCTCAAGTAAAATAATTTGTTTGGAGCGCTTAAATTTCTGTACTTTTTATTATAAAATAATAGATGAAATTTGTTTATGGTCAAATTTACTAAATCGTTTACCGATTGAAAAATTATTAAAACCATTTTGTTTAGATGACAGGTCTCCATTATGTATTGCATTGAAAGAACATATTTATTATTATAAAAACATTATTTTGAGAGATATTGACATTAGAAAAATTGAATAAATACTTATAAATTAAAAAAATTGTTGTTTATTTCACCAGTTCTAAACCATGGAGTGTCGAGAATACTTCCAAATATACGAAAATCGATTACGTACCTTTGAAAACTGGCCTTCCGACTTCCCTGCTGAAAAGTTAGCAAGAGCAGGGTTTATCTACCGACAAGATGCAATAGAATCTGATGGCAGCTTAAATGATGTTGTTGAATGCCCATTTTGTGATACACGTGGTTTCAACTGGGAAGATGGTGATGACCCTGTTGCCGATCATCTGGATTGGAATCCATATTGCCGCTTTTTTGATTTTGATGACACTTACCACATCACCAGACCTATCAGACATAAAAGCAAAGTGACATTTGAGAGCAGACTTGAGACGTTCAAAGACTGGCCTATTGCCTTGAAGCAGACACCCACCGAGCTTGCCAACGCCGGCTTCTTTTACACGGGCTACGGTGACAGGATCACTTGTCATTTCTGCGGCTTAGAGCTCAAGAATCTCTTACCTTATGATGATATTACAGAGCGTCACAAAAAGGGATCAGCTAAATGTTTATTGCTTAGAGACTGCCCACTCACAAACAAGGAAGTTTGCCATCGTTAATTTGGATACCAGCAGTCGTCACGGTACGCATTGGGTAGCTTATGTGCGAAATGGAAACACCGTTCAGTACTTTGATAGCTTTGGATAGCATTGGAGTGAAAATCTTCTACAACAATGAGTCTTATCAGACATACAATCAATCAAATTGTGACCATTTATGCTTGAAATTTCTCTATAATAAAAAATAAATATTTTGCATTATTGTTGTTTTACCTTTACCTATATTAGCAACTAACAAGCAGCCAATTTTTAGTCATGTCTGTGATCATCACATTGAAAGGTCGCAGCCCAATACTGTCGATTGATTTTCAACCACCTATTCAGTTGGATCCCAACTACAACTACGGACTAGCTTTATTGAGTTTTCACTCGTACAACAGCATTCCAAACATTGAGAGAGGTGACAAGATCTACTTGTTTGACGATCACAACACGCAAACATTCATCGACTTCCCTGAAGGTTCATACGAAATTGGTGACATCGAAGCTTATATTAGAAAGGCACTTGGCATTCATTTGGCAAAGGACGTTGAGAATATTTTCTCATTGAAACCCAATAACAATACTCTCAAGTCTGAGCTTTTCAGCAGCAAGTACGCTGTGGACTTTCAACCGCAAGACAGCATCGGTGAAATTCTGGGCTTCTCTAAACAGCTGCTACCACGCAATCAAGTTCACAGTTCCGATTTACCAGTGAACATTATAAAAGTTAGAACGATTCATCTCGATAGCAACATCACATCGGGAGCCTTCTACAACAACACTCCTTCACACACCATTTATGAGTTTGCGGTTGCAGTTGATCCTGGTTTTGCCATCGACGAATCACCTCAGCATTTAATCTATTTGCCGATTAACAGAAGCGAAATACATAACCTCACATTGCAAATTTTGAATCAAGACTCTGAACTTGTGAATTTTCGTGGTGAAGAAATCATCATTTGACTTGAGCTGAAACAACTACAATAATAATTGGTCGACTTGTATTTGATGAAGAACCATATAAGAAGTCAACCGCTCCTCGACTACCATCAGTTTCTATGAAACCTCTCAAGAGATCACTCACGCTCTCAAACAGATTGTTTCTACAAACGCTCGGCTACCATGTCAACTCCTCAAATGTTCGATATCTTCCGCAAACCAAATTTTGATGATAGTGTAAGACGCGAGGACTTGCGAACCTACTATCCACACGTCAAGTCATTCGGCAATGATATCGTTGAAATCACCGTCAATCAAACAGATGCTTTTCCATGGCTGAGTCCTGCATCTCAATCCAGGGACAAGTGATGAAGACAGCAGGCAATGGAGATGTTTCTCTATCACCAAATGCTGGGGCTTTCTTCTTCGACAGCGTTACGTACGAGTTGTGCGGCAAGGAAATTGAAATTGAGAGACCCTGGTCGCGTGAGTACAATTCGTGGATGTGATGTGTGGTAAACAACCAATTCGTCTGGTGCGAAGCCGTAGCGATGATGATTGCATTATAATCACGTATGCTGCTACCAAGGGCAAAGTGACAATAAACAACATCGAACTCAAAGTCGGTCACATTTTTCCAAACGATGATGTTAAATTGGATTTACTGCAACCGTCAAAGCGGATTCCAGTATAATTTTACCGTTTCGTAAATGGGAGCTAAATGAGTTGATTGCTCTCAAAACAGGTGCTACTCGTGAAATTTGGGCTGTGAAGACATGTGCCGCACTGGAAAGCCCTCGTTACGTTCTCTTAGCCTTCCAAACGGATCGCCACAGCAACATCAAAGAAGATCCCACGGAATTTGATAATATTCACATTTCCAATATTCGTCTAAATTTAAACAGCGAATTTTGGCCTATGGGGAGATTTGATTTAGATTTTTCAAAGAGTGAGTACGGTGAAGCGTACAAAAGGTATACGGATTTTTATCCCAGCTTTGGCGGCGGCAAACACCCTCTACTGGATTATGTTGCATTCAAGACGCACACTCTATTCGTCATCGATTGCTCCCGACGTGAGGACATCATGAAATCCTCGACTGTAGATATTCGCCTGGATATTGAAAGCCAGACGGGATTTCCCGATAAGACCCGAGCCTTCTGCTTAATTATCCACTATTGCCTAATGGATTTCTCCCACTCAGCGAAATTGTCCGAAGCTTATATTAGATCACTCAGCTGTTTAGAAAATCAGTTTCGGTACAGCTTTTCAACGGTGCACCATGGAAATTGCAATTGTCGACATTCAAGGTTTCGAAATCGAGGGAAGATTTGTTCCCAAGGAATTGGTTATCAAGATACGTAAACGCACAGGTGTGTTTTTATTTAAACCACCCAAACCGTTTAACTATCTATCAGCAGCAGACAAAAGACAAGTACGATATTTGGATCTGATGGCGACTACGATTTGAATACTACGAACGATATATTGAGAATTTTCCTAACCAAATGCACGCACATATATGTACGAGGCCATCAGATATATGACTTTTTATTTATCAAGTTATTTGAAGAGCTGAAAATTCACAATGTGAGAAAACTGCTTAACGAAGATGGGGAATCACACTATCACCTAATCAATCTGGAGAACTTCAAAGACACTGTTAACCTGAAACCTCCTGACTCTCCATGCATTTTTCACTGCCGCTGCAATGATCCAGTACGATGTGCTAAAGAAAATGTTGATGTAGTTTATTATTGGCTTCTGAATAGTGTTTTACATAAATAAAACATTTCACAATTAATTTAAGTAATAATATTGTAATTGTAGAGAGTGTTACACAAATAAGAATCAGCACTTTGTGGAGCTCCTCTTGTAGGTTGGCATCACGTATAGTCATTGAGCTGTTCGATAGTAAAGTTTTTTCATCTTGGCAAGATGCTGCTGAAATCCAGTCAGTGTCACCTTCAGTGTCATCAGAAAATATCAGCTTCAGTTTGAAATTTTTTGTTGTGTTTGACAGTCGAGCAAAATATACAGGCAACCGTCCATCGTTTAATCTATCTCGAGCGATCAATGTATAGTTGGAGCGGTTCAAACAGTTCCCTGAAGGGCATACAGCCATGTCCTTGGTTCCATAAGGTATATTAACATACAAGACATTTTTCAAAATTAATGTGAATATTATAAAGCTTGATTTAAGTAAAGTCATTTTTATCGATCTGCATTCAACAGTAGTTGGTGAGACACTATGCTCATCTTGCACCTCGGTCGTTAATTTATTCTAAAAATTTTATATTAGCAGACTACTAGAAACCATAACACCAAATTCTTGATTCATCATTAAAAATTTTTCCAAGTCTCAATATTATTACGCTTGGCCTTGAATCATCCGACAAAATCAGAGACTCGAAGGAGTTGCCGTTCTTGCGCAGGCTGGCGTTCAATGCCCTGAATCATCCGACAAAATCAGAGACTCCAAGGAGTGGACGTTCTCGCGCATGCAGGCTTAAGCAAAAGATATTAAATTTTTTTACAGACAACAAAATACCAAGATTTCAAATTTTTTTACAGACAACAAAATACCATATCCCCCCATCCAGCCCCCAAATATCCAACCGAACAACGCCCAAAAACCCGCGCCCGCGCAACGGGCATGTACTATAGTTTTTCAAATAAACATTTCTTGATTAACCGCATTAGCGCAACTCGGTGGGCACCTGACTTTGTAATCAGGCAAGCCGCGTTCGATACCCGGTCAAGTATTTAGCTTTTTTCTCTCTAACCACCACAACCAACAACAGATGGCGTGCACCCCTTCAACACACGCAACCCACAATATATTTGCTTTCATTTATTAACAACAGATGGCGCGCACCTCTGCGACACACCCAAATGTCTTTCGCGCACCCCTACGACCACCTCCAATGTCTTCTTCTTCTTATCCAAACAACAACTACCAACAGCTCGGCAGCAGCTCCCGGCGAGAACTCGATGACTGGTTACCTTTATGCCCACTTCCGCTCCAGAAACAGCTTTGCTTATCTACTACAAACACCCTGTACGACATACTTTCATGACAAACCTTGACATTTAAACTAGATATTTATTATACAAATTTGACATTTACCATGATGTTTACAGTTTTTTTGCATATATTTTTCCGATTTACAGAAAAATGGTAAATATTACTTTATAGAAAAATATACGGAATCAAGCTGGAACATATCTTTGTAGAATATCGTTTATAATATTCAAATTTCTTGATCGGTTTTAGAGAAAACAGTGAGAAGATTCATGGAAAATGGCTGAAATCTAGTCCCTTTTTTTCTGATTTTCTAGAAAACCGTAAATCTCATGTTATAGACAATGATATGGGACCTTTCTGTAATGTTTCTTAATATAATGCAGTTTAAATCATCAAAAAGTTCCCAAGCCGTTTTTGAATAATCGCCACACATACATAAAAAAAAGTTGCGTACGAATTGATAACCTCCTTCTTTTTGGAAGTCGGTTAAAAACCACGAGTACGATTCCATAACTGCTGAAAAATATTGCTCACTTAGGCACATATTGCAGCGTTTTTGATATATGTTAGTCTGAAGCTGGTAGACAATGTAATTCGTTCCTCGAAGTTTGCTTGGACTTGAAATGATTGATCTCATAACGTTTCAATTGCTTTGCATCTGCTATCGTCATCAGGTGAATGCATTCAGATTATTCGTCGTATTTATACCCTTAACCGGTCATGCTCATTGGGTCGCTTAATCCCATGTTTCGTCCAATCAGCGTCGCCGTTGGTTGCCTGTGATTCGTAGCGGCAGTGGCTCAAGAAGAGGTCTCCAAACGTTTTTAATTTGGACACTGGGCCGCTGATTATATTCTCATTAGTGATTATGTATGCCGTCTCGATGAATTTTCTTTTATACCAGTGCTCTTCCTTGTGAATTACCTTTGCGTGGTCCAAGTTGATGTTATGGTGTTCGGTCCATGAGTTATTAGCTAATCCAGACTTTGTTTACTCTCCCCGTTTAGTAGCTATGCAATGCTCCTTAACCCCGGTGTCCTGTGGTCGCTTAGTCTCCCCAATGTAGAGATGGCCACGTTCACATGGTATGCTGTATATATACAGTTTTTTTGTTACTGCAAGATAATCCGGCTTTGTTTTTGTGATCAGTCTTTAGTGTATGGTAGTAATACTGTTGCTATCGTGGTATCCTCTTCCTGGCTAGGTGGTTTTTCCAATTGTTCAAATGCCTTGTTAATGACGGTTTTCGGATATCCATTCATCAACAAGTCTTCACTAAGTGTCATTTGTTCTTCTTTGAGAGCCTCTGGTGTGCTGCAAATGTTTTTGGCTCTATGGACTAATGTTATGAGGATGCCAGCTTTCGTTATTGACGGGCGGTTAGAGTTGTAATGTAGGTACAACCCTGTATGTGTGGCCTTCCTGTACACTGTTCTTACGATTCCGGTCCTAGTCTTTTGGCACTTCACATCAAGGAATGGTAGACAGAGGCACCCACTCTCTTCCCTCTCCATGGTAAATCTGATGTATGGTTGTGATCCGTTTAGATGCTCCAGGAATGCCTGTAGTTCTCTCTCTCCATGCTGCCAAATAATGAAGGTGTCGTCGACATACCTTAACCACAGTTTTGGTTCTCGTACCCCTTCAGTGTATTATCTTCGAATCATTCCATGTAGATGTTGGCGATGGTTGGCTATAACGGGGAGTCCATAGGCCATCCATCTTCTTGCATGAAGAACCGGTCCTTCTCCTGAAAGTAGTAGTTCTTCTATGTATATGTATACTGGAGGTTCAATTACTATGAAAGTTGTTAAAATCATGGCAAAATGGACAAACCTTATTCACAGACAACATGAAGTTCAAAAATTTTATACTTATATTAATTTCGGACATAAAAACGTGTCCTTTACAATAGCGTCACCTAATCTTTAGATATATTCATATGGACGTAGAAACGTAGGAAAACAAAAAGATGCAGAAAAGATAGTAAGATATATATATATATATATATATATATATATATATATATATATATATATATATATATATATATATATATATATATATATATATATATATAGTTACGAAATTTACCCAAAGCCGACCCTGTTTCATTTCAGTACGACAACAAACGCTTTGAGATAAAAAATGGTTCTCGAAAAGACTCGGCACCTGTAGGAGTGATGATGATTTTTACGAGAATTTTCTATGCTGGGCTTATAAAGGAAGCAAGCCACGATGGAGAATTCAGTTATACCGCGACGACTAGCGTATATGGGATTGTTATTGTGATATTTGAATCAGCTGTTTTAATGTAAATAAAGTTCTAGAAAAGTGAAAGTGAATATTAGTTTTATAATTTTAAATTGAACCCACGGACTATATTGCAATTTGGTGATCAGAAGTAAAGGATTAAGCGCAGTTAAAATCGTAATTTGATTTATGGAAACCCGAAGAATGGAAAAAATGGACGAAACTACCAAAAAAAATAGTTAAGCAGGTTACAGAGGGACTAGACGAAAAAATAGTCCAGATTCTAGAAAAACGTGACAAGAAGGAAAAACAACATCAAGAAGAAATGCAACAAAGGTTAGTAAAATCTTTTGATGAAGAACGTAAAATAGAATTAGAAAATCTTGTCACTACGATGAAAACCGAACAACAAAATCTTGTTTCCAGGATGAAAAATGAACAACATAATTTAATTGAAGGATTGTTCCCGAAATTTAAATTATTAGATGAACAGAGACAAAATGATTTTAAAATATTGGAACAAAAACAAGATCAAATTGAATTAAATCGACACGAAACTGAACAGAAAAGACAACTGCAATTCGAACAATTAATGCAAATAGTAGGACAAGTTAATGAAACAGTTAATGAAAGAATGCAAATAGTTGAGTCAGATATAAAAGAGATAAATGATGACATTAAGAACATAAAAAATACCGTGGATACTCTTGAAACAAAAGTATATGATATCGATTCCATCCAAAGCCAGGTAAAATTTGAAATCAATTCAATTCAAGACACAGTTCAAGATCAAATCAGTTCCATCAAGCAAACAGTACACAGTGAAGTACAAGATAAGATAAAATCAGTGCCATCCAAAACAAACTAGAAACAGAAATTTAAAAAATTCAACAGCACTTACAGCGAGGAAAATACCAGAACACCGTGAGTACCAAAGGTTCCTTTAGTAAACCACCCACATTCGACGGCAGTTCATCTTGGCCCATGTATAAACGGCAATTTGAGGCCGTGGCTACAGCTAATGGATGGGATAATCATGAAAAATCCACGTCTCTGGTAATTTCGTTAAGAGGTCCGGCCCTAGAACTTCTCCAAAGCATTCCAGTCGATGAACAAGGCAATTTCGACAAGATCATCGCCAACGCTACGACAATCAATCCTTGAGCCAGGTATACCAAGCCCAACTGAGTGGAAAAACGCAAAAATCCGGTGAAAGCCTCCAAGAATTCGAAGCAGAGATTAGACGGTTAGTTCACTTGTCCTACCCAGACCTGCCTGAGGAAACGAAAGACCAGTTGGCCACACAGAGTTTCATAAACGGCATCAGAGATGTGGAAGTACAACGAAATCTAAGAAAAGTAATGAAGCTCTACTTCGGGCTTTGGAAGTAGAGGCCGTCATGAACATGTCCAAGCCATTGCCAAATCCAGGGTTTTGAGAGCATCAGAAATTCGGCCAGTTACCAATAACATCCAGCTCAGAACAGTCACCGGCGTGTCCATGTCAATACAGGGTGAGGCAGATGTCGTGCTACAGATAGGGGACAACATGATCCGGCATAGGGTCCTGGTAGCGAATATTGAGGACGATTTTATACTGGGAATGGACCTAATTAGCCAGCATGGATTTATGTTCGACCCGAGATATGATGTTCTTCGGTTCCTAAATGAGGAATTTGTATTGACACGACCCGTCAACAGTTCAGTCACCTCCATAAAAATTGTGGCAATGTCTTCAGCTAGAATTCCCGGTCGAACAGATTATTCATGGGTAGCTAGACAGCAATCCTGGGAGCTGCGTTGGAATGGTGGAGCCCGTAACTTATGACTACTTAGTTGGACGGGCTATAGTTAAAACCGGACGAGATATACCAATCAGAGTCCTGAATTTGACCAACAACGACATCAGAATGGTCAAGAGATAGCTTGTTTCGAGCCAGTAGAGACCATCATCAATTGCGAAGAAGAGTACCAGACGTCGGTGAAGGAGACAGGGCCTGATAAAGAGTTCCTACAACAGTTTGCTGACCATTTGACAAACTTGACACCAGAGAACCAGAAGAAAGCCAAGCAATTTATTACAAAGCACTGGCAAATTTTTAACAGTAAAAATGGAACCACCAGTCGCACCAACATCATCCAGCATCGAATAGATACCGGAAAGGCTCAACCCCTCAAAATACCACCTAGACGACTACCATTGGGGCAACAACATGCAGTCGAGGAAAACATCGAGTCCATGTTACAAAATGGAGTTATTGAGCCATCCATCAGCCCATGGTCTGCTCCCGTCTTGTTAGTTAAAAAGAAGGATGGAACCACCCGATTTTGCGTGGATTACAGAAAGCTGAATGATGTCACGAAGAAAGACAGCTATCCACTACCCCGAATCGATGACACTTTGACCACACTAGCAGGCTCCCGTTGGTTCTCCACACTAGACCTAAAAAGTGGATATTGGCAGGTTGGTCTACACGCAAACGACAGAGAGAAGACAGCGTTCTCCACCAGTAAAGGGCTGTTTCAGTTTACGGTCATGCCCTTTGGGTTATGTAATGCACCCGCTACATTTGAGAGGCTAATGGAGTATGTACTGAGCGGGTTAACATGGAGGACGTGCTTAGTATACCTCGACGACATTCTAGTCATGGGTCAGACATTCGACGACCATCTGAAGAACCTGGACGAAGTATTCTCCAGAATTAATAATGCCAACCTGAGACTCAATCCGCAGAAGTATTCCTTGTTCCAAAAAGAAGTAGAGTTTTTGGGCCACGTAGTGTCTGAGTCCGGAATCCGCACCAACGAAGACAAGAGAGAAGCCATCCGTGATTGGCCAGTTCCAAGAGACAAACATGAACTCCGAAGCTTCTTGGGCCTCTCTTCATACTACCGGCGTTTTGTTGAGGGATTTGCCACCATAGCCGCCCCTCTACATCGGCAGACCACTGAGAAAGAGACCTTCCATTGGAATCAGGATTGCGAAACATCATTTAGGCGACTGAAGGCAGCACTATGTACCAGCCCAATCCTAGCCTTTCCTACACAGTCCGGCAAGTTCATCTTAGACACCGACGCCAGTAACGCAGGTTTGGGGGCCGTCCTATCCCAGGTGCAAGATGGTGAAGAGAGAGTGATCGAGTATTACAGCCGTGGATTCTCGAAACCGGAAAGAAATTATTGCGTCACCAGAAAAGAACTTCTTGCAATAATAAGGGCTGTAGACCATTTCCACAAATACCTCTATGGTCGTCATTTCTTAATCCGAACAGATCATGCCGCACTCAAATGGCTGCTGGACATGAAGACACCGGAAGGACAACTGGCCAGATGGATGGAGAAATTACAGCATTACGACTTCAAGGTGTAACACCGTGCCGGCCGTTTGCACAATAACACCGATGCCCTATCCAGAAGACCCTGTAGAGCGGAATGCGGACATTGTCTGAAGACGAAACAGCGAGAGGGTATCTCCATCAGGTAGATCCGAGTGCAGGACAATGAATACTGGACAACGGAACAGTGCATCCAGGACCAAATGGCTGATCCAGACATCGAACCAATCTTGTTACTCAAAGCGAGAGGGACACCCAGGCCACGATGGGACGAGGTAGTTAGATACTCCGGCGTGCTGAAATCGTTATGGGCTCAGTGGGACTCTCTAAGAGTAGACAATGGAATGCTCAAGCGAGTTTGGGAAAGCGCTGATGGACGAGAAACCAAGTCCCAACTGGTAGTTCCGAAGAAAAAGGTACCAGGCATCCTGACCGAAGTACATGATGGAATTACCAGAGGCCACCTGGGCATGAATAAAACCCTAGACAAAGTTCACCAGCGGTACTACTGGGTGAATTACTTCGAAGACGTCAGAGCTTGGTGCCGCAAATGTGCCACCTGTGCAGCCGAAGACCCAGACCAAGGGCAGAATGCAGCAGTACAATGTGGGCGTCCCATTTGAGAGAATTGCCATCGATGTCGCCGGTCCGTTTCCCGAGTCTGAGAGGGGGAACAAATACAGTCTGGTCGCAATGGATTACTTCAGCAAATGCCCTAAGGCATATGCGATACCCAACCAAGAGGCAACCAACCACGGTAGCGACGGTGCTAGTAGAACAACTATTCAGCAAGTTTGGCGTCCCGATGGAACTACATTCAGACCAGGGGCGTAACTTCGAATCGAATGTATTCCAGAAGGTTTGCACGATGTTAGGGATCAGGAAAACGAAAAAAACACCATTGCACCCACAGTCAGACGGAATGGTGGAAAGATTCAACAGGACCTTGGAACAACACCTATCCACGGTCGTCAGCAATAACCAGCGTGATTGGGATGAACATATTCCCCTATTCCTGTTGGCATATCGCTCTGCCTTACATAATAGTACAGGCCTGACCCCAGCCAGGGTCCTATTCGGAAAGGAGCTGCGATTACCCTGCGATTTGGCATTTGACTCCCCCGAAGAACCTCCTCAAGACATCGACGATTATGCCGACCAGCTACTACATAACATGCTGGCAATACACGAATTAGCCCGAACGCAGATGTTGGCCACCAGTGACCGGATGAAGACGCGATACGACCTCAAGGCCAATTCAGTCGGGTTTCAGGAAAGAGACAAAGTCTGGCTGTACAACCCCCATCGGAGCAAGGGTAAATCCCCAAAGCTTACACCCGCCTGGGATGGTCCATACGAGGTGGTCAAGAGGCTTAATGACGTCGTCTACCGGATTCGTTGAAACCCCAGGTCTAAGTTGAAGGTGGTCCATTTAGATCGACTTGCTCCCTACCATGGAGGGGATGTTTCTGATCGGGACGATCAGAATTAAAGGGGGGGCAGTGTTACGAAATTACCCAAAGCCGACCCTGTTTCATTTCAGTACGACAACAAACGCTTTGAGATAAAAAATGGTTCTCGAAAAGACTCGGCACCTGTAGGAGTGTTGATGATTTTTACGAGAATTTTCTATGCTGGGCTAATAAAGGAAGCAAGCCACGATCGAGAGTTCAGTTATACCGCGACGACTAACGTATATGGGATTGTTATTGTGATATTTGAATCAGCTGTTTTAATGTAAATAAAGTTCTAGAAAACTGAAAGTGAATATTAGCTTTATAATTTTAAATTGAACCCACTGACTATATTGCAATATATATATGAACAAGGCTAGGTTGTTCCGGGTGAGAACGGCGTGTGAATTTATTATATACTTATCAAAACGCAAAAGTGAAAAGGATTTTCATAGTCTAGATCGAACTCGGGGCCTCAATCTGCCTACTCCCCAAAAGTCACTAGGTAACTGAACGGAATTTGAGCCTACTCTGCTTCTTATGTTTATAGTAAGCGCTGGGTTAGAAGAGGATGTCACCTGATGAAGCTGTGTTGTGATTGGTTGGGTGTTGGTGAACGTGTCTACTTTGTTTAATCTGGCAATTACGGAGGTCCATGCTGTGGGAAGGCGAGAGCTGTCATCGCGTCGGTTTAGACAGAGGGGTATTTTCTCTATTTCTATAGCTTCGCGAATAGTAGATGCCCTAAGGGAGATACGATAGTCCCACTATTCTCGAAGTTGATAGATTGTCCTGTTTGGATATTATCGGTCTTATTCCAACACGAACTCAATACAGGAAATAGAATAGACTTTAAAATGTGGAAGGAAATCGCCAACGCGGAAAATCACCGAAACAGGCTAATACGGGAAATGCAGAAAATCGGGGAGTTAAATAAAGCAGACGATGCTCTAAACTTGTCAAAAACGGGGAAGGCACAATCCCACAATAAAACTCCTATTAATTCATCTAATCCTAAGAAAAGCACGCACAAGGGTCATGAACAAAGTCACGGGCAGTCATAACCCAAGGGTAAAGCCATAAAAACCAATAATGACACCGCACTTGAACAACAATTATATAGTCTACGCCCTCCAAGGAAACTATAAATACAAAGGCACTTTCCAAATTTGTTCATTTTGTTTTGAAATGTTCACCTTTGATAAAACATTTAAAAAAAAAATATAACCGACTTCTACCTACAACTAAAAAGCTAAAAATAATTATAACAAAATACAACTCTAGCAAATAAATAACACATTCAATGTTGTAAGGTACCTACCCAGGAAGTAAAAAATGTAAAAATTAAAAGGTGCTCATTCTATACAAATTAATTACCTACCAATCTAGTATATTTTTGAAGTCGGTGCCAATCAAATCTAAAATCCTTCATGGCGTACTTATCTACTAATTCATCAAACTTGTTTGTTGCTTGGCACCGACTTCAAACATATACTAGATTGGTAGGTAATTAATTTGTATAGAATGAGCACCTTTTAATGTTTACATTTTTTACTTCCTGGGTAGGTACCTTACAACATTGAATGTGTTATTTATTTGCTAGAGTTGTATTTTGTTATAATTATTTTTAGCTTTTTAGTTGTAGGTAGAAGTCGGTTATATTTTTTTTAAAAATGTTTTATTTTCAACTTTTTAGTTTTTTTTAACTCAGGTAGTTTTCATTCTTTATTTTTTATTTTGTATGTATAACCTTAATAGACAGAACCAGCTGCCTACGGACCACTATCATTCTAGTCCGTCCTATAATTCAATCTTCATATAAATGAAACTCCTTCTAAAACTTTACTTTGTGATTTTGTTTGCTATAACTAAACACCCTGTCTATAAGCCACCAAGTAACAGTTTAAAGTTTGACATGTGTTGTCACTAAATTTTCTATTAGGCCGGGAGAATGTAACAACCAAAAGTACCGTCTTGGCAAAATGGAAAAATTTGCATTTAAATAGGTATTTACCTGGTATACAAACAAAACGAGCTTGGTACTCATTAATTTAAGGAGCCGAAAATACTATGCTTTACTACCTATAAGCTTGAGATGTACATAGAAAATTTTCAAATTCGCAATTAAAACTTCCAGTGCCTAAAATTACCGCACTATTACGTTGGAATGAAAATATTTATGAGGAAATGTCCGTTATGTCATTTCGATGAAATTTTTGATAAGAATTTTGGATTTTTTGGCGATTTTCTGGAAAACTGCAAGTTGCACGTCGCAGAAAAGTATATGAGATCACCTAAGGATCGTCCTTAATAGATTAAACGTTAAAAAACTATACACATCCATAAGGAGTTATCGAAAAATTGACTAAAATATTAGGGATATTGGTCGATTTCCATGCACGCATGTGTTCATTCACAAGTTTTATCACTTTACCAATAGAATTCTTTTCCAAAATTTGAAGTTTCACCAATCCGGATATATACTCTATTAAACAAGACCATATTCGTTCAATACGGTGCACCACAGGAGAAGAAATCAGGTAACATACATACAAAAAAAAAGCGAAAAAAAAATACGCGACGAATTGATAACCTCCTCCTTTTTGGAAGTCGGTTAAAAATATGATTCACCAGACATTTTTTATACCCCCCGTTATGCATCACTCGTTCCACATTTTTCTATACATTTGTGTCATACTTTATTGAACGTACCTCGTATATCCATCTACTTATTCTTTCAAGGTCATCCAGTCTGCCGCCTATCTATCATATCTGTATCGCCTTTTACCATCTTTCATTGTTATGCTGTGAGCACCTGACTTAACTGTATACATACTGATATCACGACGTTTCTCCTGAAGATGGATATATATATATCTATACAGGGTGTAAACGGTTTGAGTGCAAAGATTTTGAGGATCAATACTTCAGGTCAAAACAAATCAAAAAGCTTTATAACATTTTCAGAAATAAACTATAGTTTTGTCAAAAAAAAAATGAAAAAGTTAGAAGTTCTGTAGCCTTTATTACAGTGAATAATAGATTATTTCCAGCTTCAAAATGATTCTAAAGCTAAATATGTAAATACTCAATAGCGTATACACCTTTAATAACTGTATTAACAAAGAAAATTATTATTTAAACTCTAAATATTCTGTTATAATTTGCCCTACGTTTCTCCGATCAGATGTGGCAACATACCATATACTCAATAGCGTATACACCTTTAATAACTGTATTAACAAAGAAAATTATTATTTAAACTCTAAATATTCTGTTATAATTTGCCCTACGTTTCTCCGATCAGATGTGGCAACATAGCATATACTAGTACTACTACAGCTGGCCGCTGCCATGAATGCTTTTTTGCTGCCCGGTTCTCGTGACATTCGACATATCGTAAGTTATTTGATTTTCATTTTAAAATAGAAATTGGAAAAATAATTAAAATCTGTTGTGAATTGTGAATTCAAGTGTATTATTTTGTGACAAACAGTGACAATCATACAATTAGGTAAAGACCTGACATGCTATTAATTTGTGGGGAAAGCAAATGTAATAACAAGAATTTTGAATTTTGAATATTTACTATAAATAATCCGTTTGCTCGCCAGAGCTCTATCATAATGACATCCTGCAGGTCAAAGGTTTTTATTTGTCTAAGATAAGTAATATTAATTTCTTAGTAACAATTATTTCTCGAAGAATTTAACACATAAAAGAACTACATATAAGAAATGTTTTCTTTAATATACTTTGTATCGCATTATTTGTGTATCATAATGTAAACAACTTTGTATCCCCCTTTCTTCAACTTGATGCATAAAATAAATCGCCAAATATAAATATTCATTTCAATACATAGATATTAAAAGGGTACATTTTTGAAAATAATATTTCCTAAAATTTTATGTACCTAAATAAATAACGGCACTCGAAACTATGAAATTATTTAATACAAAAAAATAACAGGTGTTCCTTTTTTTGTGGTGACTCATTCCTTTATTATTCACGCTACAAGCAAATCTGGTTTTTAGCGCGACGTTGCCACATTGACAATAATTTACTTAACATGTATTTCAAATTTTCTTGCTTATTAAGGCCTTTAGACCATAGTGTTATAAGAGTTTTTTGTTTTGTTTGGTGGGTACTATCTGCACCTAAAATATATGCAGTCAAACTATTTACACCCTATATATATATATATCATCATCATCATCATCATATGCAGCTAATTTCGACCATTATTTTATGGTGTAGCCTCTCTTACATATTCGTTTCGCAAATCTCTCCATGTTGTTCTGTTGTACGCTTTTTGGGACCAGGTTATGCCTGCTATTTTCTTGATGTCATAGTCCCATCTTACATTGGGGCGTTTCCTTGGTCTTTTAACACCCCTAGGATACCATTGTGTGATTTTTGTTGACCACCTATTATCTTGTCTTCTTGCCAAATGCCCTGCCCATTGCCACTTCAGAGATTTCACTCTGTGGATAACATCTATTACCTGGGTTTTGTTCCTTATCCACTCTATTCTCTTCCGATCTCTTCTCGTTATTCCGATCATGCATCTTTCCATAGACCTTTGTGCTACTTGTAGTTTTCTTGTAAGTTCGGTTTTCAGAATCCAGGTTTCACAACCGTATGTCAGTACTGGTAGAACACACTGATCAAATACTTTCTTCTTAAGGCGGAATGCCATTCGTGACTTGAAGATTATGGAGTTTCTTCCAAACGTCATCCATGCAAGTTTGATGTTTCCGTTTATTTCTGGTAGTAGCGAACCTGACATGTGTATTAATTGACCTAGGTATATATATTGTTCTACTATTTCCAGAACTGTGTTATCTATTGTGATGTCTTGTGTGTCTATTAGTTCGTTGTACATTATCTTTGTTTTTCCGATATTTATTTTTAGGCCTATTTCCTTGCTTACTCTGCTAAGTTCGTTGATTTGATTTTGTAGTTCTCCTGCGTTATTGGCAATTAGGACAATGTCATCGGCGAATCTCAGATGGTTTAGATATTCTCCATCTAGGTTCAGTCCTTTGTGGTCCCAGTCTAATCGCCGAAAGATACTCTCTCACCTTGTCTCACTGCTCTGTTAGTAGGAAATTCAGGGCTGCCTTCGTATATTCTGATTTTGGCTTTGGCTTCCTTGTATATATTAGCCAACGTTTCTATGTATGGCTTATCTACACCTTGTTCACTCAGGGCGTTAATTACCGCCTTCGGATATATAGTGTCGAACGCTTTTTCGAAGTCAATGAAGGCCAAGGCAAGTGGTATTTGATATTCTCTAGTTCGACTGATAACTTCCCTTATAGTGTGTATGTGATCGATTGTGCTTAAGCCACTACGAAATCCGGCTTGTTCTCGGGGTTGAGCGGAATCTAGTGTACTCTGTATTCTGTTTTGTATGATTTTAGTGAATATTTTGTACACTACCGGCAGGAGACTTATCGGTCTGTAGTTCCGAATGTCTTCTTTATTGCCTTTCTTATGGATTAATACTATGAGGGCGCTATTCCATTTTTCTGGGATGTGTCTGGTTCTTAGGCAATTCGTATATATTTTGGCTAGGCGTTTCCATGCTTCTCTACCAGCGTATTTTAGTAGTTCAGCCGTTACTGCGTCGTTACCTGCTGTCTTGCCATTTTTCATTTTGTTGACCGCTGATTCCACTTCCTCCACAAGTATTTCAGGTATTTCTTCTTTCGTCAGCTGTATTTCCAGGGATTCGGGGGCTTTGTATAGATCCTTGTAGAATTTCGTGACATGCTCCATTATTTTGTGTCTATCCGTTATTCTGATATTGTCTTCTGTCAATGCGATTACTTGTCTTTTCCCAATTATCAATGCTTTCTTAGCGTTTTCATAACTTTTCCGATTTTCAATTGCAGTTTCTACCAATTTTTCGTTGTATTTTTTGATGTCCTCTGCAATTTTCTTTCTTATTGTCTTGCATAGTTCACTGTATTCTATGCGTTGGATGTCTGTTGTCCTTTTCAGTTCTCTTCTTTTCTGAAGCAACGCCTTTGTTTCCGAACTAAGCTTCTTGTGTTCGTTTCGTTGTTGGCTTCCGCCTATTTCTTTAGCACAGGTCAGTATTGTATTCATTAGTTGTGTGTTGTCTTGTTGTTCCCGGAGCTTCTCTTCTATCAGCGTCTGATATTTTTCAGAATTTTCTTTCAGGTTGTTAATGTCTATGCTAGTAGCGGGCGTCTTCCTAGTAAGTTTAAATCTCCCAAATTCGTATTAAGGACAATCCTTGCTCTGACAAGTCTGTGATCGCTGCCTGTCCTGAATTTATTTAGCGTGCTTACATCTTTGATGGTATTAATCTTGTTTGTCAGGACAAAGTCAATTTCATTTTTGATTGACGCATTTGGAGCTTCCCAAGTCCATTTCCTATTAAAATTTTTCTTGAAGGAGTTTGATATGTACATGTTCTGATAGTGTGCGAACTGTACTAATCTCTCTCCTCTTTCATTTCGTTCACCGAACCCGAAGTTCCCCACTGATCCTTCTCGGTCTTGTTTTTTCCCTATTTTCGCGTTGAAGTCGCCGATAATGTATTTGAAATCGCTGTTGTTGGTATCTAAGGCCTCTTTGATTTCGCTGTATAGTTGTTCGATTTCTTCATCAGAATGGGGCGTAAACTTGTATTATTTGAATAGAGTATCTTTTCGAAAGCGACAATGTTAGACTTGCGACTCTGTCTGATGTTCCGGACACGCCTATAATTTTATCGGTCCATCTCTTATGGATGAGGAATCCAACACCACTAGTTCTTCCTGTTGGTGTTCCTCGGTGGTATAGGAGGTTGCCTGATTCAAGTGTTATTAGCTCTTCGTTTTTCCTCCTAACTTCACTTATGCCAATGATATCCCACTTGATTTTTACTGCTTCTTGTTCTAATTCTACAATTCTAGCTTGGTTCGAGAGTGTTCGGCAGTTATATGTTGCTAGATGTAGTGTAGTCGAATGTTTGCCTCCCCCTGAATCCTTGAGGCAGACCGGTTTCCCGGTGTGGGATTGCTTACCCACCTGGTGTACAATTCCGGGAGTTTTGTAATTCGACATGTTTTGAGGTTCTGAGGCATACCTTACCACGCTGCCTCAGTGCGGGTTGGTAAGGAGCAATGATTCTCTTTCTCATGGATTTACCAGAGACGACCGTACCCCCGAGATGACGTCACGTCTTTTTATTAATTAAAAGCCGTGGCATGGCTGGGATTCGAACCCGGGTACGAGACTCGGTTCAGCTCCCGAATTAGTGGAATTTTGGAGGTTCGAGCACATTCCCTCTGCAATTTCACATTACCATATGTTTTAACTACCCTGTATATATATATTGTTTATGGCCACCTATTATATATTTTTTGAACCAACATGTAATTCATAATTCCAGTACATCCTACCCACCCTGTAAATGCAAATGCTAGTAAGCTACCCAATAGGTATAATGATAACTAATATATCCACAAATTACATCTCTGGATTCATCAAACTAATTCTTTAATACACACAAATTACATCTCTAGACCAACCAGTAATAATGTTAAACAAAAACAATGTAGTTATAAGAACAAGAAAAAACATAATTCTGCGATAAATCAACTAAATCCAATTCTAGCATTAAATTTCGTAAATATAATGCTTCTCGAGATGTTTCTGACAGGGCTACGTACTCGGCTTCGGTGGACGTAATGGCAACTAACTGTTGCTTCTTCGAACGCCACGATATTGCAGCTCCACTTGATATAAATACATATTCTGTGTATGAAATTCTGTCTGTAACGTCATTTGCATGATCGGCATCAGAATATCCTAGGTTTCTAAACGAATCATTTTTAAATACTAGGCCATAATTTTGTGTACCTTTCAGATATCATAATTCACGCTTCGCTGCTGACCAATGAGCATCTCTTCATATTTCTCGTGATAATCTGTTAACAGTAAATGTAATGTCTGGACGAGTAGCTATTGCTAAATACATAAGTGATCCACTTAATTGTCTGAATGGTTTGTCTGCATCTTTTCTTCGGTATCGATCTCCATTTGGTAACTTCATCTGAAAATCACTGGGAGTATTCACTGGCTTACATTCTTCCATGTGAAATTTCTTCAAGAGATCTTTTATATATGTCTGTGGACTCAACTCAATTTCACCATTTTCTTGATTAATTTTAACTCCTAAACAACGCCGCGCTAATCCTAGATCCTTTATTTCGAATTCCTTTGCAAGGCTAGTTTTAATATCATTTAATTTCTGTTTATTCTTTGATATATATATATATATATATATATATATATATAATATTATATATAATATATCGTCAACATAGGCAACTAAAATTGTATATTGATCTTCACTAATATCGTAGTAAAGACAAGTATCATTTGCAGCCGGAGTGAGTCCAAAATTCTACAAAACTTCACTTAATTTTTTATGCCATTGGCGAGCGGATTGTCGTAAGCCGTATAATGATCTTTCTAGCAGGCAAACCTTATCTTCTTGTGATAACATTTTAAGCATATCTTCAGCTCCTTTGTCTAGTTTACTGTTTTTACCATCTATTCTAATTATTTCTTGTCATGTTTCTCGAATGTACTCGGAAGTTCCATAAATACCTTTTCTTCTAAAACTCCATTTAGAAAAGCTGCAACAACATCTATTTGATGAACTAACAAGTTTTCACGGGCAGCTAATGCCATTAAAAGTCTGACAGAGTCCAATCTTGCCACAGGTACAAATGTCTCAGTAAAATCTATTCCTTGTCATTCCTTGCCTTGTGTAAACCCACGAGCAGCAACTCGAGCTTTTTTCGTTCAAACATTTCATCGGGTTTTAGTTTATTTCTGATAACAATTTTGCTTGTAATAACAGCTCTGTCTTTAAGACGATCGACTATTTTCCATGCATTGTTTTTAATCAATCCTCGAATTTCTTCAGTAATAGCTTTCATCCATTCAGCTGCTTGGTCTCCAGCCAATGCTTCTCTGAACGTAATATTTGCAAAATTTGCTTCTTCAATTATATTATATTCATTTTCTGCAACATCCACAAATGTTTTGTCTTCACTCGGATCTCCTTGTATTTCATTGTAATCGTACCTCTCTTTTTCCTCTTGAGCTCCATTAATATTTACTAACTGTCCAGTATTATAAATTTTCCGTGGTCTTCCTGGTTTACCTAATCTCTCCAAACTTGGTCTACCTTGTCTTCGATGTGAAGTTGACTCTGATTGTTGATCTAGTACGTACTCTTCTTTATGCATTTGCTCTTCATTATCTTCTTGAATTTTAATTGGTATGTGAATACATTTCCGATTATCTTCATTACTGTCAAAAGTTTTATTTTCATTTTCTTCATTTGAAAATTGATTTTCCAGGATACATACATCTTTAGTAACATTCTTTTTAGTTGGAATCCATACTCGATAACCTTTTGATTTTTCAGAATAACCTACCAGGACCCCTTCTTGTGATCGAGGGTCAAGCGTTGACTTTCCTAGCCCTTTTTCCGAAACAAATGTTTTTACACCAAATACTTTTAAGTTGCTTAAATCCGGCACTTTCCAAGGTTCAAATGGAGAATGACCACTAGACTAGACGTTGGACACCTATTTCTCAAATAGTTTGAAGTAGCAACTACTTCAGTCCAAAATCCATGACCTAGTTTAGATTTTATCAGAAGGCATCGTGCCATTTCCAACAGTGTTCTATTCTGCCTTTCTGCCACTCCATTTTATTGTGGCGTATGAGGGACAGTTAAAGGTCGGCAAATTCCATTTTTCTTCAGAAACTCATCAGACTCTTTATTACAAAATTATTTTCCATTATCTGACATTAAAGATTTTATTCTACAACCAGTTTGTGTTTCAACACGAACTTTATATTCATTGAAAACTTGAAGATATCGAGCTCGTCCCGTTGATTCTATTCTCGATGGTCCCCAGATGTCAGCATGTATTAATTCTAGTTTCTTTGTACATCTTTCAGATTTCTTAGGAAACGGTAGAACAGTCATTTTTCCTTTTAAACATATATCACAAGTTTCAAATTTCTTTTCTTCATTTATCTTAATTCCAACAGCTAATCCTTTTCTTCTTTATTCAAGTGACCAAGACGATGGTGCCATAACTTTAAGCTTGCCGACTTATCATTTGCTGCATTTGCCCTTTCTGTACCATCGCAAACGTAATACAGGTTACCTACTCTTGGTGCTACCAATTTTACCTCACCATTTTCCCCAAAAATTGTAGCACCAGTTTTATGGAAATTGACCGTATTTTAGCGATCCGTGATCCTCGCAACAGACAATAGATTGGTTCCCAGTTCTTTTACTAATATTGTGTCATTCAGTTTTATGGACCTGTTTTTAGCTGCAATTTCAGTCTGTGCATCACTGGCTAACAAGACATTTCCATTTGTTGATGTCATATTAACAAATGCTGCTTCATTATTACACATGTGAGACGTGCATCCAATGTCGAGACACCCTCGATCATCGTTTAACATTTGTTTCGTATGTAGAGCTTCTTCCAAGATTTTCTTGGAATACATCCTCAACTTGAGACTCGACTTTTGACGAATATTTTTGTCCATTGGAATTTAATTTGCTTCGACAATCAGCTGCTTTATGCCCCTTTCGATTACGTTTAAAACAATTATACTTAAATGGTTTGTTAAACGTTGTATCTACGTGAACTACTTTGAAATTCATTTCCTTGATATGGTTTGAAATTTTTCCAATTTTGTTTAACCAACATAACTTCAGAATCAGATGTATCTCGTTGATTGTTAGCATCATACTTTTCAAGAATTTTTTCTCGGAGTGTATCTGGTTGTGGCAATTCATTTTGAGACTCCATTGACACCTGAACATTTCAAAGCTTGACGGCAATGCGTTAGAAGTAACGTAGATTGTAAGTCGTTGTGCATCTCGAGGTCCATACCTGAGAGCTTTGCTATTAGATCCAAAAAAATCCATTAGTTGTGTGTGAAAATCATCATTCTCTGCTATCTTATAAAAAGTTACACGCTTTAACAAATTTGCTCGTTTTACCGGTCATGTGGAAGCAAACTCTGATTTCAATTTATCCCAAATTTGTTTCGAAGTCTTCAAACCTTTAACCATTCGTAATAAACTCGGATCTATTGCGATTATTAGATCTGATTTTGCTTTAGCATATTCCTCTTCCCATCTTTCACAACATTGAATCACTTTCCACTAATTTGTTGCGTTTTTAACCATAAGAGTTAAAAGTGAAAATAAGAGAGAAAAGCATCCATAACTCCGTTATTTTTATGAATAACTATTTCGAGTATTATATCGTTGAAGAGCTCTAAAAATGTCCGAGTTTTTGAGATCGTAGCCAACTATGGTTTCCATTCAAAAAAATATAAGTATATGTCATATCTCAAAAACGAGAGCTGTCACGCCAACGAGGACATGACAGTCATATTCAGGATACAATTCCCTTCAATTCTGATATTTACACTTTTTTTATAAAATCAAAAACAAAGGAGCTAGAGCGATTTGACTAAATCGACAGAATTTCGTTTTTTTTAAATATGTAGTAAGCCATGACTTTTTACAAAAATCCGAAAGTCTCATTAAATTGGGTCAGTAAAACTGCAAATCTTTCCGAATTTAACCATTGCTCTATCTCCGCTAGTTTCCGAGATCCCCATATAGATCATCATAGTTTGTTTGTTACCTCATCACGTAATAACTACTGAACTGTTTTTGCTGAATCTTTTTTTAGTGCAAAGCTTATAGTTTGACTTAAAGTCTGGTATACATTTATCTTCCTACATTGACAGATATACTCTCTTCTCCCTTAACTCCCATGGTTGAAACATGTAGCAAAGTATGATTACAGCTTTACAGGAAGGTTTAAAAAATATTATAAAGTAATGTTCTGATCCACAAGCTATTTCGTAAACCAGATAGAGGAAATATAGGGTGGACTAGAATTCTAAGTATTCAGAGTGGTGAAAAAATGTTATATTGGGTGGCCCATAAGTCGTTGCATATACAAGGTTGTTGAAACATAGCATGGAGTATAATAATAATTATACAGTGTGGGTAAAAAAGTTGGAAGAATTTTGTTATACTCGTATAGGGTAGAGCCTGAGCTGTTGCATATATGGAGTACCTGAAATATAGGGCAAAGTCAAGTTATTGTTACACAGTGTGATTCAAACAAGGTTAGAAACAGTTGCAAATGAAGGATGGATTAAATGAAGAGAAATTACATTTCATAATGTGCTTAAAAAAATATGAGGAAAAAATGTGAAATAGCGTAGCTCATAATCAGTTGCACAGATAGGATATTTGAAATATAGGAAGGAGTAGAGTTAAGTAGTTTAATCTCTAAAAATGTTACATAAGTAGTTGCACATACCAGGTGGTTGAAATAGAGGGTGGAGTTGAATTATAGTTAAATAGTATGGATTAAATATTGTGCTATTTTTTAAAGATAGAACATGAACTGTTGCATATATGCAATATCTGAAACATGGGGCGAAGTAAAACTCTAGTTATACAGTGTGATTAAAACATGTTAGAAAAAGTTGCATATACGGGATAGTTGACATATAAGGTGGAGACAAATTATATTTTCCAGGATGTTTAAAAAATATCCCAAAAATGGTTATTTAGCGTAGTTTATACAGGATGGTTCATCAAAAACCGATAGACCAGTAAATTATAATGGGTGACTAATTGGCAGCAGTACATACAAGATATTTTAAATATAGATGGAAGTTATAGCTATAGAAGGCAGTTCTCAAAAATATTGAATAAAATTGTTAATAGGGTAGCTATCAATAGTTGCAGTTTGGGTGAAATGGGTTGAGATTGGGAATTTAGTTATACAGAGTGATACAAAAAATGTTATTTAGGGTGGTCTATAAGTAGTTGTAAATATATGGTGGTTAAGATCGGGGCTTAGTAGAATTATAGTTGTACAGGGTGGATCAAAAAATAAAAATTGGATTGGATTTGCAACACTGAATTTGTTGAAATGGTTTGTGTCACGACATCTTGACCCTTACATTTGATGGCTATGGGTAGTTTTGCAGGTTGCTGGAAGTGTGGCTGGCTGTCTGAGAAGCTGACCTTCGCAGATGGCATCTTTGTCTATTTGATGTGATATGGCTTTGGAACAAATCTTATAATGTTTAATTAAAGGCTTGCAGTCGCTCAGGTCTTCGAAGGATGTGTATAATAACGAATCGTCATCTCTCGCGATAAATTTAGTCTTTATTGAAAGTATATGATTGAACCCTGTTCGATCATCCAAAAGTGGGATCGAATAAAGGTGGTAAATGGTGTAAATCTCAGGATCAACTAAAGGAATTTTGAGTACAAAAATGATTTTGGTGTTGATCTGAAAAGCTTCCAATTCTAATCAAATCAATGTACTGAGCAACATTTGAACTGTACATAGGAAGTGGTAAATTATTTTCGTGTAGTGACTGAAAAATCTTTTGAAGGGAATTGACCAAATCTACTGGGGTTATGATCGAACTATGTAAAATTTTTGAAGCAGGCGAAAGAGACTGCAGTTAGAACATCATCTAGAGTGTTTTCAATAAATATGTAACTCTCCATTAGGCTTTCACACAGATCTAAGATATTCATTTGAAATTCATGAAAATCAAGATCATTTGAAATGTATAAAATTGACTGCCTTATTTTTTCAATGTTATTCGAGAATAGTTTCTCCTCGGATTGAAATTTTTGTAAAGTGTTGTTGAGGCTCGTTATAACTGAGGTTGTTACAGATATTTGTTTCTTTACTAAGTCTTGAATTTGGTGTTGGTCTTTAGTAATTTTAGTTATACAGTCATTTATGTATTCACCATCTGATCCCAGTGCGTTAATAAGTCCACGTTTTCTTCTGTTAGTAGCGTAAGTTTGAGTGTCAGCGAAGATGTCTGTATATTTAGAGTTAACGGATTTAGAAATTTGTTTCAAAAGGCTAACATGTGTTTGTATTTTTGGTTTAAATGATTTTGTATTAGTTGTGTTTTCGTTGATTGTCTCTAAAATTCGGTTTAGTATGGCGTCGTTATTTGAAATAGCACCTCTGAAAGGGCTGAGGTCTTTGAAAACAAGAAGTGACTATTTGTCGTTTGAAATTTTAAGTGTGCCTTCTTCATGGAAGAAAACTCCTATTGTATTGTTAACGGGTGTAAGAGAGTATTGTTGGAGGTTCACGACTGAAAACAGTCCACAGAATCTGAAAAGAAGGTATTCATTCAAAAAAAGGGTTTTAGTCTGTCAAAGTTAATTTTACTAATTTGGTTAGTCTGTAAATTTATAACGGTGGCAGAGTTTGTTCGTATCGCAGTAATTTCAAAAGGTCCATTGAATTTGTTTTCAGATTTGCTTTTAATCTGAGACACTTTCACGTAAACTTTGTCGCCTACATTGTATTCTGGTTGGTTAGTTGAAACATGTTTGTCAAATCTAACTTTAGATTTTTGTTTTTGTTGGTCGGTTTTTGCGCGGGCAAGTCTATAATAGTAGTTCATTCTGTTGTTAAGGTCCCTAGCATATTTGGAAATGAGTTTTTCCTGATCGTATAATGTTTCGGGGGGTCTACTAGAAGTGTGCCCAAAGATAAGTTCGTAGGGCGTGAAGCCGGTAGTCTCGTTTTTAGTGTTGTTGTAGCAGATAAATGCGTAGGGGAGGACGTTGAATGGATGTTCGTCCGGATGTTCAGCTGTATTTGCCTTTATCATTTCCTCTAAAGTCGATAGAACCATTTGTTCGGGATGGTGGACACTTGAAAAGTATAGTTTTATGTCATATAGTTCGCACAGGTCCCTTACGAGAGTGTTATCAAATTCACGTCCATAATCACAATGTATGCGAATAGGTGTACCGTAATGTTGGAAGAATATTAGGAGGGTGTTTACTACAGTTTTAGCTGTTTTGTCACCAATTGGGTAGGCCTGAGTAAATTTGGTGAGTTCATCCCTAATAGTCAGTGCGTAGTTTCTAGTTGGATATTCGAAAATATCAATGTTGATACGTTCGAAGGGCGTTTTTGGTGTTTCTGTTATGACAAAAGGAGCACTTAAGTTTTTCTACAGAACTTTACCTTTTGGATAGTGTTTCTAGGATCGGTAGTTCTACGTTGTTTTCAATACAGAACGTTTCGGATTCGTCGAACTGGTCTTGGTTGTAATAGAGGATGTTGAAAAGATGTGAGACAACTGTTCCAGGATCAAAGGGTAAAGGGACAATTAAATACTTTCTATGCTGGACAGATTTGCTGGCTAGAATGTTTAGTGTGTCGGTAGTGAAATTTGGGTCTTCTTCGAAAATGTCTTCGATGATTTTGTAATGCAAGTCATTGAGTTTATTTTGCCAGAAGAAAGTGACTATTCGTTTGGAAGATTTGTCTAGGAGTTGGGCGTTAGAAATTTGTATTTTTGAGTAATCTATTATCGACTCGGTTTTATTTAATTGAACAAATAGATTAAACTCTGCTGTCATTCTTTCGTCATGTTCGTCGGGTTCTTGATCATTGTCGGAGTCTGGTTGTTCTGAGTCAATTTCGTTATTTGCAAAGATGTTGATTTTAGAAAGAAAGTCTGTGCATTGTTTAAAATGGTTAATTTTGATTCGGGAAAGAGCGTCAGCGTTCTGATTTACCTTGCCAGGTTTGTATTCTATCTTATAATTATACTCTTCTAGCTTAAGGCGCCATCTGGCTAGACGACTGCCAGGATCTTTGATGGAAAAGAGCCAAGTAAGCGGACGGAAGTCACACAGAAGTGTAAACTTTCTCCCAAAAAGATAAGGTCTGTAGTGCTTGACCGCCCAAACAATGGCTAGCAATTCCCGTTCGATAGTGGAATATCGAGTTTCTGCAGCGCAGAGTGTAGGGGAAGCATATGCTATAGGAAGATCTTTTCCTACGGGGCCTTGTGAGAGAACCGCTCCAATTGCGAAAGCACTAGCATCAGTAGTGAGCAGGAATGGTTCTTCGAAATTTGGGTATATCAAGATAGGATCAGATACAAGAGCTTGCTTCAGTTCGTTGAAGGAAGACTTGCAATCTGCGTCGAAGATGAATTTGACGTCTTTTTGCAGGAGTTTCGTGAGAGGCTTTGAGATTTTAGCAAAGTTGGGAATAAAACGTCGGTAATATCCGGCGAGACCTAGGAAAGATTTAACGTCTTTCGGAGTTTGGGGCTGAGGAAAATTCTGGATTCATTCAACCTTTGAAGGGTTTGGTTTTACTCCTTCTTTGGTAATGAGATGACCAAGGTAAGCCACTTCCTTACGGAGAAACTCACACTTGTCAGGTTGAATTTTTAAGTTTGACTGTCTAAGACGCTTAAAGACTTCTATCAAACGGGACATATGGATGGTTGGTGAATAGACTATGATGTCATCCATGTACACAAGGCAACGTTCATTTTGGATACCCAAAAGAATATTGTCCATGACCCTCTGAAAGGTAGAAGGTGCATTTTTCAAACCAAATGGCATACGAACGAATTCGTAATGGCCATTGTCAACAGAAAAACAGGTCTTGGGGATGTCTTCCTCAAGGATTTCCAACTAGTGGAACCCGGAAGCGAGATCCAGTGTCGAAAAGTATTGACACTTACCAAGTTGATGGAGGAGATCAGAAATGTTGGGCAGAGGATATTTATCGTCTACAGTTAGTTCGTTTAACTTTCCATAGTCGATAACAACTCGCAACTTTTGTTTACCAGAAGCATCGAGTTTCTTGGGGACGACCCATACGGGGGAGGACCAAGGAGAAGAAGAGTGCCTGATAATGCCTTGATCAAGCATTTTGGAAATTTGGGTTTTCACTTCCTCCTTATGGACTTGAGGATATCTGTACGATTTTATGAAAACGAGCTTGGCATTATTGGTGTCAATTGAATGTTTTACTGCGTTGGTAAAGGATAAAACATCACCTTCGAGATAGAAAATATCTTCGAATTCTAAGCAGAGATTCGTGATAAGTTCTCGCTCTTCGTCGTTAAGATGTTCTGTCCGAATTTGTTCCCTGATTGTAAAGTTTCTGTCTAAGTTTGTAGATTCAGAGTAATTGTGTGTATTCAGATTTAAGAGAGCGTGTGTATTGTCAAGGGGTTCTAAATGAAGATTGGAAAAGTTAACAGTTTTTGGCATTGCGTTCGCGTTTATTATCGAAGTCAGAAATTGTCCCTTTGAATTAACATGTACAACTGCGTTGGGGAAGTCGTACATTCTCAATTACTTGTGTCGGTAAAATTGCGTCGGTGTTTGAAATCTCACATTTTAGTTTGAAAATTTGTTCGGTACGTGCCTGGATTATTATTTGATTGTTATGCGTATGAGGTTGTGCGTTAGTACTGGGGGTGTCAGTTGGTTGTGTATTAGATTGGTCTTTGTCGGGCACATTATGTAGGGGGATAGTTTTAAAGTTAGTAATTAATTGTTTGGATTTTAAGTCGTCGATACATTCATAATGCTCGAGAAAATCAAGACCTAATATTCCATCAAACTCAATATCTAGATCGTAGATAAAGACCTTGTGTGGATTACCTAGAGCAAAAGGAATGAGGGTGGATTGTGAGATCGGGATTTTCTCATGAGTAATGCCTTGAATTGTTACTCTTTCGGGAGATCTTTGTGAGAAGTTTTTGACAGTGTTTTCTTTGAAAATGGAGATACCAGCTCCGGTACCAATTAGGAGTTTAAATTTTCCAGAAGCATCGTTGATGTAATAAAGGTTCTTGGAATTTACTGTCAGAAGAGGACTTAAAGAAATGTTTGTTCTGGGAAGTTTAGATCGGGATTGAAGTCTTCCAAATTTAAATTCTGTATTTGAGTTTGGACTTCTGAGAGGATGGTTGTCGAATCGGGGGGCTGATCTAGGCTCGGAAGCGCTAGAAAATCCTGGTATTCGTGAGGACTGAAAGGTTCGACAGGGGTATCATCTACTATTTGGTCGAACTCAGGGCTTTCATAGTTTTGGTCGTTATAATCGAAATTCTGCTGGTTATTATCAGTATAATAATCATAGTCATTTGCAGAATATTCGGGATAGTTGACATTATGATGGTTGTTAAAATGGTGGGTTCTTTCGGAACGATAATTTGGGGTTTGTCTGGGAAAGTTGTTAGGCTTGAAAGGAGGTCTTTGAAAATTATTTGGTCGGAATTGTTGACCTTGATGATTGTTATTGTTATTGTTTGGATTTGGCCTCGAAGATTGACTCGGCCCAACGAAATTTGGTCTGTTATTTTGATTGAAAGGCTGAGAGTTATTTTGATATCTCAGCCGACAATCCATAGCAATGTGGCCTAATCGCCCACAATTTAAACATTTAGGGGGTGGATTTGGTTTTCTAGCTTGAAAAGATGGCTTAGGTGGATCGGATTTATTTACTTTTTGTTCTTCAAAATAGGATAGTTGAAGTTCTCTTCTTATACGAGAATGTGCCTCAAGAAGATCCTTCGGATTATTGTCACGGATAATTTGGCCTAATCGAGGTTCTAAACCGGTAAGTAAGGTGTTTAAAACCATGGTGTCAACGAGAGTGGTTTGAGGGTCTTTCTGCTCGGTGCTCAGACTAGGAGCTTTTTGGATACATGAGTGCATTTTCGCACTCAATACTTGAAGCCTATTATAGAATGTTAGGGGAGACTGAGTGGATAGTTGTTTTAACCGTTGAAGGTCGTGTATTAATGAGGAAAGATCACGATAATCCCCAACGTGAAGAGTTAGGAGTTGTTTAATTTCGAGATACGACGCGGGGTTTCTAGAGTTAATTAACTACGCCGCTTTTCCCCTTTAATTTATTTTTGATGTGAGTTACTAACAAGTTGTTTTCTGAAGGATACTTGTGGCATAATTTTCAATGTCTAAGTGTTTATTGGGAAATAACACCACACTTTAAAGGTAATTGCTGTATATTCCAAACGTTTCGGGGTCTAGATCAGACCCCGTTGTCAATGGCTAAGAAACTACGAATTAAAAAGGTACAATTTCAAGATGTAAATTTAAATATTTAAATTTACATATTTAAATTTACATCTTGAAATTGTACCTTTTTAATCCGTAGTTCCGTAGCCATTGACAACGGGGTCTGATCTAGACCCCGAAACGTTTGGAATATACAGCAATTTCCTTTAAAGTGTGGTGTTATTTCCCAATAAACACTTAGACATTACCAACAAGTATTTTTGTTCGGCAGTAGACATGTTATACGCGCAATTGCACGCATGTATAAATGTGGCCAAATAAATTTGGTCGCCTTCAAACTATGGAATTATTGAAAATATTTCCGACAACCTATAATTCTCAGTTTCATCGACAACCGTGTTGTTCTGTGATTGTGCCATTTTGATTTAATATAATTTTAAACGAAAAGGATTCAAATCAAAAATAATAAAAGGTATAGAAAAATAGTATCAATAAAATGGTACAAAAATCAGTAATCAATGAGTTTGTAAATGGGGAAATACCAAAGTTATTTGGATGATAGAATGGTATATAATTAAATAAATGTAAATACAACTAATAAATCAAGTAATTCACTCAATTGAATGAATAAAAATCAAAGTAATTAAATAAAATATCAATGCAGTTAATTAAATCAATAATTCAATTCACTGAATTGAATAAAAATCAAATAATCAAAATATAAAAATCAATCAACTATTAAATCAATTATTATTAAACTTAAACCTTAGACGATTCACTACTACTCACATCAACAGGAACATTGGAAGATCCGTGTTCTCC
The DNA here is from genome assembly GCA_034190945.1 of Octodonta nipae. Classification (NCBI taxonomy): domain Eukaryota; kingdom Metazoa; phylum Arthropoda; class Insecta; order Coleoptera; family Chrysomelidae; genus Octodonta; species Octodonta nipae. Next base: position 45,584,810 of record CM067222.1, on the reverse strand, counting down.
TTGTTATCGCAGTTGGGACTTCTTCCAGGTTCTTTGCTCCATTGAGGTATAGGAATCCGCCGCTACCAGTTAGAAGTATACTCGTGTTCTAGTAACGTTGACGGATCCTACTGACTGCACCAATTTGTTATATCACACTTCTCAATATTAACTTTTTAAAAATAACAAACAAAATAATAACTTTTAAATACAAATGAAAAATAACGATATAAAGTGATAGAGTTACTGAGTAATAATGGATAACAAACAAGAGAGATTTTACAATATATAACCTAATGAATGCTGAATCGGCACTGTCGACACGGCGATTCCCACGGATGCTCGGCGGTACTGTAATGTGATACTCCACGTGCCGCTGACTCAGCTGGGAATGTTGTATTGTCGTTGCGATATAAGTTCATGCTAAGTTCATAGTATAATACTTATATAACATATATATAAATAAAAAAACTGATCTGTTAAACCTTAACGTTATATATTGCAATTTGCTTGAAATCGATAACAAAATTTCAAAATCTAATCACTCTAATTCTAATCTTGTTTAATTCATTTTCACTAACTTGGTAATCAACTTTTTTTTGTCCAACAATTTGCAGCCTTCTTTTTTAATAATTTCGATAGTAATCAACTTCTCTGTAAATTTCAATTTGACATTGTCATTTCTTATACATTTCAAATGTAAAAATATTATCTTTTACTGGATAACCTTTCCAATGTTCAATTTGTGCTGTGCAGTTAATTCTAAATTCAATCTCAACTAACGTAAGTTTTCATTACAAATTAACTTAATATTATAATTCAACTTTTCTGTTAATTGTAGTTTTTGACTGATGAAGAAATAAACAATTTTCGAAAGCTCTCAAAATATACTTAAAAGGGTATACTTGTATATATTGGCTGCTTCCCGATAACATTCTAGAATTTTGTACTTCTATACAGCCGTGATTTCCTTTCTGGTTTATATATTATATATATATATATATAATATATAATATAATATATTATATATATATATATATATATATATATATATATATATATATGTATGTATATATATATATAGTATGTATACAAATGTGTGACGGCTGAATAGTCAAAACAGAAATTTCAGTTAATAAAGCAGCCTGGTAAAAATACAGGTTTTAGGAAACTCTTTTTATTATGAAAGCTTTCGGATATACTTTTATCCTTCGTCAGTCACTAAAAATAACTAAATTATACAATGTACATTATTATAAGAGAGTTACTTACAATAATCGAGGTTATAATATAAAAAGATGGTACATCACTTAAAAAATCATTTTCTTCCATTCATTTAACTTTTAAGAAATTGTATCAATTATATTTCTGTTTATTTTAATGTTAGTTAACAAGATTAGGAGAAGATAAAAAAAAATTAATTCAAATCTTAATTTCAAATATTCATACATTTCTAAATCATTTCTGTCTATCACAGTAGCTTGGTCCGTATAAAAAACATTTTTTGATCTTTCTAATTGACAGACAATTCTTGTCACTTCACATACTCACAAAGTATGAAAGTATTCCTATATTAACATTATTACCTCTATTTTTTAAGTGATGTACCATCTTTTTATATTATAACCTCGATTATTGTAAGTAACTCTCTTATAATAATGTACATTGTATAATTTAGTTATTTTTAGTGACTGACGAAGGATAAAAGTATATCCGAAAGCTTTCATAATAAAAAGAGTTTCCTAAAACCTGTATTTTTACCAGGCTGCTTTCCCATTAACTGAAGTTATATATATATATATATATATATATATATTTGTTTTTAAGTTTTCGCGGGCACTAAATGTTTTAGGTGGTTTCCGGGAAATTCATCCGCGTAGATGATAACCGATCCCTGCCGGGATCGATGGTAAAATGATGACGTTTCGGCAGAGTCACATCTGCCCTCTTCAGGTCGGTTCGCATAATTCTCGTAGCCTTCTGCTTTCGCTTCTAGTTACTCGAATACTAAGATTTTCTGAAGCGAGCGCGCTGTTATATAGTCGCGGCTCGGCGCCTATCGGTTGACACCGTGAACGGCTGCGTGTGATTGGCCCTGGGCGCTCAGTGGGCACGCCTCCCGCCTGCTGATTTTTTATCTCCGGTTGAGTTGTTATTGGACGAGTCCGGGCCGGTACGGTGTTTAATAGGATTTTCCAACAATTCGATAAGTTCTGAATTTCATTGCGTGCGTTTAGACTGTGAGGTCTCTTCGCTATTTCAATTGCCTCTCTTACGAGTCTTGATTTCGGATGTCCTATATTTGCCAGCACTATGGTGTTCTCAAAGTCTATTCGGTGTGACATCGTGGTGGCGTGTTCCGCAATGGATGTTGTTTTTTTCTGCTTTCTTACAGCGTTCTGGTGTTCATCACGTCTAGCTTGAATTATTCCATTAGTTTGCCCCACATAGGTTTTATGACAGTCTGCACATGGAATCTCGTACACTCCCTGTTGTTCTAAAGGGATCCTCGTCTTCGGAGTCCTCAACACCGTGCTTATTTTTCTGTCTGTATTGAAAATAGTATCGATATTGTGTCTCCGTAGAATTCTTGCAATACTGTCCGTGGTCTCCTTGACATACGGTAAATAAGCCTTGGTTATTGGTGTCTCATGCTCCTCGTCTGTTTGTCTCGGTTTTGACTTTAGGGCTCTTTGTATATTTCGGTCTGTAAATCCGTTTTGTTTCAGAGCTGTCCATTTCCTGTTTGATGTTATCCTGGTCAGCTAGCCTTTGTGATCTGGTTACTAAAGTCTTGACGACGGCTTGTAGTTGGGCTGGGTGGTGATGAGAATTAGCATGAAGGTATCTGTTGGTATGAGTTGCTTTCCTATATACTGCATGGCCAAGGGTTCCATCTTGCTTCCTATTTATGAGAACATCAAGGAATGGCAGTTGATTGTTGGCTTCAACCTCCATGGTAAATTTTATTTTGTGATGGATGCCATTAAGGTGATCTAAAAAAGTATTGAGGTGTTCCCTCCCATGAGGCCAAATCACAAATGTATCATCTACATATCGCAACCACAAACTGGGTTTAAGAGTTGTTGTTCTTAGTGCCAACTCCTCAAAGTTCTCCATAAAAAGGTTTGCTATAACTGGTGAGAGTGGCGATCCCATTGGAGCTCCTTCCACTTGTTTGTATCGTTGGTTCTCGTAAACAAAATAGGTGTTCATCAGACAGTGCCTTGTTAAGTCTACAAGGTGTTGAGGTGGTTTGTATTTTTCTATTATGATATCCAAGGCTTCGTCGATAGGGATGTTGGTGAAAAGGGACACTACGTCAAAACTTACAAGAAGACACTCTGGTTGTAAGACCGTTTTTCTAAGAATTTCGATGAAATGTGTCGAATTTTTTACATATGAGTCTGCCCCCTCTGCAAACGGTTGAAGTTGTTGGGCTAGGTATTTGGCTAGGTGTTGTGTTGGGGATCCAATTGAGATTACTATTGGCCTCAAAGGTGCACCTTCTTTATGTACTTTTGGCAACCCATAGAATTTCGGACATCTCGATGACTTTTCACGCGGAATAAGTTGCAAATTGAGATTTTTGTCGATCCTACTTGCTTGGATTTTGGCCTTGGTTGTTTTCTCCAGATAAGTTGTTGGGTCAGTAGTATTTGTTTATATGCTGGATCTTGTAGCAATATTTGAATTTTGTTTGAATAATCCGCTGTATCTAAAATTACAGTCGCATTTCCTTTATCAGCAGGTAGAATGACAATGTCGTTGTTGAGGCGCAGTTGTTTCAAGGCCTCATTTTCTTCTATAGATAGGTTCCTTTTGGGGTGGTTTAGACTTTCTTAGAACATGTGACACATCTTGTCTAATTATTTCAGCGGTGTTCGCATCTAATTTTGAAACTGCCACATATTATGCTCTCTGTTGGTATGTGAGAGGGAGCAATAGCGTAATTGAATCCCTTAGCCAACACGCCAATCGAGGAAGTGTTCAATTGGACCGAAGATAAGTTATAAACGGTTTTATTCGTTTCCAATTGCCGTGAGGTTAGACTGTGACCGTTATTTTCCGAGACAAATTCGTTTCGTCGAAGAGGGCAGATGTGACTCTAGGTATTTACCTAGCCCAACAACTTCAACCGTTTGCAGAGGGGGCAGACTCATATGTAAAAAATTCGACATATTTCATCGAAATTCTTAGAAAAACTGTCTTACAACCAGAGTGTCTTCTTGTAAGTTTTGACGTAGTGTCCCTTTTCACCAACATCCCTATCGACGAAGCCTTGGATATCATAATAGAAAAATACAAACCACCTCAACACCTTGTAGACTTAACAAGGCACTGTCTGATGAACACCTATTGTGTTTACGAGAACCCAACGATACAAACAAGTGGAATGAGCTCCAATGGGATCGCCACTCTCACCAGTTATAGCGAACCTTTTTATGGAGAACTAGTGAGGAGTTGGCACTAAGAGCAACAACTCTTAAACCCAGTTTGTGGTTGCGATATGTAGATGATACATTTGTGATTTGGCCTCATGGGAGGGAACACCTCAATACTTTTTTAGATCACCTTAATGGCATCCATCACAAAATAAAATTTACCATGGAGGTTGAAGCCAACAATCAACTGCCATTCCTTGATGTTCTCATAAATAGGAAGCAAGATGGAACCCTTGGCCATGCAGTATATAGGAAAGCAACTCATACCAACAGATACCTTCATGCTAATTCTCATCACCACCCAGCCCAACTACAAGCCGTCGTCAAGACTTTAGTAACCAGATCACAAAGGCTAGCTGACCAGGATAACATCAAACAGGAAATGGACAGTTTAAAAACAGCTCTGAAACAAAACGGATTTACAGACCAAAATATACAAAGTGCCCTAAAGTCAAAACCGAGACAAACAGACGAGGAGCATGAGACACCAATAACCAAGGCTTATTTACCGTATGTCAAGGGGACCATGGACAGTATTGCAAGAATTCAACGGAGTCACAATATCGATACTATTTTCAATACAGACAGAAAAATAAGCACGGTGTTGAGGACTCCGAAGACGAGGATCCCTTTAGAACAACAGGGAGTGTACGAGATTCCATGTGCAGACTGTCATAAAACCTATGTGGGGCAAACTAATAGAAGAATTCAAGCTAGACGTGATGAACACCAGAACGCTGTAAGAAAGCAGGAAAAAACAACATCCATTGCGGAACACGCCACCACGATGTCACACCGAATAGACTTTGAGAACACCAGAGTGCTCGCAAATATAGAAAAAAACCCGAAATCAAGACTCGTAAGAGAGGCAATTGAAATAGCGAAGAGACCTCACAGTCTAAACGCACGCAATGAAATTCAGAACTTATCGAATTGTTGGAAAATCCTATTAAACACCGTACCGGCCCGGACCCGTCCAATAACAACTCAACCGGAAATAACAACAAATCAGCAGGATGGAGCCGTGCCCACTGAGCGCCAAGGGCCAATCACACGCAGCCGTTCACGGTGTCAACCGATAGGCGCCGTGCCGCGACTATATAACAGCGCGCTCGCTTCAGAAAATCTTAGTATTCGAGTAACTAGAAGCGAAAGCAGAAGGCTACGAGAATTATGCGAACCGACCTGAAGAGGGCAGATGTGACTCTGCCGAAACGTCGTCATTTTACCATCGATCCCGGCAGGGATCAGTTATCATCTACGCGGATGAATTCCCGGAAACCACCTAAAACATTTAGTGCCCGCGAAAACTTAAAAACAAATATAGTGAATCTCTATGGGGAGAATACTTTTCATTTGTGTAAAACATTTGAGAAATTACGCGCGAAAAGAAGCAAACATTTGTGCGATCTGCATTTTTAATAACGATGCCGCGATGAAGGAGTTATTCCGAAAAACATGACGGTAAAGTTCTGGAAGAACAACAGAAAAACACATAATATCTCATGGAAAGCTAGTTGTGCCCTACTTAGGGAAGCCATACGTGATGTCAGAAGAGATTTGGATGTTCTTAATACTAAACTCCTAGATATCCACCTACAGGTAAGCAATACACTCCACCCGATAATATGGGATAAATTCGATGAGATTAGCGAATTTAGGGCCGAAACCCATGCAGAGTTAACAACAATGCAACAACAGGCAAAATTTAACAAATTGAAGCTCCAACAGAAGCCCAAAAACGAATTTGTCTCGGAAAATAACGGTCACAGTCTAACCTCACGGCAATTGGAAACGAATAAACCTGTTTATAACTTATCTTCGGTCCAATTGAACACTTCCTCGATTGGCGTGTTGGCTAAGGGATTCAATTACGCTATTGCTCCCTCTCACATACCAACAGAGAGCATAATATGTGGCGTGGAAACAGCAGTTTCAAAATTAGATGCGAACACCGCTGAAATAATTAGACAAGATGTGTCACATGTTCTAAGAAAGTCTAAACCACCCAAAAGGAACCTATCTATAGAAGAAAATGAGGCCTTGAAACAACTGCGCCTCAACAACGACATTGTCATTCTACCTGCTGATAAAGGAAATGCGACTGTAATTTTAGATACAGCGGATTATTCAAACAAAATTCAAATATTGCTACAAGATCCAGCATATAAACAAATTACTACTGACCCAACAACTTATCTGGAGAAAACAACCAAGGCCAAAATCCAAGCAAGTAGGATCGACAAAAATCTCCAACTGCAACTCATTCCGCGTGAAAAGTCATCGAGATGTCCGAAATTCTATGGGTTGCCAAAAGTACATAAAGAAGGTACACCTTTGAGGCCAATAGTAAGCTCAATTGGGGCCCCAACACAACACCTAGCCAAATACCTAGCCCAACAACTTCAACCGTTTGCAGAGGGGGCAGACTCATATGTAAAAAATTCGACACATTTCATCGAAATTCTTAGAAAAACGGTCTTACAACCACAGTGTCTTTTTGTAAGTTTTGACGCAGTGTCCCTTTTCACCAACATCCCTATCGACGAAGCCTTGGATATCATAATAGAAAAATACAAACCACCTCAACACCTTGTAGACTTAACAAGGCACTGTCTGATGAACACCTATTTTGTTTACGAGAACCAACGATACAAACAAGTGGAAGGAGCTCCAATGGGATCGCCACTCTCACCAGTTATAGCGAACCTTTTTATGGAGAACTTTGAGGAGTTGGCACTAAGAACAACAACTCTTAAACCCAGTTTGTGGTTGCGATATGTAGATGATACATTTGTGATTTGGCCTCATGGGAGGGAACACCTCAATACTTTTTTAGATCACCTTAATGGCATCCATCACAAAATAAAATTTACCATGGAGGTTGAAGCCAACAATCAACTGCCATTCCTTGATGTTCTCATAAATAGGAAGCAAGATGGAACCCTTGGCCATGCAGTATATAGGAAAGCAACTCATACCAACAGATACCTTCATGCTAATTCTCATCACCACCCAGCCCAACTACAAGCCGTCGTCAAGACTTTAGTAACCAGATCACAAAGGCTAGCTGACCAGGATAACATCAAACAGGAAATGGACAGCTCTGAAACAAAACGGATTTACAGACCGAAATATACAAAGAGCCCTAAAGTCAAAACCGAGACAAACAGACGAGGAGCATGAGACACCAATAACCAAGGCTTATTTACCGTATGTCAAGGGGACCACGGACAGTATTGCAAGAATTCTACGGAGACACAATATCGATACTATTTTCAATACAGACAGAAAAATAAGCACAGTGTTGAGGACTCCGAAGACGAGGATCCCTTTAGAACAACAGGGAGTGTACGAGATTCCATGTGCAGACTGTCATAAAACCTATGTGGGGCAAACTAATAGAAGAATTCAAGCTAGACGTGATGAACACCAGAACGCTGTAAGAAAGCAGGAAAAAACAACATCCATTGCGGAACACGCCACCACGATATCACACCGAATAGACTTTGAGAACACCAGAGTGCTGGCAAATATAGAACACCCGAAATCAAGACTCGTAAGAGAGGCAATTGAAATAGCGAAGAGACCTCACAGTCTAAACGCTCGCAATGAAATTCAGAACTTATCGAATTGTTGGAAAATCCTATTAAACACCGTACCGGCCCGGACCCGTCCAATAACAACTCAACCGGAAATAACAACAAATCAGCAGGATGGAGCCGTGCCCACTGAGTGCCAAGGGCCAATCACACGCAGCCGTTCACGGTGTCAACCGATAGGCGCCGAGTCGCGACTATATAACAGCGCGCTCGCTTCAGAAAATCTTAGTATTCGAGTAACTAGAAGCGAAAGCAGAAGGCTACGAGAATTATGCGAACCGACCTGAAGAGGGCAGATGTGACTCTGCCGAAACGTCGTCATTTTACCATCGATCCCGGCAGGGATCAGTTATCATCTACGCGGATGAATTCTTCCCGGAAACCACCTAAAACATATGTATATATATATATATGGTTGATGATTTATTCCGGTGTACATCCGTTCGTCTGTACTCGTTTGAAAAATCACTTGACGTTTTGCCAAAATCATATTTGGCTTTCAAAAGATACTAAGTAACTTATACAGTGTATAATTAATTCAATTCCAACTTATATTTCAACCATCCTATGTATACAATTGTTTCTGTACCACATAATTTCACATGCACGCACACACCTACAACCGTATATCATATAGAAGAGTCCGCCGACAAAATAAATTTTCGTTTCAATAAACTAACAGAATTTTTTTGTTTCAAACGAATCAAAATAAAAACGATTACAAACATTCTGTACAATATACTTTCATGGCAAATCTTGACATTTAAACTAGATATTTATGATAAAAACTTTGACATTTACCATGATGATTACAGTTTTTTTGCATATATCTTTCCGATTTTCAGCAAAATGTTAAGTTTTACGGTATAGAAAAATATACGGAATCAAGCTGGAACATATCTTTGTAGAATACAATTTATAGTATTCAAATTGCGTGAGCAGTTTTAGAGAAAACAGTGAAGATTCATTGAAAATCGCTGAAATCTAGTCCCTTATTTACTTTTTTCTCATTTTCTACAAAACTGTAAATCTTATGTTATAGACAAAATTATATGGGACCTTTCTGTAATGTTTCTTAATATAATGCAGTTTAAATCATCATAATTGCCAAGCCGTTTTTGAATAATCGCTCGACATACATAATAAAAAGTTGCATAAGAATTGATAACCTCCTCCTTTTTGGAAGTCGGTTAAAAAGCTGTAAAAAGTAAACTTCGTAAATAAGTACTGTTACATTTTTGATCCCATAAATACAGGTGGTATTTAATCTTCGACAAGTGTAATGAATTTTTCAACATTCACGCTCAATCTCTATAAATTCGTAGGAAAACTGAAAAAAAAAACAAAATATTTTGTTCGCATTACGAATTCTTGAGACGCCGGACGAATTATACGTGTCTAATGTCTACTTTAACCACAGAACTGTACCTGACTGTAACCAGTGGAACCTCGTGTACTTACGAATATATAAGACGTTTTCCAACACGACGTAAATCCTATAAGCAACCGGTAATCGCATTGGGCGTAACATCATTGTAAACAATAACTCGTCACCGCGCAATACGATTATCGATTGTGTATCGGTAATTCGTTGTGTTGGAACGAACCTATGTTTGTTCAGTTTTGATGAATTCGCAGGAGTTCATACGAATTCGTACGAACTAATTTTCGTACGAATTGGTATCCACTGTAACCGCAGCCTAAGGTGTATAAGCCTATGATATAGGCATAAGTATTAAATAAGTCTATAGGTATAGGCAACCTCCATTTTATGAATTCAACGCAACTTATTTATCGAATAAATTATTCATTTTCCATCATAGTTGCATTGGCATTGTATTGACGATAGTTGGTAGACAAATGACTACTAAGACGTTGGGTAGTTGTCAGATTTCTGAGGTTAGACAATAATGTTGTGGTTTTAATTTATACACGGTGCCAAGTGAAAATAAAAACAAATACGTGATTAATATACCCAGGATAATTATGAATAAATGCATGGTAAGTGTTTGTTTCAATTAATACGATAACAAACTGATTATTAATAAGAAATATTACTAAAATCATGAATATACCCAAATTTTGTTACTTCACACATACATTATCTTATTATTTGTAATTGTTTCATTGTTACGCATCCATTTAATGCTAAAATAATATGACTATTTTCAGATAGTTTGTGCTGAAAGATTAAATTAGTAACGCATTACACTGATTTGCGCTTTTTATAGGTACGTTCGGTTATTACATTTATGACTGAATTTTGACATATGTCATTAATTAATGATTAATTTTTTAACAAAATATATCCATTATAACTTGATCTTTTAGTTGATGGTTTTACAGGGTGAGATTTTTTTCCACAGAAGTAAAAATACTTACGCCAGTTCTTAAAAATTGATAGGAAATAAATTAAGGTTATAAAATTACTTTTGCGCGGGAGTTTGGAAACAATGCAATAATAAACTAGGGGAAATTCTAAACCTAGTGCATCCTTAAACGTAATACGTTCCAAAAGACTACAAAACGAGAAATTCTTGCTGATTTATGCATGTGACGTTGCCAAATCAGTAGAAATTCTTAAATATTCTTTAAGTTCTTAAATAAAAATATGTACACATTGTAAACACTTCTGAATACAAAATTGTTCGATATTAATAAATTAATAAATTAAAAATGTCTCAACTCATATTATCGGACGGAAAAATAGTGCAAGGTCACCAACAAAATAGGGGTGATTCAAGAAGCTAAATAATTATGTAGAACTCCTTTTAAATCACGTATCAGATGATTTTTTTTCAAACAGTAGACATGAGGTGAAAATCCTTAAGAATGACCAGTGCATATTGATTAGGATATAGAAGGTAAGAAATTTATTATGATATAATCAAAATTACATTACATCTTAGAAAAACATTTCAATAATCAGAACACCTTCAGCGATTGAAAGTCAAGTACCTATATAAGTGCAGTGTGATATCGAAATTAAAATTATATGATTTATTTTGCAGTGCCTATACCTATTTATTTCATAAGAAGTGAAAAATTCTTCACAATTTCTAATTTGATCTTTTAAATACTGAAATGTGATATGGGAAGCTTATGAAAAAATAATAGCATGCCCTTTTGTGAAGAAATGTTCAACTTTATTATTGATATTGCTTGTTAATAACAGTTATACCTAAAGTATTTTATGATCATGTTGTAAAGTTGTAAGTGAAATTTTCTGAAATTTTGGTATGTTCTAGAAGTTGATGTTTTGACAAAAAGAGTCCATGGGCTCAAATAGATTATGACTAGTTTTCGAGATACAGGGTGTTAAACATCTAAAATAGTTCATTTTTTGATATCAAATTTCGCATGATAGATGCGTTTTAGTTCCGGTTATTAGAGAAATCGTGATTTGTACATTACTGGATATACATATTTCACAAAAACAATTGCCAGCAATTTTGGTGGACTACAGGATTTTTCAAAAATACGTAAAAAAATTTTCTTTTGGAAATTTTTTTTTTTATTGTAACATTGAAAACATAAGATGTTATTGCATAATTAATACATAGTTAAAGTAATAATTTCTTAGATGTGCTGCAATTTTTATATGATGTTATACAAATATAAAATTAGTCTCTCTATACTATGCTATGTATATTAAACTTATTTCAAAAACTGTGCAGATTAAAAAAGTTAGTTATTACACAACCCCGTAGTTCTAAATTTTCTCCGGCAACTTTGTATGTTATTACATTTTGACGTTAACAAATATTCTGTGTTTAACTGAGCAGAATATTATTAAAATTGTATTACTAGTTTTTCAGGTATAGGGTGTTAAACTAAATTTCTCCTTTTTCTTATCAGATATCTCATAACAGATGTGTATTATTTCCGTTTTCTGCTATAAAACGTGATTTTCACATTATTTGACAAAAAATATTGAACAAAATAATTACTATTCATTATCTTTGATTACAGGCTTACAGGGTGTTTCCAATATAGGTACGTAAGATGGTTTTTCAGAAAAGTCATTTTTTTATAACGTTGACTACATAAGACGTATACACAATTAATATAATGTTAAAGGAATGTTCATGCTTTATACAGAGTGAGTTGTAAATATTGCTATAGTGGGCATAATATTGTTTTTTACAATTAGTGAGTAACCCCATATAAACTACTTAAATTTGTACAGTTTTTGCAAACCTGTGGAATATAGTGTGACGGTTTAATTTAATATACAAATTACAGGAAGCATGCTTTATACAAGGTTACTCGTTAATGGAAAAAATAATAATAGATGCCCACTGTATCAATATGTATGATTCACACGTGTTCATATATTATATATATGAACACGTCCAAGAATTCATTTCTTTAACATTATATTGATTGTGAAATTAGATCTTCTTATGTATTCAACATTATAATAAAAAATGATTTTTGTATGATGAACACCCTGTAATCAAAAATAATTAATAGTAATTGTTTTGTGCAATATTTGTGTCAGATAATGTGCAAATCACGTTTTTGCAATAAACGGAAATGAAACTTGTCTAATATGAGAAATCTGATAAGAAAAAGGAGCTCTATAAAACTGGCACTGCCAAATCGTCGAAACTTAAAAGAATATATCTCAGAAATTGTTGCAAATTTGTTGCTAATTTGTTGCTAACAAATCGATTTTGTTGCTCGAACCGATCTCGAGAAATTGACGACATTGCCAGCTTTACGTAAAGGTAGCATGAAATATACCTAAATATCAGATGATCAAAAAAACAAATAAACCAAAATTTGTTGTTAATTTGTTGCTGTAAGACCCCACTAAACGAAAAAAAAACTAAAAAATTAAACGATTTTGTTGCTTGAACCGATCTCGACAAATCGACGGCAATGATAGTTTACGTAAAGGTAGCATGAAAAAAACCTAAATATGAGATAATCAAAAAAACAAACATACCAAAATTTGTTGCTAATTTGTTGCTGTAAGACCAAACTAAAACGATTTTGTTGCTTGAGCCGATCCAGAGAAATCGACGACAAGTAAGGAAAAATACCTAAATATAAGATAATCAAAAAAGCATATAGACCAAAATTTGTTGCTAATTTGTTGCTGTAAGACCCCACTAAATGGAGAGTATTCATTTTAAGGATGTATTACAGGTATTTTCATATGATGCGATATGTATAAAACTCATTTTTGAATTTTTGCCTACTGAATAATAGGCTCGGCCAATACTTGATGAAAATTTCATTATGGTACTTAACTAATGCTGAACTCAAACGTTTTTTGTAAAAACTTATAATTGCGAAAATTGGGGTTAAAATTAATATCAGATAATTACCCATTTATTAATTTTTCAGAATGCGTCTAATACACATAGAGTTATGGAAAGCCGAAAAGTTTACTATGATTTCTTTTAATGCACTTCTGCGGTAAAATAAAAACAGCTAAATCATTTTTTTATTCCAGAAAAATCGAGAATTAAGCTAGTAAGGCCGGTTTATAAGGATATCTACCGGTCAAAAAATCAGTGAATTTCCGGTTATGTAATTTGTTTGTCTAAGTATCAAAAATCATTCCTAGCGTGAGCAACAAAATTATGTCTTTCATTTATTCTGGAATAGTCGAGTGTTAATCTAGCATGACCATTATAAATTTTAATATTTAAAAAAATAGTTTTTATTGGAGTCTTGCATCAACAAATTAGCAACAAATTTTGGTCTATTTGTTCTTTTGATTACCTCATATTTAGGTATTTTTCATGCTACCTTCACGTAAAGCTAGTATTGCCGTCGATTTCTCGGGATCGGTTCAAGCAACAAAATCGATTTGTTAGCAACTAATTAGCAACAAATTCTGATATATTTTTAAGTTTTGCCGATTTGGCAGTGCCACTTTTATGGAGCTAGAAAAAGGAGATGTTTAACACCCTATATCTCTAAAACTAGTCATATAATGTTAATAATATTCTGCTCAGTTAAACAAACATTTGTTAACGTAAAAATGAAATAGCATACAAAGTTTGACATAGAAAATTTAGAACAACAATGTACATAGTTTAAATAATTTGGTCAAGTGCGAGTTGGACTCGCATACTTAGGGTTCCGTACCACCTTCAAAATTCGAATATTCCAGTTTCAGACAAGCAGGGAATGAGTGCATGTTCTTATATTTACCGTTATATCTTTTAAAGGAAGCATTTTAAATTTATAAAAAATATACACTTTGATTTTCCACACATAGACTTTTTATTTTATCTGCTTTAGGATTCGCTTAATTTTTATCACAATTCATATGTATTTAATTTTCTAATTTGGCCCTCAAAAAGTAACATTAGAGTTTTATTTTACTAATAAACTTTCAGAGATGCCTTTTATAATCTACTGTTCTAGTTTTGAGGCTCTGTAGATTGGAAGAAAAAGAGCAAAATAGCTCAAAGTTTAAATTATAAATTATTAAATCTGTTATTCAAATTATTTAAAAATAAAAATAAAATATGTTTTTCAAAATAATAGTGTAGTTTCTAAAGTGGGAATTAAGTCGATGTTTAATATTTTTGTTAATATTTTTTATACAAATGATTTAAAAATATGATATATTTGTAATTCACATAATGAGCCTTTTATCTGATATATTACATGATTTTTTAATTGTATTATTTGTCCCTAAAATTACTATGGGGGTTTTCTAATAATTTATTTTGCGTTTAATTCTATTATTTGGGGGCCAAATAATAAAATTAGGAATTTTTTTCATATTTTTCCTATAAACAAAAAAATGAGTTCTTAGAGTTTGGGGAATAACGGGGAGAATGGGTAATTTTTTTAAAATAATTAATATATTTTAAAATATTCATTTTAAAAAAATTAAAAAAATATATTTGTATTCGTCATTATGAGCCCTGGGATTTGATATATTACATGACCCGTTAGAAACAATTATAATTTTTTATTTTTTATTTAATTCTATAATTTGCCCCCCAAAATGAATATTAGGGGTTTCTTCTTATTTTTCCAGTTAAGTTCAGGAGAGGGGCTATACTTCCAGTTTTTCAAAATTTTTCAGCTTGTGGTTTCGGAGATAAGGGGGGAATGGGTAAAATTTTTTATATTTTTGTTAATATCTTTTAATTAATTTATTTTATAAATATGAAAACATATATTCGTTTTCTCCATCATGAGCCTTTTTATTTGATATATAACATGCTGGGTTAGAAACAATTTTAATTTTATATTTTCCATTTAATTCTATAATTTGCCCCCCAAAAAAAATATTAGGGGTTTTTCCTTATTTTTCAGTAAAGTTCAGGTGAGGGCTATACCTCCATTGTTTTTTCAAAATTTTCCAGCTTACGGTTTCGGAGATAGGGGGGGGCTGGGTAAATTTTTTTTTATATTTTTGTTGATATCTTTTAATTAATTTATTGTAAAAATATGAAAAAAATATATTTGTTTTCCTCATAATGAGCCCTTTCATTTGATAGATAACATGATGGGTTAGAAACAATTTTAATTTTAATTTTCCATTTAATTTTATAATTTGCCCCTCAAAATAAATATTAGAGGTTTCTCCTTATTTTTCCAGTAAAGTTCGAGTGAGGGGCTATACCTCCATTTTTTTTCAAAATTTTCCAGCTTATGGTTTCGGAGATAAGGGGGGGAATGGTTAATTTTTTTATATTTTTGTTAATATCTTTTAATTAATTTATTTTAAAAATATGAAAAAAATATATTTGTTTTCGTCGTAATAAGCCCTTTCATTTGATATATAACATGATGGGTTAGAAACAATTTCAATTTTATATTTTCCTTTTAATTCTGTAATTTGCCCCCCCCCCAAAATTAAAGTAGAGGTTTCTCCTTATTTTTCCAGTAAACTTCAGGTCAGAACCTATAAACCAATTTTTTTTTCAAAACTTTACGTTTTATTGTTTCGGAGATAGGGGGGGGATGGATAAATTTTGGTATATTTTCGTGAATATCTTTTTAAATAATGAAAAAAATATATTTGTGTTTTATTTTTAAATTTTTATTTAATTCTATAATTTGCCCCCCAAAATTAATCTTAATGGTGTCTCCTTATTATTCCTGTAAAGTTCGGGCAACGTTCTATATTTCCTATTTTTCTCAAAATTTTAGGCTCAGTAGTTTAGGAGATCAGGGGGGAACGGTCGATTTTTTTAGTTTTTCCCCCCCAGAAGTACCCCTAAAATCAATTTTTTTTCTTTTACGATATCTACTCCTGATCAGGTCACCAAACTATACATTGATACCAAATTTCAACCTCTTCCGTCCAGTAGTTTACGAGAAAATGGCTGTGATGTGACACAGGAAATCCGGAGTGATATTATAAGGGTATCCGTATATTGTATATACGGAACCCTAAAAACTACCCTTTTTTAATATGTACAGTTTTTGCCATCAGTTTAACATTCTGTATAAAGTATAAACAGATAGATTATACTTTTGTTTAGTGTATTATTAAAATTGCAGCATGAATGGTTCATACAGGGTGACTCATTAATAGTAAAAAATAATATATGCCCTCTTTAGCTATATTTACGGCTCACACTGTATATTACATGAAGCACATCTAAGAAATTATTACTTAAATTTATATTAGTTATTTATTATCAAAAAATGAATTAAAAAAATCCATCAAAATTTATGGCAAGTGCATTGTAAAATATTTGTGTGAAATAGTGAAGAACTCACGATTTCTCCAAAACCCGGAAATAAAACAGGTCTATCATAAATAAATAAATAAGTACTAACTTTATTATTCAACAGTTGCCCATTTACCAAATAATATACAATTTAAATTATACCTAAAGTTATGATAAATCTGATATCAAAAACGAGGCATTTTCGATCTTTAACACTGTATCTCCAAATCTAGTTATAGAATCTGTTTGAGCTCATGGACTCTTTTTGTTAGAACATCAACTCCAACAACATACGATTACGAGAATGCACCCGATGGTTCGTGGACGCGACATTCCTGGGATATTAGCTTTGATGTATTTGTCGAAGAATCTAGCCTGGTCTCGGCGGCTCTTTGACGTTCTGGAGAAGAAATATATAAATACAGAGAGCTGAGTTGGACTGTGTTTTTAAATAAATCCAAGAACTGAACTGAACCGAAGTGTGAAAATAAAAAAATACAGTGGTGTCAGGTGTGGGGTGGATTTGTCGAACTTTAGAAGTGGAAAATAAATAGACTGACAAAGTTTAAAAACGTGAGTTTGGACCAATTGAAAGTAACTGATTTAAAAAAGAAACTAGAGGAAAGGGATTTAGAAATTAGTGGGAAGAAAAGTGAATTAATACAACGGCTACGAGATGCCCTAATAAGTGAAGGTAACGATCCCGATGCTTATTTGTTTGAGATTTCTGGTACCGGGGACATGAGCATGCTATTAAAACAAATGTAAGAAAATTCTAAAAATTTGAGAGAGGCCTTAAAAGATAAATTGATAGAAAATGCTAAGTCCTTAGAAGATAAACTACAAACATTACAAGAAAATTCTAAAACCCTAGAAGATAAATTGTTAGAAAATTCTAAAAACTTGAAAGAGACGTTAGAAGACAAATTAGCAAAAAATTCTAAGGCTCTCGAAGACAAATTACTAGAAAATTCCAAAGCTCTAGGAGACAAACTACCAGAAAATTCTAAAACAAATTACTACAAAATTCGAAGTCTTTGGAAGATAAGCTACAGAAATTACACGAAAATGCTCAATCCTTAGAAGAAAATGGTTCAGGAAAATTCTGGAAGAGAAAATAGTCGAGAATGAGGCTCGGATAGAAGAGTTAAAACAGATAATGGAGGGTGAGATCAGCAAAACAAAAGAACAGGTAGTCTCAATATAAAGGGGAGAAACACAATCAAAAACCGAAAGCAGAACGTTTGGTTTTCCTTCAATATGCGTCGTTTTATTTCGATTGTGGTGTTATTGCCCCAAAAAACGTAAAAGTAATCAAGAATATGCCACAAACAACGTTTAGAAGATAACTAGAAGTAGTGGACTCAAAAATTGGCATCGAGGGCACAAGACACAAAATGAAACCTCCCCAATTTGATGGAAAATCGTCATGGGCTAAATATAGGCGCCAATTCGAGGCTGCACCAAGGTTAAACGGATGGTCGGCAGAGGAGAAGGCAATAGCACTAACCCTCGCCTTAAGAGGTGATGCTACAGATATTTTGCAAACCTTGAATGCCTCTGAGCAAGAAGACTACGAACAAATGGTCAAACATTTAGAACTGAGGTATGGTCAGACACATACTCCCAATTGAAAAATCGCCACCAGAGATCAAATGAATTCCTACAAGAGTTTGAAGCTGATATTGTTTCGCCTTGCCTATCCAGCCACACCAGAAAATGTAATAGAAAGGTTAGCAGTGCAAACATTTTTGGATGGACTTCGGGACCACGAAGCCAGACAAGCATTGACCCTAGTTCGACCGACTAAATTAATAGATGCACTGACTCGAGCTCTGGAATTCGAGGCTGCGAAAAATACCTGCCTAGGTCAAGCCACAGTCCGAATCGTTGACGGAGAATCTGAAGATGGTGGAAACGATGAAGTCTCTGTAAGAAAGAAAATAGAGAAAATTCTTACCGAAAAAAGATTAGTGAGATGTCGGAAGTGTCGTGAGGTAGGACATGTCCGGAATCGTTGCAAGGAGAGCAACGGATTACAGACTTCGTCGTCGGGGAAACTAAAGAAGGCCAATGTAAAGGGACCATCGTCGACCTTTAACAAGTCCCAACTACCAACGCATATGTCGCTTCGCTGCACAACCACGTTAACAGTGTCTTTGTAGAAATATGCTAATTTAAGAACATTGAAACTTACGGTAAATTTTAATTGGCGCATTAAGAAAGAGGTCTTACTTAATTTATTTGTTACATAATCAATGTGTTTTTCCCAAGTAAGTTTATTATCAACAATTATTCCTAAGAACTTACATAAATTTGTCTGCTCAATAGATTCACTATTTAACCTGACAAGATAACTTAAATTATTTGTGTTGTTTTTAGGTTGGAATGACATTATGTGTGATTTTTTAACATTTACCGTTAAACCATGTGAATTACAATAGTCATGAAATTCCCGAGCGGCTACATTAGCATTTCTGACAAGTTCAGAATCACTTTTTCCAAATATGCCAAAATTTGTGTCATCAGCATAGAGAATTTTAAGATCAGATGTGGGACATGATAATGAAACATCATTAATAAATATAAGAAATAGAACAGGGCCCAATATTGAGCCTTGTGGCACCCCCGTATGGACTGTCTTGAAATTGGATCTAGTTTCGCCTACTTGAACAGCTTGTTCACGGTTTGTGATGTATGATCGAATCCATTCATTTGCTGAGCCTCTGACGCCTATTCTATTAAGTTTATCTAGTAACAAGTAATGATCTATAGAGTCAAATGCACGTGATAAATCGAAGAAGCAAGTTATATTTAATATTTTATTGTTCAGTGAGTCATATATAAAATTGCACAGCTCCGATAATGCACTATGTGTAGATTTATTTGCCCGAAAGCCGTGTTGGCATGGGATCAGTAAATTATAATTCTCGAGAAAAGTGTTCAGTCTAATGTTGTAAGCCGCTTCAAAAACTTTAGCTAGCTGACTTTGAAGACATATGTTTCGATAATTTGTAATATTTTCTACTGGACCTTTATTTTTGTAGACTGGTATAGATTTAGATTTTTTAAAATGTTGGGATATTTTCCTGTTTTAAAAGACTCATTAATTAGATAAGAAAGTGGAACACAAATTGCTTCCATTACAGATCTCAAAACAGTACCATTTATTTCATCTATTCTAGCTGCTTTTTTAACAGTGGTTTTTTTAATTAAATATTTAATTTCATCCGGTGTTGAAGGCGTTAAGAAAAATGACGTTTTAGCAAAGTCACAAAGTTTATCTCTTCATACCTGGGAACTGAAACCTCTATGTTTACGAAATGTTCATTAAAAGCATTACATATATCTCCCATATTCATAAATTTGTTGTCAGAATTATCATACATTTCCTTAGGGAGAGGATTTTTAGACTTACCTTTCATTTCATTTATAATTCTCCAGGATTCTTTACTAATGTTTTGTGCATCGAGAATTCTGTCATTATTGAAAGTTGCTTTTACCTTGTTAACTTTTTGCTTATAAATTAGTTTTAGTTTTCTGTATCTCTCTTTTATAATCTTGTTATCTGAACTGGTGTATATACTATGCAATTCACATAGCATGTAAAGATTTAAGTTCACTATTGTAACAATTATTTTTGAATTTCTTAGGAATAATTTTTTGTAACTGAAAACTGTATTAAAATGTTGCAAAAAAGTTAAATAGAAACTATCAAATTGTGTTTCAAAGTCAGGAGCCCTATACATATCTACCCATGTTTCGTTTTTTAGCGATAGATTAAAACAGGCAATATTATCATCGTTAAAATCTCGGACAAAAAAGTGATCAGTTCTTTGTTGTTTGTTTATAAATATATCAAATTCACAAATTTGCCATGAGTGATCCGACAATATAGTTTTTGTAACAGTGACATTTTTATATTCAATATTCGTAAAAATAGGCTCCAACAATGTTGAACTTGTGCAGGTGACGCGTGTTGGTTCCCTAACGATATTATATAAACCAAATTCCTCAAAAGTGTTTTTGAGGAGTCTTGACATATTGTTATCTACTATTAGGTCAATGTTCATATCTCCACATACAATGTAGGATAAAGAACACTTATAATAAAAATCCAATACAGTTTGTAATTTGTCAATGAAGATTTTAGGATCTGCTTTAGGCGAGCTATAGACTGAAATTATGAACATATTTATATCATTTAAAATAAGTTTACAAACATTTACTTCAAAAACTTTTTCGATTGAAAAGTTACAGTCAATAGGTTTAGCAATTTTGCATAAATACAAACACCTCCTTTATTATACTGAGTTCTACAAAACTTATTAACCAAACAATAGTTGCGAAAATTAACTAGTTCGATTTCATGATTTCTTAACCAATGCTCACACAAACAACAGACATCAATTTTATTATTTTCAAGAATTTGTTCGATCTCATACATTTTACTTGCTAAACCCTGCGTCTTAAAATGGATAAATTTAAAACGATTAAAACATCTTTTGTAAATATTATTGTCAATATTATTTATATAATTTATATTTAACTATTTTCTTTGTTGGTTACGGATAGGTCGGTGGTGGTGATTTCTAAAGGCCTTTCTTCGAAAAATATATTCACTAACCTCAATACCTTTGGGCCACATATCAGCTCTTAGAAAATCTTCTTTCAAGTCAGAGGCTATACCGACTTTAAACGAGTTGAAACCCCAGTAGTTTTTTAATGGTAAGCAGATAAATTGGCAATCAGGTTTCTTTTCCCTTAAGTATGATTCTAGTTTATCGACAGTATACTTCGGGTTAAATTTACTCACATAAATCCATGACCTATCGCCAATGAAAGCATTTTCATCACTTACATCAGTGCCCACGATTTTGTTTGGGACATCAGTAGTGGATTGAGTTAATACATCATCATTTATATTAGTTATTTTCATATGTTTTTTGGTTTCCAATTCATACAAGTTGATGTTTTTGTTGGTGGAATCACCTTTATAGTTTACAGTGGAACTATTAGATGACCTTCAATTATGATTAGGATATTGTGAATGACATTGAGTTTTATTTATATTTCGACTATTTGAAGAATTTGTCATTTTGGCAACATTGTTTTGTTGTTTACTTAAAGAAGGCGGCAATTCCATGTTTAGGTTAGAATTATTTGATGATGTTAGTAATCCTATAATAGTTTCTAGGTTACTTACAGATTTTTTAAGTTCACAGTTTAATTCACTGATATATCTTATTTCAATTTTGGCACACTTGAGTTCATTTTCTACGTTGAGAAAATCAACACTATCCATGGTGACCTTTAACCCTGCGTAGGGCGCGGTCTGGGATTCTCAAGATCGGGGTGCGGTGAGCCTGACAGGCACATCACGGGAAAAAATCAGTCAAATAAATTAAACCCAAATTCACCGATGATCTTCAGGGTGTAAACAATAAAGAAAACTTTTTTTTAGTTTTGAGTATATATTTATGCACCTACAAAAACAAATCAAGAAATGTAAATTCGTAAATCATCTTTCAAATATAAATCCAAGTAGGGTATTTTATCCTCGAAAAAAATTATAAAATCTGGTCAGACATGAAGTTGAGATGTTTGGGGATTAAATCAGTCGGAATCGTCTTCATTCAAAGCCGTTTGAGGTTCGCAAGTGCAGGCGGAAAAGCATGCTGTGCACAGTGGTTTCGCATGAGAAAGGCATATTCCTCGGTTGCATTTCCCACAGGAATAGTTTGTGAGTCGGCGTTTTCCGTTTCCACCGTGCAGTCACAGCATCGTGACCTTTTTTTGGGGTGGGGGTGATTTTGCACTATCACCAACCGGAAGGAATCTCTTGAGACGAAATTGTAAGGAGGTGTGTAGTCCGGATGACATCTGACTCCTCCGCTGGAGTTGTCCAATACACAGTTCATGTGCCAATACTTTGAGAAAAACTCTTCGGGGCACCAAATTTTTGAATAACCAAGGAATTGATCCCACCCAGGTTTATTCATCGGCCATCGCTGGGAATTTCTCTGAACGTTGTATGTGGCACATTACTCCACTTTTGTGAGCATTGTAGTATGTGATGATCTCAGGTTTTGCTTGTTCTCCAGTACTTCCATCAATAGCGTTGGTATCGTGCGTCGAAGAAACGAGGATCACACATTTATTCTTGTTAGCCAACACTTTTCCTTCACTGAAGCCGAAAAGACTGGAGTATTGTGCTCTCCTCTTGGTTGACAAAC
Organism: Octodonta nipae; assembly: GCA_034190945.1. Lineage (NCBI taxonomy): Eukaryota > Metazoa > Arthropoda > Insecta > Coleoptera > Chrysomelidae > Octodonta > Octodonta nipae. The sequence goes on along the minus strand of CM067222.1, from coordinate 45,561,885 downwards.
TCTGCAGGCAAGACTCGGTACCCACATAAGAGATCTTTTTCTGTTTCAATAAATTGATGAGGGCGAAATCGGGGAAGACGATGTTGTTTCGGTTCGGCCAGACGCATCACCACATCACTGGGTTTGTTACAACTGGAATGGACTGCCAGTATACCTCTAAATTGAAAAACATCCTGAGAGCGTAATGAACCTGAAGGGATGTATTGGCGGAAGGGGCACCGTCCTCGGATAACATCTCACAACTGTGACGTTTTCTCCAGGAATGTAACACTTCTTACAGTTCTGGACTTTCAAACACATCACGAATGGGGGCAAAGTTCTCTCCTGGTACTTCGGTCGTCAAAACGGAGGCACGAAGCAGGAACTTTGGCCCAAATTTTTCTATGCCATCACCATTGTTGGCTTTATAGGCAAATACAACAAGCCAATTTTCTCTGTAGGTTTACCGTCTCTCTCCCTGGCAGGAAGATGTGATCGTTAGTGCACAGCATGCAGATTTCTCCAACATTCTGAAGCACCTCTTTGCAGGGAAGGTGAGTGATCACGTTATGGCTCGAGCCGTCTCCTAAGTGGTGGATCCTGGGTGGATTGGTCAAGACATACCTTCATCTTCCTCTTCACTTGGGGCTCATCAGCTTCCTGTTCACTTTCCGTGCCCAACTCTTGCTCTTCAAGGAACCAAGGTCTTCAGTAAATGCTGGATCCTCATTATCTTCTCTCAGCAACAAACTCCTTATTTCGTCCATGTGAGTTGGGTTGGATAAGTTATACATTTCATTACTCATTTTGCTATAACAAAGGAGAACAATAAAAATCACTGAGATGATACAGGAAAAAGCAATTTCTTGAGCCTAACAGGCACATGTCCCCATTCTCACTAGGGAACAAAAATGGAAAAACAGTTTTTTATATTAAAAGTGAAAAAATAAAATTTGCAACGTAATTGAGCGCGGTGTGCCTGTGAATCAACATAAAATTAACTGACTGTGCAGGGACGCTAAGACAGGAAACTACTAGAAGAGGGAGGTTTCGCTTGACCCTTTGAAGTTAGCGAGATCGGCCGCGCCCTACGCAGGGTTAACCCGATAGGTAAACGATCAGATACTTTATCGTTTCCTAGCTAAAAATCTTCCGCACATTATCACTTAACTTAAGGGACTCCGGCACTTTTCCCGATATTATGATATCGATTAGAAGTTTATTTAGTTCATCAATTAACACGTCTTTATATGCCATGTTGCCAACTCGACAGTTTTCTGGAGGCAGAGGTATCGCACTGGGGAAGACTTTGTTTCGTGCCAAGGAGATTCTGCCAGTAAGAGTAATGAACGTGAATCATTACTAGGTTGTGCTAAGGAAAGGAACAACTTTGGGCATTTGTTCAACAGTTTTCTCTGTAGTCAGAAGCACACAGCATGCAGAAACACCACCAGGTAAACTATCTGAGGAACTGGAAAGAGTCATCACTGATTCATCCAAGAACCAGAAAGCAAAAAGGGACATCGCTAGAAACTACTAGGATATCTTCGATGTAGGGAATGGAAAAACAGGAATAAATGATTTGGTAAAACATAAAATTAATACCAGGGACGCTCAGCCTATTCGACAGTTAGCGAGACGACTACCCCTAGCTAAAAGAGAGGAAGCCGACCGGATAGTCCGCGAAATGGAGGAAGAAGGTGTTATTGAAACATCCAATAGGAGTTGTCTATCGGCAATTAAACAACTCTACAAAGAAAGACCCCCTTCCAAGATTAGACAACACCCTAGATACGTTGATACCTGGCTCAAGGATTGATTGTCGTATCGTTTCCCCAGGATGGCGATGAACTTGTCGAAATTGCCTTGTTCATCGACTGGAATGCTTTGGAGGAGTTCTAGGGCCGAACCTCTTAACGAAATTACCAGATTTTTCTTGATTATCCCATCCATTAGCTGTAGCCACGGCCTCAAATTGCCGTTTATACATGGGCCAAGATGAACTGCCATCAAATGTGGGTGGTTTACTAACAGAACCTTTGGTACTCACGGTGTTCTGGTATTTTCCTCGCTGAAAGTCCTGTTGCATTTTTTTAATTTCCGTTTCTACTTTATTTTGAATAGCACTGATTTCAAATTTCACTTGGCTCTGTATGGAATCGATGTCATCTACTTTGGTTTCAAGGGCCTCCACATTATTTTTTAGGATCTTTATGTCGTCGTTTATCTCTTTTATATCTGATTCTACTATTTGCATTCTTTCATTAACTGTTTCATTAACTTGTGATACTATTAGTTGTTCAAATTGCATTTGTCTCTTTTCTTCAGTTATTTTAAATTCATTTGTTTTTCTTCAAATAATTTAAATTCATTTTGTCTCGTCAATTCAGTTTGATCTCTCTACAAATTTCGAGAACAATCCTTCAATTAAATTATGTTGTTCACTTTTCATCGTGGTAACTAGATTTTGTTGTTTTTGTTCCATCGTAGTGACAAGATTTTCTAATTCTATTTTACGTTTTTCATCAAAAAATTTTACTAATCTTTGTTGAATTTCTTCTTGATGTTGTTTTTCCTTCTTGTCACGTTTTTCTAGAATCTGGGCTATTTTTTCGTCTAGTCCCTCCGTAACCTGCTTGACTATATTTTTGGTAGTTTCGTCCATTTTTTCGATGCTACGGGTTTCCATAATTCAAATTACGATTTTAACTGCACTTAATCCTGCACTTCTGATTACCAGATTTTGTTATATAGTCCGTGGGTTCAATTTAAAATTATAAAACTAATATTCACTTTTCTAGAACTTTTATTTACATCAAATTATACAGAACAGCTGATTCAAATCACAATAACATTTCTACATATAAGCTCTTCGCTGTACTAACTTGCGATCGTGGGCTGCTTCCTTTTTAAAACCAGCATCGAAAATTCTCGTAAAATCAGTCATCAATCTTACAGCTGCCGAGTCATTTTTTATATCTTAAAAGAGATCGGTGTCGTACTGAGATGAAACAGGGTCGGCTTTGGTAAATTTCGTAACAATATAGATGGAAGTTACAGCTCTAGAAGGCAGTTTTTAAAAATATTTAATAAAATTGTTATGTATAGTGGCCATCAATGGTTGCGGTTTGGGTGAAAGGGATTGGGGATTGGTGAATTTAGTTATATATAGTGGTACAAAAAATGTTAAATTGCGTGGCCCATAAGTAGTTGTATATATATGGTGGTTGAGATCGGGGCTTAGTAGAATTATAGTTTTACAGGGTGCATTAAAAAATATTTAAAAAAAAATTGTTATATAAGGTAGACCAGAAACAGCTGCATCCTGCTATATGAAATACCTGAAATATGGAGCGAAGCAAAATTATATTTATATATTGTTTTTAAAACAATATTAGAAAAAGTTGCTTATAAAGGCCGGTAAAAATTATTATTTACGAAGTGGCTCAATATATTGGGTGACAAATAAGCAGTAGCATTTACAGGATGGTTGCACTATAGGGTGAAGCAGAGTTACAATTATACAAGATGGTTCCAAAAAAATGTGGAATAAAATTGTTAAATAATGTGGCCCAGAAGCACTTGCAATTTGGGTGAAATGTATTTGGGATTGGTAGATTTATAGTTATGTTAAGTGGTTCAACATATGTTTTATAAGCTATTTCTTTTTGCAAAGAATTCTACATTCCATACGCGGGTGAAACCGCGGGTAACGGCTAGTTTTGAATAAAACGTAAGCTGATGCAAATATCTAATATTTGGTGCGTGCGCTGGAACCAGTAGAGTAATTGTATACAACCCAACATGATAGAAGTTTTTTGGCTATATCTACCGTTTCTGTAAATGTAGGGAGATAACATGTATACCAGATTTTAAGTCAAACTATAAGCTTTGCAACAAAAAAGGATTCAGCAAAATCAGTTGAGTAGTTCTTAATTGATGCCCGAACAAACCAACAAACAAGCAAACAAACAACTTTATAATAGTATATATAGATTTCCCAATTGTTTATCCAGAATATTTTCGCTTCTATCATTTTTATTCAATACCTACCTTAAATTCCCCGGTAATTATCCCGAAAAATACTTATCTGATAATGAATGAAAATTATTATCAATGTTCATCATTAACTTGATTGTACCCAATTGCATCCGGAATTTTACTGTGAAAATGAAAACCTAATAGATGGAATCCAACGAGAAGTTTGTATCATTCAGTTGTTACAGCTTAACATAATTCCAAAAAGTTGTAACCCAGTTCAAGTAAAAATATCCAAAAGTCTGATTCAGCAAATCGAGGAATCAACTTATATTGTGATTTTTCCATCAAACAAAAATCGAAATCTCTTGTGGTTAAACAGACTTCACAACCCTTCAAGGTAATTACTTAATTCATTTACCATACCAGTACTCCCTTCGAGGTGTCATTCATACCATACCAGTGCAGATTGAGCATAGCAGAAGAAGACTTCATAAATGAAAGACCAACTTCTTCAGGACAATACTTAATTTTCGCGGAAATCAAGATATCAACCCTAAAGCGTTGCAGCCCTTAGAAGAAATTGAAATCGCAGACGTCCAACTAGACAAAGTCCTCGAGTTGCAGAATCAATAAAATAAGAAAAAACAAATAAATTACCTCAAATTGATAACTCTTAATCATTTTTAGTTAACACCTACATATTTAGTAATTTTTGCTTAATGTTTTTACATTGCTTATAAAATATTTAAAAAATGGAAAGCCAGCAGAACAACGAATTCCAATTCCGAGATGCCCATCCAGGAACAACCTCAGCCAGAATCCTGTATCTTTTTCACCACGCAGAATCTTTGGAGGGAGGAACTATGACATCATCAACCCTTTAATCATTAATAAAAATTGAGATTGTTAAAACACTAATATTGCAACTTCCATCTTTGCATCTTTTATTATTTTTAATGTTCTTATAACTATATAAGTTATATAAAAATAATCTTAGAAGTAGAAATTACATGTGTAAAAGTGTAGTATTCAAGTAAATAGTTTTTAAAAAATATAAACATTTTTCTAAAACCATAATAAGGCAACGGCTTATTATAAGTAATTATTTCTTTTTGAAAAAATTGCACATTCCATACGCGGGTGAAACCGTGCGTAACGGCTAGTTTAATATATAACTATGACTCTAGTTTTACTTTTACCCATCATAATATTTTTTAAACCCACCTGTATAACTTTATACACCGCTCTATATTCGAACTATCCTGTATATACTACTTGTGGATAACATATAAAACATTTTTTACAATTTTTTACCACCCTGTAAACTATAATTCCACTCCACTCAATATTTCAACCACTCTGTATATACATTTTTCCACCCATTTTATTGTTTTAATAACTATATTTCGACCTGTAATTCAAATATCCTAACTGCATATCGGCTACCCTACATAACAAATTCTTTCTAAGATTTTGATCCTCTCTATATAACTATAATTCTACTCTACTATATTTTCAACCAACTGGTTATGCAACTACTTTTGGACCATTTAATGTAGCATTTTTGAACCATCCTCTATAACTGTAATTCTACTCCACCCATATTTCAACCACATTGGATATGCCACTACTTATGAGCCAAACAATATAACATTTTTTACCCACCCTGTATAAATATTGTTTAAAGTGAGTGTGAGTATTTGTGAAGTTGAACCCAGAGAATCTACTGCAATATAATTCTACTCCCCCTTTGTTCAATCACATGCCATATGCAAATATTTATAGCCTACCTCATATAACGTTTTTTGAATCACCCTGTATAACTATAATGCTACTTCACCCTTATTTCAACCACATTGTATATTATTCAGCTTAGAGGCCACACGATATATCTTTTTTAAGACTTTGAACCCATGTGTATAACTGTAATTCGACTCCACTCTATAATACAGCTGTTCTATATATGCAACTGCTTTTGAAAAAACCTGTTTAATTACGCTTGATATATCAGTTGATTTATTATAAATTGAAACATTTTACAAAGGCATATTCCGAATTTTGAATAAAAGCAAACCTAATGCAAGTATGTAATATTTGGTGCGTGCGCTGCAACCAATAGAGTAATTGTGTGTAACTCAACATCGTAGAAGTTTTTGTGCTATATCTTCCGTTTCCGTCAATGTAACGAGATAAAGTATATACCAGATTTTAAGTCTAATTGTACGCTTTCCAACAAAAAAAAAGATTCGGCAAAATCTGTTCAGTAGACTTTACGTGATACCCGAACAAACAAACAGACAGCTACAATTTTATAATGGTACTAGCCGTTACCCGCGGTTTTACACGCGTATGGAATATACAATTCTGTGGAAAAGAAATAGCTTATGAAACATAAGGGCTATCCTATATAACAACATGTTCTAACATCTTTGAACCACCCTACATAACAATTACTCCACCAATCCCGAATATATTTCACCCAAACTGCAAGTGCTTATGAGCTATCCTATATAACAGTTTTACACAACATTTTTTGAACCACCATTGTAAGTCTACCTCTCCCTATAGTGCAACCATCCTGTATATACTGCTGTTTATTTGTCACCCAATATAAGGTTTTTTAAACATCTAACTATACCTTTACTTCACCCTATATTTCACCTATGCAACTGCTTACGATCTACGCTTTTCTAACATTTTTAGGTATTCCACATAGTGGGATGCAACTGTTCATGGTATACAAAAAAATTTTACATTTTTTGATCCACGCTGTAAAACTATAATTCTACTCCGCCCTCGATTTCAACCACCTTGTATCTACAACTATCCAATATAACATTTTTGTACCACTTTGACCCCAACATTTGTTTCCCATAATGAAACTGCTTATTTGCCATCCTATATATTAATTGTATTCAACATGTTTTTGAACCGCTTTGTATAATTATAATTCTACTTACATCCAGGGGCGGCTGTCCCTTATGTGCATTCGTGCGCTGAACCACCAAATTTCCAAATTTAATAAGCTTTTAATAAGGTTAAAAATCAACATAAAATGTTCAATAAATATCATTTCAATAACAACGAATTTATCAAAAAAAAATTTAAGCTCTAATCCAAACTTGTATTAAGACTTATATTCACTTAAAAGAATATTTCATCGTGCACTTCGGCTAGCACACGGTGAAACTTATATAGCTTCAATGAGATACGATATAACACGCTTAGCGCGAGAGATAGAAGTTAGTTAATGCAAATTATATGGAGTAATGGGCTGATTCTCGAACGCCGCACGGAGACACCGAGCTGTACTGATATTGACCGGACGTATCCGAACGTTTCAATAATTCAAATTTTTGTTTACGTGATTTAATTAGTTGTTACTTTGTTTTTGCCCTCTATGAAAGTATATTTAATATACACAGTGTGTGTATGTGTTTACATAACTGTGAAAATGAGAATCAACTTTAACATTGACTATATTAAAAACAATAATAAATCGTTTCAAAACAAATTAGATATAAAATTGGGTGGTCCACCTAACCCATATCTTAATTGAAAACAAGAGTGCAAAATGAAAAATAAAGTATTTACACCAAGTCTTAAAAGTGAAATTTATAATAATAAGAAATGGTTGTGAGGATGTGATCGCATTAATATATTATTTTGTTTTCCTTGCATTATTAATGGCGGGGAATCAATTTGGGCGGAAACTGGAGTGAAGGATTACTAACGTTTCTTAGAAGTACGATGTCTCAGGACTGGCTAAATGCTCTTTCTGTGCTTAATATTGAAAAAAATATATTCAGTCAATGCCAGACTTTAATAAAAAGGTCATTGAACATTTCGCTTTCGAAAAAAGTCGACGAATATTTTAATTAAAAAAAATAAATGCAGTATTAGCAAAGCTATGGTTTGTTTTGTTGCATCTTTGAATCCCAATATTTGACCAGTAAAGTGCACCACCAGTTTCATAACCCACCAGCCGCCACTGCTTACATCTATATTTAAACCATCCTGTTTATACTGCTGCCAATTAGTTAACCATTATAACTTACTTGTCCATACGTTTTTGAACCATTCTGTATAACTATAATTTTACTGCACAAAATATTTCATCCACCCTGTATATGCATCTGCTTAGATACCACCAAATATAACATTTTTTTAAACACTTAATTATCACTCTGCTCCACTATATATTCCAACTATCTTATGCTTCCATTTTTCTGATATTTTTTGAACCACTCTGGAAAGTATATTTTTTTCAACCCCCGCTTATAGGCAACTGTTTCTAGCATTGTTTTAATCACACTGTATAACTATAATTTTACACCTCTCTCTATTTCAACTACCATGTATATGCAACTACTTATCGGCCATCCAGTACAACATGTTTGTACCACCCTGTATAACTATAATTCCACCAATTCCCAAAATATTTCACCTAAAAAAACAATTGCTTACTGGCCACCCTATATAAAAATTTTGTTCAACTTTTTTATTTTATTGAACAGCCTTGTATAATTACAACTCTACTTCTATCTATATTTAAACCATCCTGTTTATACTGCTACCATTTAATCAACCGTTATAAATTCTTTGTCGATCAATTTTTGAACCATCCCGTATAACCATAAGTTTACTCTACAAAATATTTTAACCACCCTATATGTGCATGTACTTAGGGGCCACCAAATATAACATTATTGTAACCACTTAACTACAACTCTGCTCCACGCTATATCTCCACTATCTTATACATGCAACTGCTTATAGACTATGCTATATAATCATTTTTCTGATATTTTTTGAACACCCTGGAAAGTATAATTTGTCTCCACCTTGCATTTCAAACACCCCTTATATGCAACTTTTTTTAACATTGTTTTAATCACACTGTATAACCATAAGTTTCAGATATTGCATATATGCAACAGCTCATGTTCTATCCTACAAAATTTTTCGAAAAGTGCAACTGGCTATGGGTCACCTTATATAACAATTTTGTTCAAAATTTTTGATATCACCTTGAATGTATATCTCTACTTTAACCTGAATTACAAGCACCCTGTAGATGCTGCTGATGGTTTACCCAATATACCATTTTTTTAAATTAATATACCTTTACTCCACCCTATATTTCAAGAATCTTATATGTGCAACTGATTATCAGCTACGCTATTTCACAATTTTTCCTCATATTTTTTTAACCACCCTTTATTTGAATCTCTTTCTAACCTTGTTGTGTAACTATAACATTAGTTCGCCCCATATTCCAAGTACTCCATATATGCAACCACTCATGTTCTACCAGATAAAACAAAATTTTTCTACCATTTTTTACCCACCCTGTATAATTATAACTCAACTCTACCTTATATTTCAATAACCTTGTTTATGTAGTTACTTAGGGGTCTCCCAATATAACTACCCCGTATACTTAGAATTCTATTCTTACCCTATATTTTCATCATCCTGTATATGAAATACCTTGTAGATCATAACATTTCCTTGAAACATTTTTAAAACCCACCTGTATAACTGTAATTATACTCCGCCACATATTTCAACCATCATATATAAGCAACTACTTGTGGATATTAAACAATTTTTTTAACCACCCTATAAACTATAATTCCACTCCATCTTATATTTCAACACTTTATAGCCAACTGGTTCTAATATTTTTTTAAACCGTTCCATAACTATAATAATATTTTTTAAACACACCTATATAACTGTAATTATACTGCGGCACATATTCCAACCATCCTATATCAGCAACTACGAGTTTTTGTGAATATTAAACAATTCCATCTTATATTTATATATAAACAACTGTTTAAAATTTTTCCAACCCGCTTCAAAACTATAATAATTTAGAACATAATTCAAATACTCATTTTTTTATCCAACCTTTATAAATGTTACATCAGTAAGACTGAAAGACCCCTTTCTCACAACATTGTAGCTTATCTTTGGCATTTCCTTTCATGTAATTAATATTTTTGTTTATTTCAAACTTGCTTATTTAGAGGTGAGCTTAATAGCTAGCAATGTTCCATTATTTAAGTAAATGCACGTGTTATTAAGGAAACCTGAATCATCATATTGAAAACTTATATATTGTTTGTAAAATAGTAAGAAAGGTGATGTTAGTACTTTGACGTATAAAATAGTTAATTTTTAGGGTTCCGTATATAAAATATACGGATACCCTTATATCACTCCGGATTTCTCCCTCTTTCACATCACAGCAATTATCTCTTAAACTACTGGACGGAAAAGGTTGAAATTTGGTATCAGAGAAAATGAAGAAATTTTGATTTTATGGGCACTTCTGGGGGGGGGAACTAAACAAATCGACCGTCCCCCCTATCTCCGAAACTATAAGAAGTAAATTTTTTTAAAAAAATAGAGATATAGGTCCTCACCTGAATTTTACCGGAAAAATAAGGAGAAAAATCAAATGAAAATTATGGTGAAATATATTTTTTCATATTTTTAAAATAAATTAAATAAAAAATATAAAATTAAATTTGTTTCTAACGAGTCACGTAATATATCAAATCAAAGGGCTCATTATGAGAAATACCAACATATTTTATTCATATGTTTAAAATAAATTATTTAAAAGATATTAACAAAAATATAAAAAAATTACCCATTCCCCCCTTTATCTCCGAAACTATAAGACGTAAAAATTTGCAAAAAAAATTAGGAATACAGGACAGCACCTGAACTTTACTGGAAAAATAAGGACAAACCTCTAATATTAATTATATTATGACGAATGCAAATATATTTTTTTCATATTTTTAAAATGAATATTTTAAAACATATTAACAAAAATATTTAAAAAATACCCATGCCGCCCTTTATTCCCCAAACTATAAGACCAACATTTTTTTACAGGAAAAATACGAAGAAATCCCTAATATTAATTTAGGGGGCCAAATTATAGAATTAAACGGAAAATAAAAAAATATTTTTTAACGCATCATTCGATAAATCAAATGAAAGAGGTCATTATGAGGAATACAAATGTATTTTTTCATATTTTTAAAATAAATTGTTTATAGGATATTAACAGAAATATAAGAAAATTACTCATTCCCCCGTTTAATTTCAGATCTATAAGAAAAAAATTAGGTTTATATGGGCTTACTTGAACTGTACAGGAAAAATAAGAAGACACCCCTAATAGTAATTTTGAGGGGGAAATTATAGAATTAAACTGAAAATTAAAAAAAATACTTTTTAAACTCATCAAGCAATACAACAATTAATTAATAATTGTGTACAAGATATCTAAAATTTTGAAAATGATTAGGGGTACTGGAGCTCACTTGAAATTTATGAGAAAAATTAGTACATAATCCCAATATTAATTTTGGGGATAAATTATGGAATTAAATGAAAAATAAAAATTATAATAAAAGGCTCATTATGTGAATTACAAATATATCATATTTTTAAATAATTTGTCTAAAAGATTATTTAAACATGATCTATTTTCCCCTTTATCTTCCAATCTACAAAGCCTAAAATTCAGACAGCATATCATAAAAGGCTTCCCTGAAAGTTTATTGGTAAAATCAAAAAGTTAATTTTGGGGACCAAATTAAATACATATTTTTATAAAAATCAAGCGAATCATGTGGAAGATAAAATAAAAAGTCTATGTGTGAACAAAAAGTGTATATTTTCTATAAATTTAAAACGCTTCCTTTAAAAGATATTAGGGTAAATATAAGAAAATATTCTCATTACCTGCTTGTCTGAAACTGGAATATTAGAAAAAGATATACTTTGATTTACCTTCATTGTATCAAATCGTGAAGGTGGTACGGAACTCTTAGTATGCGAGTCCAACTCGCACTTAACCAAATTATTGATATTAGTACGTATTGATATACCAGTCAAGATCTCTCTCCCGGGATTGCAATACTCGGCATAATTCATTGTAACAATTTTTATAAGTAATTTCAAAGTAACAATTAAAAGCGTAAAAGTTAAAAAAGTGTTTTAGTAAAAATATTTTTTTTAACTTATTAATATTGTTTATCAACGTAACATAAATATAATTCTTTCTACCCTTATTTCAACCACATTTTATATGCAACTATTTATGTGACGAAGAATATTACATTTTTTATCCACCATGTATAAATATAATTCTTCTCTTTCAACACTTTTTAACCGCCCCGTATAACTAATTCCACTCCCCTCTTATTTCAACCACGTTGTATACATATATGTAGCTACCTAAGGTCCAACAAATATAACTTTTTTAAAAAAGATTTTTTAAACCCTCATAATTCTATTCCGCTCTGTTTCACCTATCCTATATATGGAACACCCTGTACAATGACGCTTGATATATCAGTTGCATTTTTTTAAATCGAAACAAGTTACATTTTTATATTCCAAATGTTGAATGAAACTTTCTAATACCTGGTGCTTGCGGTGGAACCAATGGTATAATTGTGTTAGACAACATTGGAGAAGATTTTTCGCTCTATCTACTGTTTCTGGCAATGTAAGGAGATAAAATGTATACCAGATTTTTAGTAAACTATACGCTTTGCAACAAAAAACGATTCAGAAAAATCAACAGAGCTCTAACGTGTTTTAAGCAATAACAATGAGCGATTGAAAAATGGGCATTTTTACAGTTTTTGGCTAATAATTCATTAACTAATTATCGAATTGGCTAGAAGAACCTATCATTTAGTAGCCATGAAAAATACATATTAGACAAACTTTTGACACTATATTTTTTCATTGAGTTGCTGAAAAGTTACAAAAACTGCTAAAATTGCGATTTTTGCAACTTTAAACACCCCGCATAATTAATTAAATAAATATTTGTTAATAACACTTTTTATGTGTTATGCTACATACCTTCTGCAAGGAAAACCGTTTGATTGGTCTACTTGCAGAAGGTATATAGCATCTGTGGAATTATTTTGCTAAAATAGGCTTAAATATTCTCGAGTCTAATCCAGAGCACCTCGTAATTCACTGTAAGCTAATCTCTCTTACTTTGTAACAAAATTGCTTGTAATCAGTCAACTTAAAAATATTTATTTCTATAGAGTCGTTTTATAACTTTTACAACTAAAATCTATTGTATAACTCATCAAATTATGCTGCAATTATACCCGAATATTGATTGGTAGAAAGGAATAATAGATTTAACTAATGTTAAACTTTGTTTTATTCTAAGACTATTATAAAATTGTTATTTTAAGTCTACCTACTGTTAATCAATTTTAAACATTGTTACAATCAAGAAAGATAATACCGCAAATGTCTGTATGATTATCAAAGTCCTGTAATTTATCATTTGTTTAATTATTTTAAGAATTTAAAGAGATTTATTAGGCAAATATTTTGAATATTTAATTTTGATGTCAGTACCATGGCTTTGAAATTTCTAATTTTTGTTCTAATTTCTTTTCTATTGAAGTTGTAGTGGAACTACGTTGCTGGCATAATTTTGAGCTTAATAAAAGACCAATAGCACCCAGAACACAAGTTTTAAAGCATTTTTGATTAAAAAAAAACAGTTATGTAAGAATCACCCTTATCTCGTCACCATACGGCGAATAGACAACATTACCAGAAGTACAGTGAGCAGAACCATAAGTCGGTACAGAGAAACGGGTGAAATGCAAAGCCGACCTAGAAGTCGCCGACGCCATGTTACCAAACAATGTGAAAATTGGTATATTGCTCAATCAGTCAGTAGGTCAATGACTGTTCCGGCCCTAAGATCGCTGATCCAGATCACATATCATAGGATAATTTCGAATGGAATAGTTGGGAGAGTTTTGGTCTCAGGTTTGCAATCCAAGAGACCTTTAAAAGTCCCCATACAGTTAGTATGGGGACTTTAGTGGAAGACCATGCCAGGCCCCATCGGAGTAGAGGGGTTCAGGTAGAGCTGTGAAATCAAGATGTCACTGTATTGGAATGGCCACCGATGTCACCTGATATGAATCCCATTGAACATATTGTTATAAAAATCTTTCCAGTCCGTCCCTAGTTTCATTCCGTGAAACATCAATCGCTGAGATAGAAAAAAAAGAAGAGCTAGAAGGTTCGGATGGGAAAAAAAGCTTATCTCGAAATAACTCGACAACAGTAAAACTGATACTGTATTGTACGAGAAAATTCGATGCGAATTTTAAAAGGAGCGGCCCATCATCGCAGCAGTCAGTCAGTTATTGCGAAGAGTGTATTTCGTGTTATTATTTAGTGATTCGAATCAGCTGTTGTGAATATTTCATGTAAATAAAAGTTTGTCGAAAGTGAGAGTAAATATTAGTTTTTAAATTTTAATTAATTGAACCCACGGAGTTTATAACAAATTTGGTATCAGAAGTGGGATTAAGTGAAGTTAAAATCGTAATTTGATTTATGGAAACCAGAAGCATGGAAAAAACGGACGAAACTACCAAAAAGATAGTCAAGCAGGTTACGGAAGGACTAGACGAAAAAATAGCCCAGATTCTGGAAAAACGTGACAAGAAGGAGAAACAACTTCAAGAAGAAATTCAACAAAGGTTAGTAAAATCTTTTGATGAAAAACGTAAAATAGAATTAGAAAATCTTGTCACTACGATGAAAAGCGAACAACAAAATCTTGTTTCTACGATGAAAAGCGAACAACAAAAAATTGTCACTGCCAGGAAGAAAATTAACAAAATTTAAAGGAAGGATTATTCTCGAAATTTGAATTAACCAGACAAAATGATTTTAAAATGTTTGAAGAAAAACAAGAACAAATTGAATTAAAACGACACGAAACTGAAGAGAGAAGAGAACTGCAGTTTGAACAATTAATGCAAATAGTAGGACAAGTTAATGAAACAGTTAATGAAAGAATTCAAATAGTTGAGTCAGATATAAAAGAGATAAATGATGACATTAAGATCATAAAAAATACCGTGGACACTCTTGAAACCAAATTAGATGACCTCGATTCCATCCAAAGCCAGGTAAAATTTGAAATCAGTTCAGTTCAAAACACAGTTCAAGACCAAATCTGTTCCATTAAAAACAGTACAAAGTGACGTACAAGATAAAATCAGTGCCATCCAAGACAAGGTAGAAACAGAAATTTAAAAAATGCAACAGGACTTACAGCGAGGAAAAAACCAGAACACCATGAGTACCAAAGGTTCCGTCAGCAAACCACCCACATTTGATGGCAGCTCATCTTGGCCCATGTATAAACGGCAATTTGAAGCCGTGGCTACAGCTAATGGATGGGATAACCAAGAAAAATGTACGTCTCTTGTAATTTCCTTAAGAGGTCCGGCCTTAGAACTCCTCCAAAGCATTCCAGTCGATGAACAAGGCAATTTTGACAAGATCCTGGACAAAAGATACAACAATCAATCCCTGAGCCAAGTATACCAGGTGCAACTAATCTGAAAAATGTCCCGCAGCATTCGAGAGGCTAACAGAGTATGTCCTGAGCGGGTTAACATGGAGGACGTGCTTAGTATACCGCGATGACATTCTGGTCATGAGTCGGACATTAGACGACCATCTGAAGAACCTGGGCGAAGTATTTTCCAGAATTAATAACACCAACCTGAGACTCAACCCGAAGAAGTGTTCCTTGTTCCAAACAGAAGTAGAGTTTTTGGGCCAAGGCGTTTCCGAGTCAGGAATCCGCACCAACGACGACAAGATAGAAGCCATCCGTGATTGGCCAGTCCCAAGAGACAAGCATGAACTCCGAAGCTTCTTAGGCCTCTGTTCCTACTACAGGCAATTTGTTGTGGGATTTGCCACCATTGCCGCGCCTCTACATCGGCAGACCACTGAGAAAGAGACCTTCCGTTGGAATCAGGATTGCGAAACATCATTCAGGCGACTATGTTCCAGCCCAATCCTAGCCTTTCCTACACAGTCCGGCAAATTCATTTTAGACACCGACGCCAGCAACACAGGTTTGGGGGCCGTTCTATCCCAGATGCAAGATGGTGAAGAGAGGGTGATGAGTACTACAGCCGTGGATTCTCGAAACCGGAAAGAAATTATTGCGTCACCATAAAAGAACTTCTTGCAATAATAAGGGCTGTAGACCATTTCCACAAATACCTCTATGGTCGTCATTTCCTAATCCGAGCAGATCATGCCGCAATCAAATGGCTGCTGGACATGAAGACACCGGAAGGGCAACTGGCCAGGTGGATGGAGAAATTACAGCAATACGATTCCAGGGTGAAACACCGTGCCGGCCTTTTGCACAATAATGCCCATGCCCTATCTAGAAGAGTCTGTAGAACAGAATGCGGACATTGTCTGAAGACGGAACAGCGAGAGGGTATCTCCATCAGACAGATCCGAGTGCAGGCCAATGAAGACTGGACAACGGAACAGTGCATCCAGGACCAAATGGCTGATCCAGACATCGAACCAATCTTGTCACTCAAAACGAGAGGGGCACCCAGGCTACGATGGGACGAGGTAGCTAGATACTCGGGCGTGCTGAAATCGTTATGGGCCCAATGGGACTCTCTAAGAGTAGAGAATGGAATGCTCAAGCGAGTTTGGGAAAGCACTGATGGCCGAGAAACCAAGTCTCAACTGGTAGTTCCTAAGAAAAAGGTACCAACCATCCTGACCGAAGTACATGATGAGATCACCAGGGGCCATCTGATCATGAACAAAACCCTAGACAAAGTTCGCCAGAGGTACTACTGGGTGAATTACTTCGAAGACGTCAGAGTCTGGTGCCGCAAATGTGACCTGTGCAGCCAGTAAGGGCCCGAAGACCCGGACCAAGGGCAGAATGCAGCAGTACAATGTGGGCGTCCCATTTGAGAGAATTGCCATCGATGTCGCCGGTCCGTTTCCCGAGTCTGAGAGCAGGAACAAATACATTCTGGTCGCAATGGATTACTTCAGCAAATGGCCTGTGGCATATGCGATAACCAACAAAGAGGCAACCACGGTAGCGACGGTGCTAGTAGAACAGCTATTCAACAGGTTTGGCGTCCCGATGGAACTACATTCAGACCAGGGGCGTAACTTCGAATCGAATGTATTTCAGAAGGTCTGCACGATGTTGGGGATCAGGAAAACGAGAACAACACCATTGCACCCACAGTCAGACGGAATGGTGGAAAGATTCAACAGGACCTTGGAACAACACATATCCAAGGTCATCAGCAACAACCAGCGTGATTGGGATGAGCATATTCCCCTATTCCTGTTGGCATATCGCTCCGCCGTACATAATAGTACAGGCCTGACTCCAGCCATGGTCCTATTCGGAAAAGAGCTGCGATTACCCTGCGATTTAGCTTTTGGATCCCCCGAAGAACCTTCCCAAGACATCAACATAATATGCTGGCAATACACCAATTAGCCCGAATGCAGATGTTGGCCACCAGTGACCGGATGAAGACGCAATACGACCTCAAGGCCATTCAGTCGGGTTCCAAGAGAGGAACAAAGTCTGGCTGTACAACCCCCAACGGAGCAAGGGTAAATCTCCAAAGCTTACACCCGTCTCGGATGGTCCATTCGAGGTGGTCAAGAGGCTTAATGATGTTGTCTACCAGATCCGTCGAAACCTCAGGGCTAAGTTGAAGGTGGTCCATTTAGATCGACTCGCTCCCTACCATGGCGAGGATGTTTCTGATCAGGACGATCAGAATTAAAGGGAGGGCAGTGTTATAAAAATCTATCCAGTCCGTCCCTGGATTCTTTCCGTGAAACATCGATAGAAGGTTCGGATGGGAAAAAAAACTTATCTCGAAATAACTCGACAACAGTAAAATTTATACTGTATTGTACGAGAAGATTCGATGCTGATTTTAAAAGGAGCGGCCCATCATCGCAGCAGTCAGTCAGTTATTGCGAAGAGTGTATTTCGTGTTATTATTTAGAGATTCGAATCAGCTGTTGTGAATATTTCATTTAAATAAAAGTTTCTAGAAAGTGAGAGTAAATATTAGTTTTTAAATTTTAATTAATTGAACCCACGGAGTTTATAACAATATGTAGGGACTACTTGAAGAGGGCCATTTTTAACACAATGAATCCACCTAGAACAACAGAATCGTTTTAATTGAATTGTTATACAGATATTATGACTGAAACAAAATTTATTCGAAACATTTTTTATTATTATTTTGTTAAGATTGAACACACACTGACATTTAAAATGATTTAAAACATTAACAATATATCTTACACCTAGGGGGTGCAAACATTTTGAAAGTCAGTATATTTGTATCGACTGCAATTCCTGACTGAATATCACAAGTTCTTTCATTCTCAAAAAAAAATCATTGTGTGGATGGAATAAGGCAATAAATTTGTTCAAAGAAACTTTAATAACAACTGAATTATTACATGTTACATTTAATTAACTAAACTCAACAATAACATTTTTATTTTTCAAAATAAAGTAATACCTTACAAATTGGTCCTATTATAAATTGAAATCGTCATTTGTAACTTGTTGATCAAAAATATTGACAGACCTGCTTGTCAAAGGATCGGGTTCGTGTAAATACTTTTGCATAATGTTAATTATGTCCTGTTTGTTCCTTTTAAAATACCCGTCAGGTGTGAGAGAATCATTCAAAATTTTATTTGCAGTTAGGCCCAATTTGTGAGGATTAGGCGGTTCATTCGTCAGTTTTGTCACAAATGACTTTGTCTCCCTCGTTTCTAATAGCAACGTATCTCGTTGTGTACAACTTGATCCAGACGTTTCCATATGACTTACATTAGATATAGGTTCTATTTCAGGTTCTACGTTTTTACTAAATGTGAAACTGAAACTTTTATAATCTTTTTCATTAGAATTAATATATTGTTCAAAGCATTTAGCATTTTTATCGCTGAATATACTCATATCTATATTATCCTTGGAACTAAATTTCTTAAAGAATCGTAATTCTTGTTTTTTAACCTTAGGTTTAATAGGAATAACCTGGATACCTTTACTTGTTTTTATACCCGTCGCAAGATGTTTGCAATTCCGAATTTGTCTTACAGATGGGCGATTTAATAATTGTTCATAATATTTTGATTTATTAGGTGAATCTTCTATCTTCTTTAGTAGGATACTGTTTTGTTTTTCGTAATCTTCTGTTATTTCTTTGACTGTTAATTTCCGAGGCGGTTTGAATCTGTTAATTCGTTTTTTAAAATTAGTTCCTGTCGGTTGCTCCTTTTTGGTAGGTTTCTCGTTTTTAGTTAGTACTGGTTTCAAGCTAGCAATAACGTCTTTTTTAATTACTTGAGTTGGGGCTGTATTCTGGATTTTCTCAAATATTGGTTCAATCTCCTTAGGGGCATCGGATAATGTCCCTTGTATTGTAGAAGACTGCGATGACGATAATTTTAGATTTGAATTTATTGTTACTTCATCTAATTCGTTCAGCTTTAAAACAATTGCAGAGTTCATTTCATCTGTTTCACCATTAGAAAACGAACTGACTCTCACAGTAATTGAACGAGTTTCTGCAAACGTACGGATCTGCCTGACTTCTTGATCAATTCCCATAATTTTGGATTCAGGAGTTGAACCATCTAAACGTCGTTTCTTAGAAGCGCTAGATAGACTTGTTGTGACTGTGTTTTCCTTTCCTGAACATTCGTGTGCTGTGCTTGAAGTTGACGTTGTGCCATCTAAATTCCTCAGTTTTGAAGCATTTGATAAACTAGTTAAATTTTTAGGATTGTCGTTTGAAGAACTTGTTTTTGTTTGGTCTACATTATGATCTTTTTCGTTATCGTTTCTGATACTTGAATCACAATCTAAGTTTGTAATTTTTGAAGCGTTAAACCTTGTGGTAGAAGTCTCGTTATTAGAAGTGTTTTTATCTTCTACTTCATCTATATTTTGTAAACTTTCAATTTGCACACTGTCAGTCTGTGAATTTAGATTTGTTTCATTTCCATCTATGCTTGAAATATTCGGCAAACTCACGGTTTTATTTGAACACGGCATTTCCAAGTTAGTATTTACAAATGAATTCTCATTATTTGTCTCATTGGTAAGTAAAGTGTCTCGCAATTTACTTTCTTCATGCAAGTTGGTTCTGTTGATTTGACTGGGCTGACTGTCACCTACAGTGCTCGTCTTAGTTGAATTACTGCAATATGATTCCAATGATTTATTTTTGTTGTAGCTGCATTCTTTGTCTATAGAATAAAAGGTGTTATTGGAATCTTCTAAATTATTAGATAACTGATCATTTTGAAAGTCCTCTTTTTCTTTGCGAACGTTTGGTTGGCACACTTCTTTGAATATATTCTGTTTATTACAATAATTTCTACTATTCCCTTCCATCGTTGGACTTTCACCATAACTTATACTTTCATTGTTTGGGCCTTCAATAACGTTTACTATAGGTGAAACGTATTCATAGTTGGTGTTGTTACAGTCACTTACTTGCTCATTAAATTCTTCGTCTTCATTAATTAGTTGACTGAAAATCTCCAGTTCACTTCTTATCGAGGCGATATCGACATTATTAATACTAGAATTTTTTTCGACGATAAACGTTTTTTGACAATTGTTGTTAAAATGACTGAAGTAAACACGATCTGACTCCAAACCTGAATTATTTCCTGATTCGTTTATGCAATTATCAGCCTTTGGTAGACTAGCAGGCCACAGAAGTTCATTAGATATTTCAACCGAGCCAGTAGGTGTCGTATTAACATTTTCGTTGTAATGTTCATGGTGTTTAAACACTGGAGGATCTGGAGGAACTATTGTGAAAGTGGTTAAATTAGATTCTTCCGTAATAATACTCACGTCAGGCGCTAATTTGTAAATGTTCTCAGAATCTTCATCTAAAAAATTTGAAATATTTCTGTAATTAGAAATATTTTTCCAAGAGTCACAACTGGAGTTGAAAGTTTCAT
Source organism: Octodonta nipae (assembly GCA_034190945.1). Taxonomy (NCBI): domain Eukaryota; kingdom Metazoa; phylum Arthropoda; class Insecta; order Coleoptera; family Chrysomelidae; genus Octodonta; species Octodonta nipae. The sequence goes on along the minus strand of CM067222.1, from coordinate 45,541,002 downwards.
TTTGGTCCAGTGTGTGGTTTAAGTTAAGTAACTGAATATTGGGAGTTGATGCTACTTCTGGATGTGCTACAATGTCTTCTTCAAAATCTTGAAAATCTTCTGGAACCAAATTACTAATAAATTCATGTTCATGATGTATGCTTTGTTGCGGCTGACAAATGAGATCTGTTGACAATAATGTGTGTATATCGTCACAGTTCAAAGGCCTAATGTTGAAAACCCCTAGTTTCTGAAGATCACGTTGATAATTTACTAACAAACTGTTTATTTCTTCTGTAGTTAATTTATTCCTGGTTTTAAGTTGTTTAATGTCTGCTTGTAGTTTGTACTTCAATCTATGCTTTTCATCCAAGCTGTATGTTTTTGCGTCCTGAAAACAGTAAAAAATAGATTAGATATAAATGCTTATAAGTTTGAGAAATGAAAATAATATTTAGTTGAGGTAACAAAAACAAAAAAAGATAATTAAAAGAAAAATTAACTGTATTGAAATTGAAATAATTATATTTTGAATAAAAGAATATCAGAAAGTTGATAGTGGAAGCCGTTACTTTGTGATACTCAATCATAATGTTAATGACGAAAAATTAATTTAGTTTAATATCACTTTTTATTTTTCACTTCGCGTGACTAGTTTCGGCAAACTCATTGCCATTCTCAAACGCATACAAATTGTTGAATGAACTATACAGACTCAAAAATGACAAATATATACCTTCTGAATATAATGCAGTGACTTAAAAATTACTTAAATAAATTTTACAGATGATTGACAAATATATAACTACTAAAATAATAATTAAAAACTATTTAAATACTAATATCTCACATAATGTTGGAAATTATTTAAATACATCAGAAAGGACGCTTTATGCAAATCAGTTTGGTTGTTTAGGATTAAATTGAATGAAGAAGGATTAGTAATGCTTTTAAACTGAAGTGAAAAATCTCAGTGTCTGTTAATTTAGGAAAAGTATGACCTGTTTCCAAAGAATGCAAATGTAGAACTGTTTTATTAAGTCTAAAAGAGCATAAATGCTCCTGGTAACGAGTAGAAAAATTCCTACAGGTTATTACACTCTGAACATGTAAGCATTGAATAGAAGATTACTTAGTTTGCATTGCGTTTTAAAACTAATTTTGATGTTATGTCTTGAGAGTAATTTAGCTATTTTCTCACTCACATTTCCAAAATATGTAAGGGAAATAAATTTTGATGGGAGGTCGGAATTATTATAAGAGGGAAAAATTAATTGCTGTACTATTTGTTGTTCTTTGCGGTAAATTAGTTTGTTAATCAGTTTCTGGTCAAATCCGTTATTATGTGCTATGCTTTTAATAGTGTCAAGTTCCTTATGTAAATTTTTATCTGAAAGTGGTAACGAATATGCTCTATGTATAAGAGATTTATACGCAGCTAGTTTGTAGGAAAGGGGGCTGTAGGATGTGTATCGGATCATGGAATCTGTAAAAGTGGGCTTTCTGTAGATGTTAAACTCTATCTTGTTGTTTTTATGGGTGAGAGTAAGGTCTAGAAAGTTAATAATACAGTCAGTTTCGGTTTCTACAGTGAATGTAATATTGGGATGTAAACTGTTGAGATAGGCAAGGAAAGTGTTTAATTGTCTACTAGTACCTGTAAAAAACGCTAGAACATCATCCACATATCTATACCAGAATTATATGTGTTTTTTGGAGATGGGAGTGGACGTAATAGACTCTTCTAAATGTGCCATAAAGATATCTGCTAGGAGTGGACTAAGAGGAGAACCCATTGCTAAGCCGTTGTTTTGCGAATAAAATTTATTGTTAAATTCACAGTAATTTTGACTGAGGCACAGCTCGAAGGCTCTTTCCATGTCTTGCGTTAAAATAGGGTTAATGTTGCAATTGGTAAGAATCTTATAAATTAATGGAAAACATTCAGCTGTAGGAATACTAGGAAACATGTTTGATATATCAAAGGACACTAGCATACCCTGACTTGAAATTTTATGGCTGCTAATTAATTTAGTAAGTTCTATTGAATTTTTAATGGCCCCAGATACACCCCATTTAAATCATATGTAGAGACTGTAGTATCAGAAGTTGAATACGCCCTAAATAACATCGATGACACCACCCTAACCAAACTAAACGTCCTTAAATCCATCTCCTCCACCAAAGTTCCGACGAATTACCAAAATAAATCCACCCTTAAGTCAATTAAAGAAAAAATTAAACACAATGATCTCACTCTCACGAAAGCAGATAAGTCGAACGCAATAGTGATCATCCCCACAAAAGACTACCATAACAAAATGTACACCTTTATAGAATCAGAACTGACTGAAATCAAAAAAGATCCCACTAAAGTTTTTCAAAAACGAATTTAAGCATTTTTAAATAGCAACCCTTCTCCGCCAAAACTATATGGACTTAACAAAAACCATAAAACTAACACCCCAGTTAGACCGGTAGTTTCATATATTAACAGTCCCACTAGAAATCTAGCTATAAAACTACATTCAGAATTCAAATACATAACCCAATTTAAAGCTCCATATGCCATTAAAAATTCAATAGAACTTACTAAATTAATTAGCAGCCATAAAATTTCAAGTCAGGGTATGCTAGTGTCCTTTGATATATCAAATGTTTCCTAGTATTCCTACAGCTGAATATTTTCTATTAATTTCTAAGATTCTTACCAATTGCAACATTACCCCTATTTTAAAGCGAGACATGGAAAGAGCCTTCGAGCTGTGCCTCAGTCAAAATTACTGTGAATTTAACAATAAATTTTATTCGCAAAACAACGGCTTAGCAATGGGTTCTCCTCTTAGTCCACTCCTAGCAGATATCTTTATGGCACATTTAGAAGAGTCTATTATGTCCACTCCCATCTCCAAAAAACACATATAATTCTGGTATAGATATGTGGATGATGTTCTAGCGTTTTTTACAGGTACTAGTAGACAATTAAACACTTTCCTTGCCTATCTCAACAGTTTACATCCCAATATTACATTCACTGTAGAAACCGAAACTGACTGTATTATTAACTTTCTAGACCTTACTCTCACCCATAAAAACAACAAGATAGAGTTTAACATCTACAGAAAGCCCACTTTTACAGATTCCATGATCCCATACACATCCTACAGCCCCCTTTCCCACAAACTAGCTGCGTATTTGACCAGAAACTGATTAACAAACTAATTAATTTACCGCAAAGAACAACAAATAGTACAGCAATTAATTTTTCCCTCTTATAATAATTCCGACCTCCCATCAAAATTTATTTCCCTTACATATTTTGGAAATGTGAGTGAGAAAATAGCTAAATTACTCTCAAGACATAACATCAAAGTTAGTTTTAAAGCGCAATGCAAACTAAGTAATCTTCTATTCAATGCCAAGGACAAAACAAATGATAAATATCTTAAATCTGGACTTTATAAGCTTACATGTTCAGAGTGTAATAGTTTCTACATCGGAGCATTTACGCTCTTTTAGACTTAATAAAACAAATTCTACATTTGCAAATCATTCTTTGGAAACAGGTCATACTTTTCCTAAATTAACAGACACTGACATTCTTCACTTTCACAATTTTAAACCTTTAATTGGCCTACTGAAATCGGTAGAAATTTTTAAAAGTATTACTAATCCTTCTTCATTCAATTTAATCCTAAACAACCAAACTGATTTGCATAAAAGTGTATTTTTGATGTATTTAAATAATTTCCAACATTATGTGAGATATTAGTATTTAAATAGTTTTTAATTACTATTTTAGTAGTTATATATATTTGTCAATCATCTGTAAAATTTATTTAAGTAATTTTTAATTCACTGCATTATATTCAGAAGGTATATATTTGTCATTTTTTAGTCTGTATAGTTCATTCAACAATTATGCGTTTGAGAAAGGCATAGAATTTGTCGAAACTAGTCACGCGAAGTGAAAAATAAAAAGTGATATTAAACTAAATTAATTTTTTCTTCATTAACAAAAGAATATCAGAATGCAAAGAACAATCATGTGAATATCAAATATTATTATGAACAGCCAACGTCTTTGTTTTGAAGAACACCTGCATTTCAAGACCAAACTTTTATGTGGAACCCAAAACACATCAAAATTTGGCATCCTGAAATAGATACTGTAAAAAAGGTATTGATTTTTACCACCAAAATGTACTATACGTAGAAAAATGCACGACATTTAATATAAAATTTTCTAAATACAATCAATAATTGTTTTGACTGTCAAATATGTAGGATCTGCATAGATCTGTGAGGGAAACAAATTAAACGTCGCGATGACGTGATAGTTAATATCTAGACAATGGCGGTTAAACAGTTAAACAGAGAGTGACAATTACTTTTAGAAGTGATTGCTGAAAATTAATAGTGTGAAGTCACAGTTTAAACCTTCAAAGTGAAAAACTTAATTGGAAAAATGTTCCATGTGTGTGTGTATGTAAATAAATAAAACCAGTCAACAGCCCAGTATATTAATTTCCACTCCATTTGTGAAACTCATTCTTGCATATGGTGGCCAACTAAGAATTTGAGGTACTGTATCTGGAAAACTATCTATCTTAGAGGCTTGCGGTAAAAAACTTGTGACTAAAACGGCCAAGAGAAAAACCTGGAAAATATTTTCGAGTTTTGGAAATGCTCGCTAGGGGGCGTAACTGCAATCATGAAACTAAAAAAGTCATGATTCTGTGCTATATTAACCTAACAAGAAAATACTTTATCTATAAAATCTCTAAAAATAAAGTGGTGGGGGGCTTTCAAATGTTTTTTTAAAAACTCCCTGCATCTTCGAAACAGCTAAGCCAATTTTAACAAATTTGGGCTAGTTGACAAGAGCTATTCTTAGGCTAAAAATGTTATAATATTTGAAGTTTTGTGTTGTGTGTTGTTGTGTTCCCTTGTCGCCGCTAGAGGGTTTTTTTGACATTCTGACAGAAATGGTTGAGTTTCTCCAAAAAAATTAAATGCAAACAAGCTCGCGAAAACCGCACTTCAATATCTTATTCCTAACCTAAAATTTAGGCCAACGAAAATTTTATAGGGAAATCCCTAAAACGTTTATTTTTTTTAAATTGATTTTTCTGGAATTCTTCTTATAAGTCATGAACCTAAAAAAGATCGATTTAAAAACGAAAGGTTTTTAATACCCCATAAGTACTCGAAATGCTGACCATCACACTCTATGCATTACTGCAGCCTCTCATGGAAAAAAAACTGACGCGTCAATTTCGGCTCTCGGTATATTACTTATTGCATTACGAATCCGGTTTTTCATATATTCTATGGTTTTAGGTTGAGTCTGATACACAATGTCCTTTATCCGCGCCCAGAAATAAAAATTCAGACAAGTCAGGTCTGGTGATCGCGGAGGTCATGGAAACAGACTTCCTCTTCCAATCCACCGCTGCTGAAATACTACATTAATTTGATTTCACACAATAATAGAAAAATGTGCTCGTCAACCATCCAACGGCAAAAACAAGTTTTCCCTTGTTTCCAATGGCACATCTTCCAATAATTTATAAGATATAAGGTCAAAAGAGACCATTTAGGGATTACCCAAAAAATATAGTCCAATAATTCTGCCTCTCAGTATGCCTCACCACACATTTAAACTACAACGCCTTGGTGCTGACGTTCCCGCAACCAATGCGGATTATTTGCAGATCAATAATGCATATTGTGCCGATTGACTCTACCATCACAATTAAAGATGACTTCATCGGTTCAAAGAATTTGAAATAAAAATTCTCTATTTTCGTGTATCATGTCTAACATCCAATGGCAATAGTCCAACCTTCGATCAATATCTTCCTCTTTCAAAAGCCTGATGCAAATCGACATGATATTTTGAATCCCAACACAAGAGATATTGCTCTTGTGCTTTTTTTAAATGTATCTCAGTACGCGATTAACATTTTCTTGTGTTTTTCCAATTCTTTGCCGTTGAAATGTAATTAACATGGGCTCGTTGCTCGTAAGCTCGTCACTAATCTGGGAAAAACTGTCACTTCGCAAGTACGTCGATTTGGATATAGAACCGCGTTCATAAAACGCATTTTGTAAGACAAAAATTGCTCAAAGTAACGCGACACTATTGACAACTATTGATAATTTAAGGATTATTTATGTTTTAATCAGGTAATCGTTTTCATGGATTGCTTCTAGTAATTGCTTTTTTCGTTTCAATATGCATGTAAACAAAAAATATGCCTTATATTATTACCATTATTTACTTACCTTTCAGCTATATTTTGTAATACTCTCAAAACGGATGATTTTATTTTTTATTTTTTAAATAAAATAGATTTCCAGAAAAATCAGTTTAAAAAAATAATAAAGGATTTTAGTATAAAATTTTCTTTGGCCTAAATTCTAGATTAGGAACAAAATATCGTAATGCGGTTTTCGCCAGCTTGTTTCGGCATCATTTAGCTACTTTTTCATAGAAAAAAAATATACCAATGACATTTAATTTTTTTGTGAAAATTATTCATTTGTGTCGGAATGTCGAAAAAGCCCTCTTGCAGCGACATGCGAAACTAACAAAATTGTGAATATTATAACGTTTGTAGCCAAAATGGCTGTTATCAACAAGCGCAAATTTGTTGAAATTGGCTCAGCTGTTTCGAAGATCCATGGTGTTGTTTACGAAAACATTTGAAAACCCCCTACCATTTTATATTTAGAGGTACAGCAAAAATTGTCAAACAAAGAATGTTCACATTATCCTCTACTTTAAAAAACAGGTTTTTTTTGGGTAGGTTAATATAGTGGAATTCACAGTAACATCACTTTTTTAGGTTCAACATTGTAGTTACTTTCCATAGCAAACATTTCAGAAACTTGAAAATATTTTCCACCTTTTTCTCTTGGCCGTTTTAGTAATATTTTTTTTGCCGCGAGGTTCTACGATGGATTCAGTACCTCGTTTACCAACCCGGGGGGGGGGGGGGAACTAAATAACCTTATTATGTACGGACGATTCAAAACGATGCATTTTGTACGCTACGCTTTCAGGACGAATCTTTATTGCGTTTTTTTTTGCAAATACGATTGGCATTTAATGACAGAGTGTTGCAATTTTATTTTGTTCTTCATAATTCATTTTTCTTCGCATTATATTTTTCCCCTGAACTTCGGTATATTCCGTAACGCATTGCACAAATACACTCCATAATTACTCTGATATAGATACAAAAACCTATAGGGGACGGCCAGGTTTTCACTATATTTCCGTATGGCTTCTCTTCGTTGTAAAGTAAATAACCGAAATTAGGCAGAATTAATTAAAATAATTTTATATTATGGAATATAAATAATTTATACAATATATATATATATATATATATATATATATATATATATATATATATATATATATATATAACTGATCCCTGCCGGGATCGATGGTAAAATGACGACGTTTCGGCAGAGTCACATCTGCCCTCTTCAGGTCGGTTCGCATAATTCACCTTCTGCTTTCGAGTTACTCGAATACCAAGATTTTCAGAAGGGCTCGCGCTGTTATATAGTCGCGGCTTGGCGCCTATTGGTTGGCACCGTGAACGGCTGCGTGTGACCCTGGGCGCTCAACGCCTCCCGCCTGCTGATATCTCCGGTTGAGTTGTTATTGGACGGGTCCGCGCCGGTACGGTGTTTAATAGAATTTTCCAACAATTCGATAAGTTCTTTTCATTGCGTGCGTTTAGACTGTGAGGCCTCTTCGCTATTTCAATTGCCTCTCTTACGAGTCTTGATTTCGGGTGTTCTATATTTGCCAGTACTCTGGTGTTCTCACAGTCTATTCGGTGTGACATCGTGGTGGCGTGTTCCGCAATGGATGTTCCGCTTTCTTACAGATCACGTCTAGCTTGAATTCTTCTATTAGTTTGCCCCACATAGGTTTTATGACAGTCTGCACATGGAATCTCGTACACTCCCTGTTGTTCTAAAGGGATCCTCGTCTTCAGAGTCCTCAACACCGTGCTTATTTTTCTGTCTGTATTGAAAATAGTATCGATATTGTGTTTCCGTAGAATTCTTGTTGTCCGTGGTACCCTTGACATTGGTAAATAAGCCTTGGTTATTGGTGTCTCATGCTCCTCGTCATTTAGGGCTCTTTGTATATTTCGGTCTGTAAATCCGCGTCTCAGAGCTGTTTTTAAACTTCGTTTGATGTTATCCTGGTCAGCTAGTCTTTGTGATCACTAAAGTCTTGACGACGGCTTGTAGTTGGGCTGGGTGGTGATGAGAATTAGCATGAAGGTATCTGTTGGTGTGAGTTGCTTTCCTATATACTGTATGGCCAAGGGTTCCATTTTCCTTCCTATTTATGAGACCGTGGAATGGCAGTTGTTATTTTGTGATGGATGCCATTAAGGTGGACCTGAGGCCAAACCAGAAATATCATCCACATATCGGTGGATATCTAGGGTTCGCTATAACTGTTTTGTATTAACAACATCCAAAGTCTCTTCTGACATCACGTATGCCTTCCCTAAGTAGATGGCACACACTTGCAAACGGTTTTGTTGGGCCATAAGATATTCTGTGTTTTTATGTACTGTTAGAATTTCTTCCAGAATGAGTTGCGGTTTACCGTCCTTGGTTGTTTTCTCCATGTTTTTCGTAGTAATAACTCCTTCATCGCGGCATCGTTGTAAAAAGGCCTCATTTTCTTCTGTAGATCGCACAAAAGTTTTACACAATTGAATGCCAACACGCCGATCGAGGAAGAGTTCAATTGGACCGAAGATAAGTTATAAACCGTTTCCAATTGCCGTGAGAGACTTCACTATATATTGTTTTTGCATTGTTGTCAACTCTGCATTCGTTGCGCCCTAAATTCGCTAATTTCATCGAATTTATCCCATATTATTGGGTGGAGTGTATCTTACCTGTAGGTGGATATCTAGGAGTTTTGTATTAACAACATCCAAATCTCTTCTGACATCACGTATGCCTTCCCTAAGTAGGGCACAACTTGCTTTCCATAAGATATTCTGTGTTTTTCTGTTGTTCTTCCAGATTTACATCCGCGGCATCGTTGTAGGTCGCACAAAAGTTTTACACAAATGATATTCTCCCCGTAGAGATTCACTCGCGGGCACTAAATGTTTTAGGTGATTTCCGGGAATTCATCCGCGTAGGTGATAACTGATCCCTGCCGGGATCGATGGTAAAAATTATATACTAAAATCTAATCTTTCTCGAGAATCACTCTATCTACTGGTGAAAACACCATGAAAATCGTTGCGGTGGTTTTTGAGTTTATCGCGAACAGACAGACGCGGCGGAGGACTTTGTTTTAGAATATGTAGTGATATATATAGGGAGAGAGAGAGAGAGAGAGAGAGAGAGCTATTTACCTTAGGTTTCTCCGAAATTTTGGAAAGGAACTCGTTCACATACTTCATTATGCAGTCAGGCCAACTGTTCCGAACAATGTAAACTCCATATCGTCTAAGATATGTGACACCAGGAATTAAATTATATTTATAATCAAGTTTATACATTTGAGGATCTGCACAATCAGGTATAGTTTCTAGTTGCCACCTGTAAAATTGAATAGCGTCAACTGAGAAATATAAATTATTTTGAAAGTATATTTTTATTAGATTTTAGTTATTAGTTTTAATAAGTGTAGGTCGCTTTGGGACATATCTTTCTCTACGATATGGCAAATTCTTTGTTGTAATGCAAAGTGAAAACGTACTTTTTTTTCTGCCAGAGGCATAACTGAAACTATTTTTCCGTGCCATTTTTTAAACTGAACGAAGCCAGACAAACATTGACTTTAGCTCGACCTACTCAATTAATGTATGCATTGGCTCTAGATTTCGAAAAATACCTGTACATGTCAAGTCAGAGTCCGAATCATTGAAGGCAAATCAGAAGATAGCCGAACTGATAAAGCCTCTGTAAGGAAGATAGTAGAGTAAGTTCTTATAGTACAGGAAATGAAGCGTTTTGGCTCACAATTTTTTCGTCCAGCATGGATTTACCTACTTGAAATTTTCACAGAAGGTAGGGAATAGCCCACGGATCATTTTCTATATCATGCCACTGTACGTTAAAACCTTGGGGGTGGTTGCCACCCCACCTTGGGGGTGGACATTTATTATTACATCGATGTAAAACGTGATTCTAAGAGTAAGATGTTCTTTACGTCTATTTCGTGAAACTAATATTTTTCGAGTTATTCGCGATTGAAAGTAACAGTTTTTCGACGAAAAAATAGACTTTTTTAAAGGTTTTTTTGCGAATAAAATAATAAAAATGTAGAGAGCAAAATTGTAGCTACGACCAATTCGAGCCCATATAGCTTTTTTTCGTCAAATCCATAATTTGAAAGATTCAAATCCAAATAAAGGGAAGACTTTACATTTTTCGAGGAATACTTGTAGAATCTTTTGTATAGTATTTAACTAGACCATTCAAAAGAGTCTCTAAATTGAGAATTGAGCGACTTATGATCAAAATAAGGTCAGTAACCACTTTTTTCGACGAATATATCTGTGAAAACAACCCTCTAACTACCCCTCTAATTAAAATTGATCTTCACTCTTCTGTGATTCTCTTTATACATGTATTGTCAATACATAGTTGTTTAAAACCTCTGTTTACTAGCGAATACCACCTTATTCGAGCCCTTTAAACTCACCCCATTTAAAAACTAAGGGATCTTAAGGAATTTAATTCACCTAGTCTTAAAGCTCTCGAAAAGTCACCAAAAATGAAGGACCTATGTTTAAAAAACCAATCTTTTTTTTTCAAAAAATTCGAAGTGTATTAATCTACATAAGCAGTAATACGTTATATGTTCCACTTTTTCCATTAAAATCGAAAGTAAGAGAAGAAGAAAGATCTGCTCATGTGTCTGCGTGTGTTAGTGTATATTTCGTTGATTCCTTACCAGTGTATTCTAAAGAAATAGCTCGTGCTCTGACAATTTTTTTACAATTGTTAAATTACTTTATAAAAATTGCAATTTAATTAAGGGTGGTTATTAAGGGTTGAAATAATCATTATTTAACCAATCCAAACCATATACCCATATTAAGGTTTACAATGTTATTTTATAATTTTTGACAATTAGGGGTAGTTTTCACCCTTAAAAAAATAAACAGTGCCCATAGGCATGATGCAAGATGATATCATTTTTTTAGGATAAATATTTTTTTACATTAAGTGCTAACAAGGGTTGATTTTTAAGGGTTGAAACATTGTGAAATTGTATATATTGTAAAACATGAAACTATCCTTATTTAACTAATCCAAACTAAATTTTACCCATATTAAGGTTTAGGCACAATATAGAAAATGAAATAGAGGGTGAAATGAGCCTAATCTCAAATTTTGGTACAAATCGATGTTGGACCAAAGAATTGCGAGGTTTTGCTATTTTTGAGCTTTATTTCCTGTACTATTACCGAAAAAAGACAATTGAGATGTTGGAAGTGTGGTAAGGTAGGACACATGCGGAGTCGTTGCAAGGAGAGCAACGGAGTCGTGACTTCCTTGTCGGAAAACTAAAGAGGGTCGATGTGAAGGGGCCATCGTCGACCTGTAGCCAACAAGCCCTAACTATCAACGCATATGTCGCTTCACTACGCAACCAGGTTAACAGTGTCTTTGTGGATCGCCTTATTAATAAGAATCAATGTGCAATCCTACTAGGTTCAGGTGCGACAAAAACAGTTATAAGGCTTAACATCTCTTTAGAACAGACAATAATAAAACCAACAATATGGCAACTGCGAACAGCGACAGGAGAAGCAGCTAAGGTCCATGGTGAAATAGAGGTTGAAATGGTCTTGGGAAATACAACATTCCGACATCGGGCATAGTGGTAACATAGAAGCCGAAGTCATCATTGGAATGGACGTCATTAGCTCCAAGGGATTCGAGTTAAACTTTAAAAATGGAGTTCTGCGACTGAATGACGAGGAAGTGGTGCTTCGCAGGAAAGATGACAATGCTTCGACCAATCTGAGCAGATGAATGTAGGCAGAGGAATCGCCCTGGGAAAGACTTTACTTTCTGCCAAGGAGATTGTGCCTGTAAGAGTAATGAACCTGAATTCGTACTCAGTTGCGTTAAAAAAAAGGATCAATTTTGAGGCACTGTTTAACCGTTTCCTCTGTAGTCAGAAGTACACAACTACCATGATATCTTCGACGTAGGGAAAAGAAAAGGACGGCAGGCTGATACTGGGGACGCTTAGCCTATTCGACAGTCGGCGAAAAGACTACCCCTAGCTAAAAGAGAAGAAGCCGATAGGATAGTCGACGAAATGGAGGAAGAAGGTGTTATTAAACCATCCAATAGCACTTAGGCTTCTCCAGTTGTCTTGGTTAAAAAGAAAGACGGTTCGACCCGATTTTGCGTGGACTATCGGCAGTTAAACCACGCTATAAAGAAAGACAACTAGCATCTCCCAAGAATAGACGATACCCTAGAAACGTTGGTTGGATCGAAGATGTTTTCCACCCTATACTTGAAGAGCGGTTAGTGGCAGATAGAACTAGCTAAGGAAGACCGAGAAAAGACTGCTTTACCATCGGCTCAGGACTTTACCAATTCACGGTGCTGCCGTTTGGGTTATATAATGTTTCAGCGACGTTTGAAACATTGAGTGTGTTATCTTGAGGATATTATCGTTGTAGGCAAATCGTTTGAAGACCAAGTGAAGAACCTGGAGGAGGTATTTCGGCGACTTCGAAGTTCCGGAGTTAAGTTAAGCCCGAAGAAGTGTCAACTGTTCCAAGAAGAAATTCAATACCTTGGAGATCTGATTTCAGCAGAGGGAGTGGCTATGAATAAACAGAAAATCAAAGTCGTCCAATAATGGCCCATATTTAAAGATATCTACAAGCTAAGAAGTTTTCTGGGGTTATGCACCTACTATCGCCGGTATGTAGCAGGATTTACTAATATTACTAAGCCACCCAGTAGAATCACAGAAGGGAAGGGGTGGTACCAGTGGGACGAAGATTGCCGGCGATCATTGGGGACCCTCAAAAGTACATTGGCAAGTGCCCCCATTTTAAGTTATCCTTTAACAGATGAGAACGCAAGCAATGTCGGAATTGATTCCTCCTGAGGACTGATCAGGTAGCACTGAACTGGCTTCTGCAGTTTAAAAACCCTGAAGGACATGTGGCAAGGTGAATTGAGAAGTTGCAAGAATTCGAGTCCGCGACGGAACATCGCGCTGGAACAAGCCATAATAATGCTGATGCCTTAACGAGGAGACCATGCCTGATGAATGCAAACATTATCAGCGAGCTGAAGAAAAAGGGGCTGTTTGTTCTCTGTAGAACTACGGCCGTCGATAATTAACAATCTGAGGAGATACAGAAAGACCAGGAATTGGATCCGGAGTTAAAAGCAGTTATCCGGTAGAAGGAAGACCGCAAACCTACGTGACTCCGGAAATATTATATAGTGGTGGTGATGGACTATTTCAGTAAATGCGTTGCCGAATCAATAAGCTTTGTCCATTGCTGATGTCCTTGTCAAGGAATGGATCAGCTGTTTTGGGATTCCCTTGTAGTTTCACTCAGACCAAGGTAGGAATTTCCAGTCTACTATCTGCTCTTGTTTCTAATGACATATCGTTCGTCTGTGCACGATTCAACGAGTCAGTCCCTGTCCAGTATTATTATGCGATCAGAATTACGACTAGCATGCCATCTAATGTGTGGATGTCCCCCCGGAGAAGAGACCGCAAGTGAAGACTATGTCAGCCAATTACGTCAAAGGATGAACGACATCCACCAGCGAGTCCGGTTAAATATCGAGAATGCCAGTGCCCGTATGAAGGAAGCATATGACATCAAAACCGAGGGCGGTGAATTCCAAATTGATGATCTTGTTTAGTTGAATAACCCGCAACGTCGTCGTGGATATTTGCCCAACCTACAAAGATCTTGGGAGGGGCCTACCAAATTGTAAAGAGAATCAACGATGTTGTCTACAGGATAAGGAAGCTACCTCGAGGAAAACCAAAGGGTACATTTCAACATGTTAGGTCCTTATGCCGGAAGTCATGACTGCGAAGTTGAGTAAGCCCAAGTCCGCAGCATCCAACCATCTGATGAAGACCTGACCTTCGAACAGTTTATGGCATTGTACTCGGATGGGCAGAAAGTGCAGCATGACGTGACCAGATAGGAACACCGAGAACTGTTTGAGGTGCCCATAGAACATGCCCTGGCTCATTATGTGGCTCGAGATCTTCGGATGTCCAGAGGAATAGCCAATGTATTTGCCAAGAAGTACGGCCAGTTATAGACGCTAAGGAAGCGAGATCCAGTGGTGGGGAAGGTCATTAATCTCGAAGATAAACAACCAGTGGGTACCAGAGATATCTTCTATTTCGTAACGACAACATTCTCGCAGGGCAAGCCAACATTTACCGATCTTTGGAAGACTCTCGTAGAATTGAGGAGTGTGATAATAGGGAAAAACCTGATAAAATTGGCAGTCCCAAAGATAGCATGTGGGTTGGATGGACTGAATTGAAGGGTGGTGAAATGTATGATGGAAAATATCTTTCGATTCAGTGACATCGACATTCTTGTATATCAATATTGTTGTTGAGTTGTAGTGTATGTATAACCCTGTATGTGTAGTATTCTGTAAACTGTTTCGATTCCGGTCCTAGTCCTCTGGCACTTCACATCAATTTATGGTAGACACCCACTCTCTTCCCTCTCCATGGTGAATCTGATGTATGGTTGTGATTGGTTTAGATGCTCCAGAAATGCCAGTAGTTCTCTCCCCCCATGTTGCCAAATAATGAAGGTGTCGTCGAAATACCTTAACAATAGTTTTGGTTGCTTCTCGTACCCCTTTATTGTAGTATCTTTGATGTTGGCAATAGTTAGCGATAACTATGTCCACAAATTCGTCTAATGGTACATTCGTGAAGAGGTTTTCAACGTCGAAACTTACTAAGCGATGTTCTGGTCCGAGTTCCATAGATTTGACGATTTGGACAAAATGCTTTGAATCCGTGACGTGCGATGATGTTTTGCCCTCCAAAAGTTGGATGATTGGTACGAGAAATTTTGATAATTCTGCTGTTGGTGAGTTAGGTGAGCTTGTAATCGGTCTCAGCGGTACTGCAGCCTTGTAGTCCATAAAGATGTGGTGGTTTGCTGTGATGTGGCGCCAATTTTCTCTTGTCGTTGCATTTACTCTGAGAGTGTTGTAAGCTTTCCGTTCTATTCGGACTGTTGAATCAGTTGGCAATGGCTTGTATTTCCCCTTCGAGAGTACGTCGCCCTGTTGTATTTCATTCTGTCCATCAGGACGGTGGCATTTCCTTTGTCAGCTGGTAGAATGATGATGGATTTCTCGTCCTTAAGTGTTTCTATGATTCTCCTTTCGGATTCGTTGATGTTTTATTTGATGTGTCGTGCATTCTCAACTGCAGTTCTGACTTTCCATTGAAATACGTTCCAAGCTAGACAAGGGAAAAATTGACAAAAACATTTCATTTCAAGACGATGGAAGTCCAAGGAAACTACGAGCTACGTATTTTTTCCTTATTATTTACTGTGTAGTTAATTCAAGAAGTATGGATACGGCAAATTTTCGCTGAAACCACAATACGTACCTTTATTGCCCAATAGTATAAACCACTAACAAAGCAAGTATATAAAAAACAAAATAAAAATATGCTGTAACTAATTAAATCTAACATATGTAATAAACAAAACATATAAAGAAAAATACAAAAAGAAAAAATATAACTGAATTAAAGTAAATATTTCAATGTAATTCGTTCACCGTTGATTCATTCACAGCTTGAACCAGATGATCTCTAACATGACAAAAATGAATGTCACAATGCTTGCAGATATTGATGTAATAGTAACACATATTGGGCATTGGAGATTTGAGCAGAAAGTTTGTTCGAGCCCTAGAGAACAAAAATGTTAAGCTATTTCTGGCTTCAGATTGAGGTACCAGAAAGTTGATTCTGTTAAGTAGTGTCGGTGAATCAATATTATTATGAAGTAGGTTGAACAAAAATTTTGAGAAGGCACATACTCTTCGCACATTAATGCTGACAAATAAAAACTGATTTAATAATCGGCCATATCCAATACCCTGTAGTGGATAGCTGTTGCTCGTTTTGAAATACAAATATTTCAAAAACCTTCTTTGAATACGCTCAACAGAAATTTTGTGACACTCATTAAAGGGATGCCATATTATAGCACCGTATTCAAGCCGAGAACGCACAAAAGTATAATACAATATTTTTAAAAGCGCAACATTTGAAAAACCTTGACAACTTCTTACAATGAACCCATACATTCGAGCAGCGTTATTTGTCATGTACTCAATATGATTCGTAAAGGTCAGTTTGTCATCAACAATAATCTCTAGATCTTTCATTTTTTCACATCTCTCAAGGAGATTGTTGTTAATACTATATGAAAATTTAACGAGAGTATGTTTTCTAGTGAAACTGATAACTTTACATTTCCCGATGTTTAGTTGTAATTTATTATGATTACACCAAAATTGAATAACATCTAAATCATTTTGCAAAATTTGGCAATCACTGTAACTGTTAACGACTGAAAATATTTTCAGATCATCAGCAAAAAACAGTTTACCCGAGGTGATGACATCACTTAAGTCATTTATAAATACTAGAAATAGAAGGGGTTCCAAATTTGACCC
Source organism: Octodonta nipae (assembly GCA_034190945.1). NCBI lineage: Eukaryota > Metazoa > Arthropoda > Insecta > Coleoptera > Chrysomelidae > Octodonta > Octodonta nipae. The sequence goes on along the minus strand of CM067222.1, from coordinate 45,524,262 downwards.
TTTAGGAACGCCGGATCTTGGAACGAAATAGTAAGAATTATATTTATTATATGAAACAAACTGAGTTCGGTTTTGGAGATATGATTGCATAAAAGTTATGCCTTTGTTACTCCAGCTTATTAATTAAAATTGCATGATCAATGTTAGTCTGAAGTTGGTAGACAATGTAACTCGTTCCTCGAAGTTTCCTTGGACTTCCATCGTCTTGAAGTGGTTGATCTCACAACGTTTCAATAGCTGTATATCTGCTATCGTCATCAGGTGAATGATGGGAAATTCAGATTATCCGTCGTATTTATATTATACCCTTAACCGGTCATGCGTCGCCGGTCATGGTCATTGGGTCATGGTGGAATTTCCTTAGTCAGCTAGTAGAATGATAATAGATTTGTCGTCCTTAAGTGTTTCTAAGATTCTCCTTTCGAATTCGTTTATGTTTTTTTTTGATGTGTTGTGTTTTCTCAATTGCGGTTCTGACTTTTCATCGGAATTCACGGTAGCAACCGTAATATTACCGTATACTAAAGGCTTGTCGGAGAAACATAGAAGAATTGCACACAGCTATGGAATCAGAATGATCTTCAAAAGCAACGACACCTTGAGGAGCATGATGACAAGAACGAGGCCCGACGCACCAGCAATAACAAATAACTGTATATACAGCATACCGTGTGAATGTGGCAATATTTACATTGGAGAGACAAAGCGACCGCTGGACACCAGGATTAAGGAACACCGCACAGCTACTCAAAGGGCAGAGGTAACGAAGTCTGGGTTAGCTAATCACGCATGGACCAAACACCATAATATCAACTGGGACCAGGCCAGAGCAATTCACAAGAAAGAGCACTGGTACAAAAGAAAATTCATAGAGACAGCATATATAAGCTCGAACGAAAATATAATTAGCGAGCCCAGCGTCCAAATTAAAAATATTTGCCTGTTTACTGATAGATTATATAATGTCTTCAATGGTGTACAGAGTGCGCCAATACAATCTTCATAAAGAACTATGAACTAGATACAAAAGTTTTATAAAAATCCCTGACTATTCAAAGGTGACCTTGTAAATTTGAACTTGACCATACATGTTATGGTTATGAACGGGGATTCTTATTTTGGCCCTGGAAGTGAAATCGTACATCCTAATATAATAATTTAAAGCGTCAATGTCATTTAGTGGTTAAATATGTTAAAATTAAAACTCATTATTTTGATCCTGAAGCGAGAAAGAGGAAAACTTGTAACATTGACGTGACCTTGAAGTTATTATTTTTTAAAATTTAAATGCATATTTCTCCCCATCAGATTACTGGAAAATATTAGGGTCAGACTGCCTTCCTCCACCCAGAGAAGCAGAAACACCGGAATTCGCAACCGAGGAAGAGACCAGAATAAGCACATTATAGAAATAACAAAGAAAATTGAGAAAGAGAAAGGCTACAGTAAAGATGGAATAGCAAACGAGTTACTAAAATACTGCGGGATAGCGATTACAAAACAATTAACACAGGTCATTAAAACGCCACGCTAAAAATTACAACAAAAATCCTAACCAAATGAATAAACCAAAAAATATCACTGGAAGACGAACAACGGGGTTTCCGAAACGGAAGATCTGGACAGATGCAGTATTCCTAACAAGACAAATAACAGAGGAAGCATTAGAATATAATCGATCAGCATTCATCTGCCAGATTGACCTACTTAACCTAGAAAAATTCTTCAATACAGTCAAGCTAAAGGACGTGGTTCCTCTTCTATACAATAGACAAGTATCGCTAGACATTATTAAGACAATTAACATATATACAAGAACAACAAAATATAGAGGAGAATGGATGGACAATTAACAGGAGCGATAGAAATAGGCACAGGTATCAGATAGGAAGATTAAGCCCCTACTAATAAAAGTCGTAAAGAAATGTAAAGGTAATGTGATGGGAAACGAAGAAATAAATCTCCCCTGCTATGCGGATGAGGCCATTCTCACAGGGGGAAGTGAAGCTGACTTTTAGAGAGTGGTCCACAAGTTCAAAAAAGTTCAATATGATAACCTTAGCTCAGAAGAAAAAAACAGTCGGCATCGCTAACAAAAGTAAAAACCAAATACAGGTTACCAATGGAGAAGCCGAACAATGAAGTCAAATTAAACTTTGAAACGTTTGGATTTTTTGGATTTCCTGAAGTGTTCTTTAGAAATATGTGAGCGTCTTAAAACTAAAGTTGCAAACTTCCGCATGTTACAAATCATTTTACAATAGTGAAAACTTTCAAATAATGAACTTGTAGTGTTAGACACAATGTTTCTTTTGACATTTTCTAAAATTACTACCGGTTAGGTCAGAGTGTTATATTTATTAGGGTCTTGTCCCCTCTTTAGAAATCTGAAATATATACATTTGTTAATGAAAGGAGGAGTAGTCCGAATTACGGAAGACCCTTGCATAGGATAAAGTTTATCCATGACTGTATACACGAAAGAACATAGGGAACTTGCAAAAAATTCCTTTTTTATTTTTATCTGCCAATAAAAAGTCTGTAGTATAGTCTGAAAAAAAAACACTGATGCGTTAGTCAAAACCAACTCTAGTTTTAAGTGCAAAATTATGAAAAATGTTGAAGCTTTCAGTAGAAACTAGTGTTGGTTATAAGCAAATCTTCGGGAAAAAACTGATTTATTATTGTTTTGTCAGCTCGCCTATGTGTTTCCACATCTAGGCTATTGCAAACCATCTGCCTTTTTTTCGTGAAATGGCAGATATATCAATCACAATCAGACGTAGATTTTTTTTGAAATATAGATTTACGTCGCGCCACTCCTATTTGTATTAACTACAATACCTATTTCAGACCTCAAAAGAGCAAAAAAAATAGTGTATATCATATCTAGTTGGGAACCTTTAAAAGGCCGAAATTGCAAAACACTATTGATGAATTTTGTCTGAAAATTTAATTGGCGTTTAAATACCCAATCAAAAAAACCTATAATGAGAAAGTAATGGGTACTGAGATGCTTTATTAATAAATTAAAAATGAAAAAGGGACAAATTAAAATATGAAATATTTCCTGATCTATTTTAAAATTTATTATAATTTACATTGAATGCAAAAAGTCTCAGTACCTCAGATATGCTGTTGACATGGTTATTGTCGCAGAAACCCCTAAAGAATTGCAGTAATTGCTAATAGGACTGGCCAAAGGAGCATATGATAGTAGATTCTTAGTACGGAAAATAATACTTAAACAGAAGAACTCTATCCTGAGCTGCTTTTAGAAAACTAAGCAAGGGTTTAAAAAATTAATATATATCGAAGCACCTGCATACCTACTAGAATATTAAATGAATGTGTCCTATCATTTTAGATATAGCTCAAACGTGAACCCTTTTGTAAAAATCGATGAATAAACTAAGAGTGACACAAAGATCAATAACTACCGGAAACTTAAATATATCGCAGAATAAACTCCTGGATAAGAAACATAATGAGATAGTCGAATCAATAGAATAACTCAAAATGGAACTATCCCGGTCTTGTGGGGAAACACTAACCAACACAATAATGAGATTTAATTATGTACATATAAGAGTTAGAAGACTGAGGCAAATGGCACAAAATGTGGTACCCTAGGTTCAGAAATAGACCAAAGAAAATGGCTGATAAGAGAGTACTATCAGGGCTTTAAACTTCGGCTTTTTCTCAAGAACATGAAACTTGAATGGAAGTAACAATAAGATTTACCTGATTGTTTTCGTTGGACGTGTCATAACTGGATCCCTATGGCACCAAGGAAAATAAAAAAGTCTTTCTCTTTGTTGTTAAATATTCTTCATGTTTGTTTCTGATCTTATAAATGAAACACCCGGTCTTTGAATTACTTGGGAAAAAATGTTCCAGAATATGCTTTTTTCCATGACAACCCAACCGTTTGATAACATTTATTGCACATTTAGGTAATTATTGCAGTTATATTAAACTGTATTAAATTTGCACAAAGTGTTTCTTATATTTATCTAACATTTGTACATAATTTCAAATTGAAAATTTCATATTAGTAGATAATTATTTTATAGTGCATACTTACAATTTTATGTTAGGATACATGTCGTACAACTTTGTTATTACTGTAAAATGTGTTGTCAAAAATAAATATGTATTAGTTTGGGCTAATCTTTCGACTACTGCCATAGCGATAGCTGTTCCCTCTTCGACTGAAGTGGACCTTCCTAGCTCATCTATTATTACTAAGGAATTGTCATTTACGGTATTGAGTATGTACTGAATTTCCTTAGCCTGAAATACAATTTTTTAGTAATTATACTATAATGATAGTTGTGGGATTGATTTTACTATATTGAACAAATATATTATACATATTTTATTATAAAGCTGAAAAGAAAGAAAATATAGAGCTCGATAGTCTGCGTATATATATAATTATAATTCTTGGTAACTGTTTTTTGTAGTCGGACTTGGATTATCAATATAGATTATTAATAACATAAATTGTTTTATATAGCAAAATGGATTCGAATATATCTACTGTTTTTACAAGGTCTGTGCTGTGGGACAAACGGCGAAGGTCTCACGGCAATAGAAAAGTGACCCAAAGTTTGTGGAATGAAATAGCAGCTGAAATGAAAATAGATGGTAAGCTTCCATTATTATCCATAATTTCCCATATTTAATGAAAATTACAGTATGTATTTGTCGGAGGACGAACACCATATCTTACCATCCCAGAATTAGCTTCCTTACTGGCAGCTTCTTTATTTACATACCAGCGAGAAAATCGACACCGGTATAGCGAGAAAACCGGCAGCGGTATTCAGCGCGCCGAAAGTAGAGATTGATCAATCATCTGTTTCTGTGTGTATATCCTAAGGACTGAAAATCTCGTCCGATTACGAAAACGAGCGTCTAAGATTTAGGATACCTAAACGAAGAAAGCTGGTTAAGAAGCGCCTACTTTCGGCGCTGAATACAGATGCCGGTGTTATATAAAACAATTTATATTAATAATAATATACATTGAAAACCCGAGCCCAACTCCAAAAGTTATATGCCGATTCGATTATTTCAGTAATCGATTAATCGATTATGGATATAACAGTAATCCATCTATAATCGATTAAAGTCTACTATGATTTATTAAGGTAGTTCATTTTCATTTTGGTCAGTCATAAACGATTCTTCATAAAAATAAACAAATCACAAAATTAAGATTTATGTGTTTACATTAATATAAAGTTAAAAACATTAATATAATTTAATAATAATACAAGATAGACAAATTGAAGTGGAATTTATGAACTTTCAAAATATCCCGTTTGGATTAGTCTCGTTAATATAATGCGATATGCAAAACATTTATATAAATTATTTAAATTTCATTTCTTCAAAAACTACTGATTCAATAGTATACATCGTGAGCCCATATACACTTAACATCATAAACTATCGTTTTGACGATGATTAATATTCCAGTGTTAGTTACCAGAAAGTTATCAGTTTTTGAAAAAAAATCCCACTTTTGACCAGGTGTTCTAATTTTCTCGATGAAACATGATCCAATCATGATGTATTGTTACGAGAATTCATCCGACAGCTGGTGTAATCGGCCACCAACCAATTCGTGGAAGGGACGTTACTCCGACACTTCTAGGAATGCGAAATGCTTTGTCTCTCAACAGGCCGACCGCTGGCGTTACTGGGAATTCCCTTAAAGCTTCCAGAACATGAACGAGTTTCCCGATGGGTCGTGGACTTACCAGACAATTCGAAGAGAAATATATAAATATGAACAGCTGGCCATTGGAGGCATTCAGTTTTCGACGGTCGTATTGTACAGTTAAGATAAAATGTAAATAGTAGTTTCTGTGAATATAAATTGTGTTAAAGTAGTGGAAATAAATTAGAGTGAGTTGGACTGTGTTTCTTAATAAATTCAAGAACTGAACTGAACCCGAGTGAGAAAATAAAAACATTACAGTATAAACTTTCATTAAGAAGGATTTCTCATACTCTACAACTTTTCTGTAGATTACGATTCCTTCATTACTTTTCATTGTATAAGCAGAATACACAAGAAATTCGTCTTTTTGCTGGTTTTAATTATTTAATTAGCTTACTTCTGCATTAATTAGTTCAATTTTGCTCTATAAACAAGTTTAAATTCTACTTTAGAAATATTATAGAATATAAGTGTTTTGGGAGTAGTCGGTTCCTTTTCGAATTGGCTACTGGAGTCAAACAACAAATCTAATGGAGAGAATCATACTGTTCATAGCTAATACCAAGGTATTCGCTTTTTTGCAATGACATGATTGCCATGCTAAACAAAAAAAAAAAACAAATTGGTAGCATGGAGGAATATTTTGATAATCAATCATTATCCATTATTGATCGATTATTGATAATCGATTTCGCACATCATTAACCAAAACCAGTGATCAAGAATTATAAATGCATACTGGTAAAATTGCCGCTGCCGATATGCGTTTGTAACAGACAGACGTGTTGATCCGCATATTGAGACGCATTTCGTAACCAATTACTTCGTAAAATGTCCAACTCACGAACGAAAAAAAAAAGGTTTTTCAAATTTGTCTTCATATAATGAGCATCTTTTTTATACCAGAACTCCTTTTGATACCTTACCGCCTCTATTAAAGTTTGATCTTGCCATTTTTCAAAGCACTTGACAATCTGTTCACACGCGCGGCACGAGAAACTGTGTCACAACTACAGCGCGACTCGACGGTCTGCAAAATAGAGATGGGTAGGTCCGCTCATAATTCGGAGTTGGATCCGGATATGCATCCAGTTCCAAAGATGTGCATCCAAGACCCGTGTCCGTCGGACCCATATGGGCCCGGTTGTCTAACTGTGATTACCGGAGTCGGACTGCAGGCGGAGTGTTGGATTGTAATACTACTAGCAAGACATTATGGCGCTGAATTATTGTTTTTTACCCTTAATATAATAAAATTACGAGAAAACGATTTATCAAAAAAAAATAATTACAAATAAAAATAGCCATATTTGACAACTAAAACGATAAAAATATATAACCATGAACCAACAATACTTTTATATGATCAAACTATAGGTAATACCGTTCCTCTCACTCCGATTCGCACTTCCCAGTCCGCTATCGTTGATTCAGTACCACTCATGGCATGTTTCGGTGCCGCTCCCGCGTATAATATCAACAAGTGGTAACGATGTACATCCATCCTTCATTCATACAGGTCCGGGGATTCGTGTCCTTCGGAACCTACACATCTCCAAAACTATATGCAGTACCGCTTATTGCATGCGTTTCTTGCCACTCCGAAAGGTCCGCGGACCTGTGTCCGAATTGCTGTCGGATGTACATCCATAATTACCACTAGCGATGCAGGTCCGGACATGCGTGTCCATCCGGACCTACCCATCTCTACTGCAGAAACGAGTCGTGCCCCGCAGTAATTTGTTGTCAATTTGGGCTGTTCTATTCAATCCCATAGGTTACAAAAGATCGGGCTGTGCTACGTCTTGTCACATGCGCTATACGCATCTCAATTTGCACCTAGCCTTATAAGTGACGACTGCTACTAAGCAGGTAACCAGCTTTCTTTGTGTGTGTAGACTTAGAAGTTCAGTTACTAAACTGTCTTTATACATCTGTGACACACCAAACATTCCAGAGTGTTTTCAGTATATTTAAAAGCTAAAGTAATTATCGGCACCGATTGCCAATAAGCACAAAGAAAGCAATTTTCCTACCTGCTTTCTTTGGGTGAGTACTCTTAAACTTTATTTAAACAACACTGGCACCGCAGTTTAAATGGTCCTACAGGGATAATAAGTAAGAAGATTAAATTGTAGTTTACCGTCATAAACTAAAACAGAAATATTTCCATAATGACTGGGATTTCGTAATGATCCTATCATTAACAATGTTGAAAAGAAGGTAAACAGTTTACTGCCTGGGGATATAGATCTCTCAATATCATTATTTTAGATGTTTGTTTACCTATAGTTAAATAAATAGGAAACTTAAGATATTTATTTATTACTATATGTCTATAAGCGATGCCCTCCTGATACTCTCGTTAACAAGGCCTAGAAGTATTATGTACAAATGTTTAATAATGGGATTGGTGCAGATCTAAATGATCATTAAATATTTTAAGTGTTGTAGTTATTTAACTATAGGGAAACAAACAAGTACAGTAATGTAATTATGTAGAACAGAATACACCCCCAATAAACTGTTTACCTACTTTTCAGCATTGTTAATGATAGCATTAGGAAATCCCAAATTGTCATTAAAGTATTATATGAATATTTCTTTTTAATTTATTGTGGTAACCTGAAATTTAATCTTCTTATTTATAATACCTGTAGGATCATTTAGACTGCAGTGCTATTAAAACAGTTTCTACCTGTTTGTTTAAACAGAATGTACTTAAGTGTAAATGACTGCGGACACAGACCAAAGCGTGTAAATGTTTGACGACGCAGACAGAGCTAGTCTGGGCTTGTTGCAAGCCTGAATTGGCACCAACTACTTTACCAGAATGAATTTCTATATTTTGCTTGCTTCTTTTCGCAGTCGGACTGAAGACAGCTTAGTTGTTGAATCGGCGCTGTATTAAAAAAAAAGAATGGGTTGGCATTAGGATACAAAACTTTGCCTTTATATATTTTGTGACACACCAAGGGTTGCCCAACTTTCTAAGTGTTGCAATAATCAGCACCCATTTCCGCAAACAAACACTTTTCATAAACATTTCCGTCAATCTTAAATTATTACCCAAGCCTTACTTCGAAATTCTTGGTTCATTATATACAAAAACTTAAGATAAAACGAATTTTTTATTTTTTACAGCATACACCACTTATATATTTTTGATATCCCCTCGTATTTTAGATTTCTTTATTGATGTACAGAAATATTAATTCTGGAGTTTTAATCTGACTAGCATATAAATAAATTTTATTTTTTTAACACAAAATGTTATGCAGTTATAGATTCATAATTTCTTTGCGACCAGAACAGTATAATTCGCAAGTGTGCTAAATCGTGAGAAATATCATTAATTTTTAATCATTCAATTCCAAAGAATGTTCAGATAAACGCATTATGCCTTCGACCAATAACAGTGCGAAGTTAGATAAAACAATCGTTATCGTGGCAAATTATACATAACAAGACTATAAATATAACCGTTTAAAATTCGGAATTGTCATTGATAACCCAGGCGGCCGATTCATCGTTCAAGCATTTGTTGAGGTCTGAGCCGGTGAGGGACGCGGGAGAAAAGGAGGGAAGCCTGAACCCCTCTTGTCCTTCGATCCCCGCGGTAAGCACAGTCGCACAACGAAGTAGGTTAGTTTGAACAGAAAGCGAACATAATACTGTCTCTCTTTGGCTTACAGTGATGTTGCAAGCGAGATCCGAATGGTGGGGCGCAGGTAGATTATTCTATTTATAGAACTGTACATGTATTTGTCCTGGCGGTCGTTAGGGGTCAACTAGCTTGGTTTCTCCCCACTACGATTCATGCTCAAGGTTTCTGGCTTCACGTTTCGCTGTAGTCAGACGTATTCATCAGATAGAAGGTCGTGGTTTAGCAGTTTGTTCGTCGGACAATTATTTATTGTTGAGTGAAACGTTTTTATATTTATATATATAAAGTGAAATATATTTCTTCTAAATATCACCATGTTAATGGAGACAACGTTGTTTGTGGTGAGTTCCTTTTATAAAAAGAATAAATATTAATTATGGGTGTGGCCGCTATGCGCAATGTAGCTAGGTATAAGGTTTACACATGCGCATAATGTATTTTGGCTCTATTGTTATGTTGAAGGTCAAGCTAAGATATTTCTTTATATGGAACGAATTAGTTATAGTTTGATTTTACTTTAGACTGTTCGTGCTGTATGTGCAGTTGTCGTTTGAGAATAAAAACTTTTTCGACATAGGAAATAATGGTGAGATAAATTTAAAGTTTTTTTATGTACTGTACAGTATGTATGCCATTTTAGTTGAATAATTGTTCTTTTAAGTTGAATATTTCTGATGGCATATTTTTAAGTAAATGATTACATTGTTTTAAACTAAACAAGTATTTACTCAAAAAATTACAATTATTTGTTTAAAAATAACTTGTTAACATCAAATCTTTCTAGTTCAACAGAACGTAGTTGATAGACTTTACTTATGCGCATCATTTGAAGGTAGGTATAAGGTTTGGGCATGCGTAATAGCTGTCACCTTCAAGACGCCATTAACAATCCTTTGCCATTTTGAAATATGGCGTAGTAATATTTTATATTTAAACTTGATGGTTGTGGTTGAAAATACGAAACTTGCACACATACAATACTGATTCATGTTCTTTAGATATAATTATTTTTTAAATATTTTGACAACTGTGCGCAGTTTGTAATTTTTAGCATTACTAAACTTAAATTAATAGATATTTAATTAGAGAAATAAGTTTTGAATATGCCATTATTATTACCACTTTACTCCAGCTAATAAGGTTTCATCTACTTGCGCATATTTGACAGAAAATCTGCGCATTTAGCCAAATATGGTCCAATTCCCCCAGTTGCATTAGACTACACTGAGTGCCAATATTGGCTGTTAAGAATGATATCGAGGGTCATTTCCTAAATTTATACGGGGTTTCTACATGGAACCTAGACATGGATGGATCCAGAAAAAAAAAATGGGGGGGAGGTACTGGTACTAAATGGATGCTTCTCTCTATAGTCCTGAACGAAAAATAGTTGATGTTCTGTTTAAACCCATATAAGTTACTTTCTTCCAGTCCCTTGGATTTAAGATTGCTTTAAACTTACTAACCTTGAAACTCTGGGGCCCCATATATATATATATATATATATATATATATATATATATATATATATATATATATATATATATATATGTAATCGTTATTATGTTCGTGTGTTATCGTGTAACTTCTGAACGGCTTGACCGATTGAGTTCATATTCGGGATATGTTTGTTGTGTCCGGAGGATGACTTATGGCTGTGATAAGGTCCGAAAGGTGGCACTGTCGTAACGTCATTAGCAAATTCTATATTTACATATATACTCGTTAGTGCATCCCTGTGTTATGGTGTAACTTATGAACGATTTGACCCATTGAGATCATAGTCATGCAGTTATATTAGTTATGTCGAGCTATGATAGGATCGGATAAGTGCCGCTCTAATCATGTACTTAAAATTAAAATATACATTTACAATATATGTTCGTTTTCTGCCAATCAAAATATCACAATTAAACGAAATCAAGCTCATTGCGCCACCTACCTGGAAGAGCAGGGCACATGCAGTATTAAGTGAATTGCAATATTGCAATAATACAGTACAGCTCTACAGTCGTACCATTGTGCACAATAGTACATTATGTCTGTATCCGCGACTTTTTAACTAGAGAGAGTGCCCCTGGGTAAACATCCTTGATACCCATTTACACATTTTATAATTAAATAAAACATTTTTAAAAAAATATAACCGACTTCAACCTATAACTAAACAGCTAAAAATAATTATAACAAAATACAACTCTAGCAAATAAATAACACATTCAATGTTGTTAGGTACATATCCAGGAAGTAAAAAAGTGCTCATTCTGCACAAATTAATTACCTACCAATCTTGTATATTTTTGAAGCCAAGCAAATATAAAATCCTTCATTGCGTACTTATCTACTACTTCATCAAACTTGATTGTTGCTTGACACCGACTTCAAAAATATACAAGATTGGTAGGTAATTAATTTGTACAGAATGAGCACTTTTTAATGTTTACATTTACTTCAGCAGCTTTGTATTAAAGAATATTCCGAAGGGCTACAGTATTATTTTGTATAGCAGAAAAACATTTATTTCGATAAAACGGTTTAATCGACATGGATAGTTTGAACTGTGTGAAGTGAAACACACTCAGTATATAAAAAAATCGGAAAATACCTATGCAAACAAATAAAATAAATCGTAAAAGATTCCCATAAATTGTATTCACAAATATCTAAATTTACGTCAATATATATTATAAAATAATTATTGGCGTTTTTAACTGTTTTCATTTTTATTGAAAATTGAAAACTTTCTGTTGTGTCGGTTAAAAATGAACACTTAAGTTTACTTTAAAATAAAGATAATTGATCTCTTGCTACATATCTTTATATATATAAATCTTCTGTACGTGTGTTAGTCATTGAACTCATCCTAAACGGCTGGACCGATTTTGATGAAATTTTTTGTGTGTGTTCCAGGGGGTTTGAGGATGGTTTAGATTCACAGTACGGTCAACTAGATATTGTTTTTTTTAGTTAAATTATTTATTTAAAAATTGTCGTTGATGTTAGCACAACTTACATAGGATCCGGCAGACTGCGCTGTAGTCGCTGTGTCAAATATTCAAGAGTGTGCTTTAGTTTCAGTTACGTCTGATAGATGGCGTTCAGATTATATTGTTACAGCTAATTTTTAAAAGTTTACATGGGACAGGACGTCTGTCGGATCCGCTAGTATTGACGTAAATTTAGATATTTGTGAATACAATTTATGGGAATCTTTTACGATTTATTTCATTCGTTTGCATATTTCCAATTTTTTTATATACTGAGTGTGTTTCACTTCACACAGTTCAAACTATCCATGTCGATTAAACCGTTTTATCGAAATAAATGTTTTTCTGCTATACTGTAGCCCTTCGGAATATTCTTTAATACAAAGCTGCTGAAATTATGCAATGCGGTTTTTGGGGTAATATCATCGAAAACTTTCTGTTGTGTCGGTTAAAAATGAACAGATAAAGTTTACTTTAAAATAAAGATAATTGATCTCTTGCTACACTTTGTATAAAGTAAAGCAACAGAAAAAAAACATGCTGATTTCTACTTGAAACTTTAAAAATAAAGCAATTTTTATTTATATCGTTTGTCAAAATAATTTATTAATTTAAAATATCGATCCGCAAATGGAGACAATATTTAAATTGTGAATACAAATAGAATAAGATTATTTTTGGAATAATAACTTAGTTTGAACATGTTCTTTTCTTAATATTCAAATTGAAGTGCACAGTAGGTAATTAGTTGCAGACTTTCTTATTCTCTAGAGCATAACAGATATCATTATATTTGTTATGCTCTAGCAAAGAGTACAGTTAGTTAACGATTTAATAAGGAATCATTCACCAACAACTTCTCAAAGTTATATGTCAAGCTTAAGTCTAGTTTTGCTTGACATCCCCTTCTTATGTGAAAGTTGTACTTAAAACAATTTAGATCTACAAAACCGTCAAATGGCAAATTCAAATAGCGTTCGAAATCCTTAACTAACAGACCCAGGTGAATAAAGTTCTTACAGTAGAATTTGACTGTGTAAATTCTGCGATAAATGCAATGCAGACTCTGTGGGATCACAAACTAGTTCATCTCGTACTATACTCGTATGTTTGTACGCTAAACTAACTTTCAAATTATTACCTACTTATGAAAATTAATTTTATTTAAAAAATAATGTCATATTTTTTTCATATTTTTCGGTAATTCATTTGAATTTACAACGATTATGTAGTGGTAAAAGTAAACAAAGTTCAGGAATTGAACAATTATGATGAGTGTTTTATTGAGTGCTACAATATAATATTTAAAAGTACAAGTCTAAAAGAATGCGCTTTCTGAATTCAGCTCGCATATTTTAATCTTTTTATATGAATTCGTCTGTTCACAAATTAAAACAAGTTACCAATATTATCCGACATATTAACTTACTGCGACTATTGCACAGTTTACTTCCAGCCTATTTCGACGTCCAACTTATGGTCTGTTTCTTATGTGAATGTCAAGAATATTATAATGGTATAATACTGTCTTATTAGCTACATATAAATCAGTACAGTATACTAATATAAATATTTAAACAGTTAAAAAGTATGAACTAAATTAATCATGTTAAAGAAATATTAGATTTCTCATTTTGTAAGCTGGACAAATGCAAGTGAACTCAAAAAAGTGCTTGCATGCCCTTCTCTATATATTGTTAGTGAAACAAACAAACTTATTAAATCCTAAATTGCAGTAAAACATGATTTGGAATTTTTAATTATTGTTAATTATACTCTCTCAAGACTAGACTATACATATATAAATTGTATATTTTTGTATGTTAGAACCTAATGCAATTTAAAATAATAACATATGAACCAATAATTGTTAATGTTTTTAATTTTTATGAGCTTTCTACAGATTATTTAAGAACTTTGGTAACACTAGGACTTATTTAGTGTTTGTTTATAAGCTTTCAAAAAGCTGTTTACTTATACGTGAAAATATAAAAAGTATCCAAAATTATTAAATCATACAAAATCAGATATTTAAAGAAACAGATGATTGATCATTAAGAAACACTTAATTATCTAAGAAAATAAAATTAAAATTTCTCATGGCAGAAAATATGTACATTATGAGGCTAGACTAACATTTCTGTCTTTATAGGTACCTATTGAGTATAACCCGAAAAATTGTATTTTGTATTAATAGGTGAAAAAAACTTAATTTAACTTCTCTAACTTCTCAAAATTACACTATTTATATATCCTACCTACTTTCATTCATTAATATTTGTCAGATTTCCAATTTATCACCTAATTTTGGTATTTTGAACGTAGAACCAATGTTTATACTAAAAAGCAGGCAATTAATTATAAACAACTTATTACAATTCATTTATAGACGTATTCTGAGATTTTAAAATCCCAGTTTGGAAAATTTCATTGATAGACTCACCCTAATTGTACGCCGTTTACTCCAGTCATGGCCCTTTTACTGACTTAACTAAGAGGTAGAAGCTGATTACAATTTGAAATGAAAATATGTACTATTAGGTTTATTTGGAAACGCCAAATATATAGTGTGATCAAATTATGTAATAACTGCTTTAGAGCTACAAATAAAACTATTTTTTATACAGAGTTACGACTAAGATTGCCCAATACAAAATTTACTTTCTACTAAATTGAATGAAATTGTCATTTATAGTCATAATCTGGTACGTATAGTATTGTTATTGTACAACTGAATTGCAATATTAATGACCACAAGTCTACGACATGTCATCTTATTATTTCTATTTTTTAGAATTATTTGATAAGAATATATAGAGTAAGTTCAACACCTAAGTTTACTAATTTCTTTATAAATTTGTATTTTGGCACAGCATGTCTGTTCATCATAGATATTTCAGATATCTCGCCTTTTAGCTTGTTAAGGATTTTTGATTCCCGAATTTACTACTTAGTCTTGTGTCATTAGTAAAGCACAAATGCTAATGTGAAGTTATAACTTTACTAATTTTTGATGCTAAAACTTTATATTGTATTATTTTGTATCGGTCATTTTTGGCCATTAACCCAAAATAGGTAAATATAGTTTTTGAATTCTATTGTGATTCACATTTGCGAACACTTTTATGATAAGCCAAATTTGAGACATCGATTTATAATTTTACTTGAACGCTTTGTTGAACAAACCAAAACATGAATTTTCTGACAAAATAAAATTTGAGACCCCTTGAACTTATTCAAAGATCTAGAATTGAATAATTATTGATCTTCATAACTTTGGATCTAACTTTAACATAATTAATCAAACAAAAAAAATTGATTCGGCCGTTACTTGATAATTAACTGAAAGTAATTTCAACGAAAATTTCCACAACTTATTATCTTTCCTGGTAAAGGCCTACCATATACTGCAATTAGCAATAAAAAGTTAACAAAATGAAATTATCACAAATTATGTGAATTACTTAAAAATTAATTTCTAGTACGAATTAGAGGTGAAAGTGGCCCGGTCTGATTTCAAATTATGTATTTTTATTAAAACGTATAAAACGTTGAATATTGCGGAAAATTAAAAGAATCAGAATAGCAGTGTTGAATTTCTTATTTATATATATCTTACATATTAATAAAACTGGACTTCTAATAAAAGGTGTCCCAAAATTAAAGGAAAATTTGAATTTGTCACTATTTGTGCACTAAAGTGTCCTGATTTTAAGGTTAGTAAAAATGGAGCACTACACGGTAGAACCACGTGTTTTCATTGAAAAATATCTCAAAAATTGTAAATTTATCTGCGTCTCTATGAAGAAAGTTCGTTAAATGGATTTTTGAACATCAACAAGTGAATGCTCATTTTTCAAGCAAAATCATCTTAAAGCGCTGAAGCGCATTTTCACCTTGACTGCTTTGTTAACCGCCAAAATTGCCGCATTTGGGTTTTGGAAATATTTTGCACGATGTGTTGTTATTTCATAAATTATCCTATCTTATGTACTTTATGATTCAGTAGAAAACTAACTATATAGTGTTTAATAACTGGGTTCTCAAATTAATTCTAATCTTTTGTTAATTTTGGGACATAATAACTAAATAAATAATTGTTCTACGGTGTTCAATTGGCGATTTAGTGGTTACAAACTCTACTCTTACGGTTGTTAATAATATCTTCTGGTGGTTTTAAATATGGCTCTTCCGAGTGTCCTACCATCACCACGGTCCACGTGGAAGCATCCTAAATACAAATTTATGGTCAAAGACGTTTTACGATTTGTAGTAGTGAATCCCATTACATTATTAGGTGGGTAAAGATATCAATGCCTTTTGTAATGTATATAATAAATTTAGAGAAATAAATTAAACAAGGTTTGCCGTATGAAACATTATCAAATCAAAGAACTTTTAAATGTTTCAATCCTTACTCGAAATTACTCAATGAATGTATGTCGCATTTTGAGGGCTTTCTCAAGAATCCCTTGATGAATTGTCTGCTTCATTTAAGTAACTGATTGAACATTTATTATTGAACAACATATTACCTGGATTAATTAGTCGTACCAGATACGTATGAAGGTTCTTCTTAATATTTTTTTTTGCTTTTTCTTTAATAGATTACCAATTAAACTGACCTGGTATCTGTTATTAACTGCAATTTGCTTGTTGACTGTTCTTTATTAAAATTGTATTTACAAGGAAGGTAACTAGAATATGGGTTAAAGTTGGTTTTCAGGCGATTTAAAATTTTGAGTGATTATTACTTTTAATTTTATACCTATATTTGTAGATCCTCGGTCCCGCATTTTACCTGATAAAAATTTACGTACCGCGGTAGTTCGGATACCGATCGCGGGAAGTCGACTTTGTATTCTAGGTAGTTACGGGGAAGCGGCAAAGAAATTTGTTAGTGAGGGGTACTAAATGAGATTAGCGGCATTGTTCATTGTCTTACCAATTAATTATGAATATTTTAATTTGTGATTATACTTTTTTGTTGTACCAATTGCCTAGCCTATAAGGCGGTATTTTTGTTACTGATTAGTTGACAATACTTATTAATATATATTCAAGAAATAATTATTATTTATCGATCAAATATTCTGAACCTACATGTAAGCATCGATCAAATATTCTGTACATATAACCCTACGTTCTTTAAAACTTTATACCTTTAATCGTAATTAACACCGACCTCAAGTTTACTAATAGCATTGCGCTCCAACTTTAGGCGTACCCAAGGGGGGATTTAGAGGGTTCAGTTTTTCCATTGTACTAATAACCTTCCTGAAGTAGGTATCTAGGCCACCACATTTTCCCAAATTATATCGTGTATATGAAAAAATCTTTCTCATGATTCTAAAATAGTTCTGTTCTTCAGCTACGATGACAGAGTCAACTTTTTTACAGAAATGGAAGTCATTCTAATAATTTTAAGGCCATATAGTAAGTAAAGCTCGGTTTTCTAGTGCCGGCGTGCGACATCCACCAAGTCCGGTCCGGGAATCCGGTCAGACCGCTGGAGGACACAGGACGTGGATATCAGTGGCATAATTACAAGGCGGGGGCAAGGGACTTTCTGTCCTTTGATTGTTTTCTGTGGTTTGTATGTCCTCCAGGTGTTCTGTTTACGTAGAATTATTTCCTATTTGTAACTTTTTATACCTATATGGCGCCACGTAATGTCGGTCATCGTCTTTTTCAGTTCTTCTTGTTTGCTTATTGTTTTTCTGATAGGGTACCCTTCCTTTTTAGGGTGCTTATCAAGAGAGCTAGTTCTGCCTTTTTTTGCATGTCTGTTAGAAGTACTGCCGTGGGACTCTGATGAATAGAAAAGTATTGTAGAATCGAAAAGTGACGTCATTTTGTCGTCATAAGGCATAAACGTCGTATAACGATGATACGAGTTATGAGTGCGAACATTTCTAAACTGATATCACTTTTCGACTCTACAAAAGTTTTCTATTGATCAGAGTCCAGAGCCTGATCTTGATACAAGCAAGGATGTTTGCCGTACTCCTTGAATTTGTTCAAAGCTGTAGGGTATACGAAAAAAAAACACATTAGACCTGATTTTATTATAAAATTAAATGCTAATTAACAGCAACCGATTTAAAAAGCAGTTCTGTAGCAACTGTTTCGTTAAAGTCATATGTCGTAGCTAGACATACGTGGCTGGCTAAACAATTGACTTTTCTGGATATATAATGCATTATATACTATAATATAACCTAAAATTCAATGTAAATTCAAGTCGGTTCATAAATTGAAAAGCATTTATATCAACATCTCGACTTAAAAAATGAGTAAGTAAAACCTATTGAAATAAGTATATAACATTAAGTTCCATCATGTATTTAACAAATCTATTGCCAATATTGCTAGCTAGTAATATTGAAACAACCAATAAAATAATCGCGTTTAAAATATAATTCAGTATTAATTCAAATGGGTACCTTTTAGGTTATAACTAATCTAATTTAGTTAGATAGATAAATTAGAGATTTGGTGTTATTTTTGTTTCTGTAAAAATATTAAATCAGTGAATGGAACAATCTCGTTTACTAATTATAGGAACTTTTGAAGATGTGGCGTCATGGTATCTAAGTGGTATCATGACCTCCACATACCAGGTCTTATGTAGTTCTGCCAAATCCCATTATTTCAATATAAATCCTATGGTCTTACAATCTCATGGTATCTGGACATAATTTCACTGATAGGGATTTATAAAGTACAATCATTACGTAATATATATTCTTTTATTACTAATGTGGGATAATTAGTATCTTTGGGCACGCTGTTGAGATTGAAAATTAGCTGATTGCCCATTTTAAAATTACGCACTGTTATTTGAGTGCGACAAGTTTACTTGTACTAAAGAATAGTATGTACAACCCGTGCGATGTTGTCGATTGCTCACTCGAGCAAATGAGCTCTCTTGAGCAATCGACAACTTATCGCACTAGTTGCACAATATTCTATTTGTTGGCTCTATCTCAATAAGTATGGTGATGCAGAAACATTTTGGAAGGCAATAATTGCGTTTAACGTACTTAGATTCTAGTTTAAATGTAGAAGGATTATTTTCACAATATAAACAAAAAGAAATTCCTTGAAAACAGAAAAGGTTTATAGGCACAAGGCATTATTTTAATTTATAAATAACTAAAATTGTGTCAAACATTTAAATAGTTAAACTATTTTTTAAACATCTCACGATTTTTGTCAAAGCAATAGGACATCCGTTTCTTTTGTGTGTTATGCAAGATAGCATCCCAGGAAATCTATATAGAAATAGGCAAAGACAAAACGATTAGGACCATTTTCTCCTCTGACCGATTTTCTTCTTTTTTGTTTTGTTTATTAGCTACTAACGACCTTCAGTGCATAATGCTAATATTAATTTATTATATTGGTTCATTCATTAAATAAAATATTGTTGTAAAGTCCGTGGGTTCAATTTAAAATTATAAAACTAATATTCACTTTCACTTTTCTAGAACTTTATTTTTACATCAAATTATACGGAACAGCTGATTCACAATAACATTACAATATACGTTCGTCGTCCTGTCTGACTAACTGTCTAACAATATAATAAAAATTTATTCTTTACGTCCATACTGTCAACGCCATACAACTAACAGTACCACCGCCACCAGACGGTCAAAACTCAAAACATTGAGTAATTATTTATGGATCGTTAGATGCTGTTATATTCTTAGAGCATGTACTTCTCGACGTGGCATGCACGCGTTTTTATTGTTTAGTAGTAAAATAGTCAATATAGTAGATCAGTATTGATTTTTCGGACGCGTTGCAATAACTTTCATATTAAATATTCGGTTTTTAATGTGAATTTAATTATTTGATTAATATATTATTATCATAACCTTCCCGAAGGTGTTGTGTAAAAAATTGTCATACAGCGGACAATAGAGAATGGATTAAATATTTAAGTTCTCCTAGGGCTGTTGGTACTCTCTTTTCTTTAATATTCCTGAACTTGATTGAAACCGCAATTGACGAAAACTTGCAAAGAACAATCTTCCAATTATTATATCGAATATTTTGCCAGGAGCGATTCCAGCCAAAAATTTGGGGGTCATTCATTTATCAAAAATATTTCGAATACCGATATTTGATTACATTTTTATTTTCTTTTTATTTCAATAGATTTGGCAATATGAGTGAACAATTTTGGTCAATACATCTACTTCTCCGATTTCTCCACAACTCTGTTTCTTATAAAAATATACTTTTTACAATTTCATGAAATAGGGTCGAATTTCGACCACTGGGCGACCACTAGTACACACTAAAATGTAAAATGAATAATAAAGGAGCTTGAAAATAAAAGCGCTGATTTATAAAAAAAATAAGTGATGAAAGGGGAGGCTTATTTAAACATCAGTTTAGTTTAATTTACAGTAGGTTTTTATATTAAGATTTGTAATTAATAAAAAGTAATAATTAATTTAAAACTGTGGTAGCTATTGGTGACACCACTGAGGTACCATACGCCAACATGCGGTTGAGCTTGCACCATAAAAACCCTGAGAACACTACTATTTTAACTGTTTTAACTTTTAACAATAATTTTATGCAGTATTCATTAGAGCTACATTATTCTGGAACTCTCTCTGAAATATAAATCTAACTTCAATGGTGAAACATTCTGCGGTAAAATTGCTGATAAAATGATGAGAAATTTTGTTCTGTTTATATTGTCTGGCTATACAATAATGAAACCATCCAATATCTAGATTTGCTTGGCAAAAAGAGAATGTAACTGAAAATATGTGGTAGGAAATAGTTAAAGAGAAATAAAAAGACATAGCAAATTATGTGTTACTACTGTTTTTAGGTAAGCTTGTTGCTATATTTCTCATAAACCACATTTGTAAATAGAAAAATATATATTCAGTTCTCAGCATTTAAAAGGGTCTCGAGACTCCTAGAATTTATTTATTATAAAACTCTCGTCGCTTTACTCTGAATTTCGGAAATATCTTGGAACTTCGACTTGACCGAGCTGTTATTGGAAAAAGGGCAAAGTCACAGAATGTCACATTTGAGTTCTACAAATGGAGTGGTAGCGTAGGAATAAATAATGTTATTGTCAAATATTCTCGAACAATTAAGGTAGAATAATCGGGCGTATTGTCACTATTGTCAGTGTCAACTCTTCAAAACTTTAACATAAATCTAAAAACTAATCCACACATCAAAGTGATATTTACACATAAAAACATTTGAATGATATAAAAGAAGCTTTTGATGTCATCCTGCTAATACAACCAACTCCTTTGTGTTCTTTGTGAGAATAAAATATGGGTGTACTTTTACTTTGTGGCACCATTTATATACCATTTTATTATAAAATGAAATAAAAATTCGTAAAAACATAAAAAATTGTTTTAGCTGGATTATTGTCCACTTGCGTTAAACATCACACATGCCACTTGACCTTCGTCATTACAGAATCTGTTTTTGGCCACGTTAAACGTTATCATATTACATAAAATTGGGAAAAATAGTTATTAATGGTTGAACGAATCTTCACTAATTTCTCGAAAACGGCTCAATCAATTTGTATATTTTACGTTATATTATATTATGATATATGCCGACTTGTTTCCCTATATATTTTTATAAAGTGTAACAATGTTTTTCAGAAAATCTGATAAATATGTGCAAAATCGGTAATCGTCAAAGTACATATAGGATTTTTCAAATGTAAGGTAAAATATTTAAGACGCGATTCTTGGGCTCATTTTATGACAAAAACTTCATGTGAACAGATGTTCTAAACGTCGTAATTTTTGTGATACCAGGTGATATAAAGTTTTTTTAGCGATACTATAAATAAATGTAAATATATTTATGCAATTTGGTACGTCTTCTATGCATCAAGATGCATTTTCTGATGTACAAACATTTTTATTATTTCTATCACTGGCGTCCGTACGGCTTAAGCATTATTTTTTAGTGAAAAAATAGTACTCCACAGCTTTGTATTCTCCATTCATTTCTAAGTAAATTTGACGTCATTATTTTCTTTTGTCCGACGCATGGTTTTCGCTTAAAAAATAAAATAAATCATTTTATTTCAGGGTCAAATCGTTCATAATTAGAAAAGATATGAAGTTATTGATAATAGCATCAGAAAGAGCTTAAAAAATAACTTAATTTTGGCAGTAGATTAAAAAATTTAATGTTTTACCTTTGCAGGCCAGGCAAGCTGGGGTCTAAAACTCACACTAACACTTGTGTAAAACTATACGACATACACAGGGCATGAGAACGGAGGTTTTCGCGGCAGAGTCATAGCTGATTCTGCTTTTCCGGATTTGGACCGCGTCATTTTTTCGAATTAATTTATTTATATACCTAAACCGGCATATAAACAAAGTTTTCCGACGTTTCGCCCACACTTATAAGGGGCTTTTTCAAGGATGAGACAAAAAAACAATACAATTGTTACTTAGCTTGCGGCGACTCCATTCATTTCATCTTTTTCTCACGAACACACTTTCAAAACTTCACTTTTTATTCAACTTGTCACAATGATGCACAAATTCTAAATGAGTAATAGGTACGAAGAAATAATAATTGGCCCCCCGAAATTTTCAGGCAAAAGAAGGGTAGGAAGCACTTAATGGGATTATTTTATGATTGTGATGAAATTTTATATAAGTTCCTGGAATTTTATTAGTGGGTAATGTAAGTGATTTATTTTGTGGAAATGTAAAGTTCGAAACCTTTATCTCGGTAGAAATTCTTAGGATTTTCGGCGATTTCAACGGCCTCACGGAATTTTCTCCTGAAATAATACGGAGATTTGGCCACGACAGAGGAGCTATCGAAGAGGATTTGGTGGCCCGTTTCGTGATGATGTTCAGCTACAGCAGAGTTTGAAAGCAGGCCCGTTTTCAAACACTATTTGTGCGCACCCAGACGAGTGTTTATAGATCGACCTGTTTCTCCGATGCTATACTATACTGCCCCACACAAGCATGGAATGGAATAAACACCTTTAGATGAAAGAGGATATTGTTTATCCTTTGGAGAGGATAACATTTGTGAGATTTTGGATAGTGGTTTGTAGTTTGTAGACTGTTTTCACCTCGTGCTTATGGAGAAGCTTCCCATTCCTATCCGTGACCTTGCCGATATATGGCAAATATGCTACTGATTTATTAGGTAACAATTCTTTCTTAGGAAGGGGATTTTGGTGAGGAGAAAAGGAATTGCGAATCTCTCGTTTGCTGTAGCCGTTATTTAGTAGGCTACCCTCAACCCAAGCTAATTCCCTTCTCAAACTACCCAGGGAATGTTTGAACGAGGGCTCAATTCCATGTGTAGACGGGCCTAACATGTGAAGATGACCACTTCCAACAATTTTTCTTTTTAATGTTAGTTTTATTATAAAATTAATAAATTTAAGCGGTTCTTGCGAATTATTGGCACTTGGACTTTTTTCCTATAGTAAAATCAGTTACTTATTTCTGAATTAATTCTTCTTCTGTCTGTGCCCTCTTCGTCACCGAAGGTTTTCAAAGTTTAAGCCAGTCCAATTCCTGATATTCTGCGTCAATGACAGTGTTTTCCAGCCAATTCCCCTCCTGCCCTCTATTTTTTCTTAGATTATAAGCTGCAGCAGGTAATATTTCGGATTTCTTAGAAGGTGACCAAGGTAAGCCCCTTTTCGTGTTTTTGCTATATGGAGCAGTTCTTGGGCTTTGTGCACTCTTCACAAAACTTCCTCATTGGTAGTGTGCAATGTCCATGGAATTCTTACGACTCTTTGGTACATCCACATTTCAAATGCTTATATACGGATACGGTTCATACTAATAGTTTTTAATGTCCATGTTTAGTGAAACGTACTACCGTATAATAGTGTTGACCATACGTAACACGTTATGAGTCTTCGACGTAAATCTCTATTTAGTTGCTTATCGCACAATATCATCTTGAGGTTAAAGAAATTTTGTCTTGCTTGTTCAACCCTCGACTTTATTTCTATGTCGTGGTCTAGTCTAGTCTCGAGTCAATCCAACAGTCCAGGTACTTGAAATGATCAAGTCTACTCAATATTACTCCGTCAACCCGTAGAGGCATGGGGACGTTAAAGTTACGGGATATTAACAATATCTTCGATTTGCAGATGTTTGTAGCCATATTATGGTTTTTGAATGTCATATTTATTCTATTTATCCCGACTTGACCATACAATGTATGGTATCACACTCCCTCTAAGGCACGCTATGAGTGCCTTTAGGGGAAAATTCACTAAACCCCAGATATCCTAGATATCAAAAGGATTTAGCTCTGTGGGAGCCCTGGCCAGGTTTTCAGGCCCGTGGTTGGAGTCGTGGCGGCAGTTTCCCATGAATTTCCTGACCGTCCGGGCCGTTCCTAACAGGACGGCTTTTTGCATTTGTTTGTAAAGATGTTCGTCCAGACCGAGGTATCTTAAATTGTTTAATAGATGTTTTGGGACTAGTCCTGTCGTTGACATAACAATTGGTACAGTTCGTGTGTTGTCCATGTTCCACTGTGTCTTTATTTGAAATTCCAAATCTCTATATTTGGTTATTTTCTCAGCCTGCTTGATATTTATATTATTGTTGTTAGGAATTGCTATGTCAATTAAAGTTGTTTTCCGAGAGACTTTATCTACCAAAACTATATCTGGTCTATTGTGAGCAACTGTCCGATCAGTCAGTATCGTGCGGTCCCAGTACAGCTTGTAGTTATTATTTTCTAAAACAGATTCGGGTTTGTATTTATAGTATGGTAATCTTACCGACTGTGATAATTCAAGTTTCAATGCTAGTTCCTGGTGAAGTATTTTTGCCACTGCATCGTGTCGTTCTTTGTATTCAGTTGCAGCGAACGCTTGACAACCTCCTGTGATATGCTGGATAGATTCAGATGTTTGGCAACCGTACCTGCATCTGTCGTTGTTAATAGCAGGATCTTTAACGATGTACTTTAGGTAGTTCTTAGTTGGAATTACTTGATCTTGGATTGCCAATATAAAGCCTTCCGTTTCAGGAAACATATGACCAGAGATCAACCAGTATTAAGACGCTGCACTGTCGACATAATCTTGGTTGTCGTCATTTATATGTTTCCCATGAAGGGGCTTCTCTTTCCATTTCAGCAGTTTCTGATCTGTGGTCTGGTGGTGTAATTGGACATGTTGTTGTGTCAGTCGCAGTGGTGTTGAGTCATCAACCAGGCACATGACTCTGAGTAGATCAGAAAATTCTGCGAGTTTCTGGAAATGACTACGCAAAATGGAAATTTGTTGATCTAATAATTTGCTTAGATCTGTCAATCCTCTTCCTCCTTCATACCGTGGCAAAGTTGTACGTTCGACAGAGCTCTTTGGGTGGTGATTTTGAGCTTTTGTTAGTAAAAATAGAACTTTTCGTTGTAATTGTTCAATGTCAGTCTTGCACCAATTAACTGTACCGAAAGAGTAACTGAGCACTGAACACGCATAGGTGTTAATAGCTTGAAACAGATTTTTACTGTTTAATTTAGTTTTCAACAGTCGCCTTACCCTTCTATAAAACTCTGCTGTTAGGTAATTTTTCATAGTCATATGATCAATACGTTGAGCCTGCTTTATTCCAAGGTATTTATAAGTATGACCTTCCCCCATAGATTCAATTGAGGTGCCATCTCCCATTTTGAAGTGCCCTTGCTGTATTTTGCCTTTAACTATATTAATAATTCGGAATTTGTCTAAGCCAAATTTCATATGGATGTCACTAGAAAACCCTTCTACTATTTTAAGCATATCATGCAGCTGTTGTTTCGTAGCTGCCATCAACTTTACGTCGTCCATGTATAACAAATGGTTTATCTTTAATGTTTGTACGTTGTTGTGTTTGAGACTGAACCCAAAATTAGTCGAGTTCAGTTTGTTTGAGAGAGGGTTCATGGCAAGGCAGGACCACAGCGGGCTAAGAGAGTCCCCCTGGAATATACCCCTTTTGATTGGAATGGGGTCAGTTTGTATCGAACAGTTGGCTTCATTCAGTAAGATTTTGGTTTGCCAGGTGAACATGGCATATTCTAAAAAGTTAATAATACAATTATTCACTTTATAGAGTTTCAGTACCTTAATTAGCCAATCATGTGGAACTGAATCAAAGGCCTTTTTATAGTCCACATATGCCATGTAGAGATTTCGACGTTTGGCGTGGGCTTGATTGCAGACAACGGAATCAATTATCAGTTGTTCTTTGCAGCCCATCGAATTTTTCGAGCATCCCTTTTGTTGTTGAGTAATTATGTCGTTCAACTCACAATGTTTGAAAATGCGATGATTAATGCACGATGTTATGAGTTTGTATAATGTTGGAAGGCAAGTGATTGGTCGGTACTTTGCTGGGTCCTGTGCACATAGGTTATCCTTTGGTAAGAGGTATGCAGCACCATGCGTAAGGAAACTAGGCATCTTGTGTGGGTTGGTAATTACGTCATTTATAAAGGCTGTTAGTGTTTCGTGGGTTGCGTACAGTTTCTTTATCCAGTAATTTTGTACACCATCTGGTCCTGGTGCTTTCCAGTTATGGAGGTGCTTCATTATGTTGGATGTGTCTTCCGTTGTAAGTGGTTGGTGTTGCATGGCATCACAGTTCTGAAATGCAGCCTCCTCCTCATTAATCCAGCTGGCTCTGGAGTTATAGGAGATTGTTGTGGAAAGCTGTGTTTTCCAGAATTCCTCGATGTCTGTTTTACTGGGGTAACTAGGGGCTTCATTATTATTGTTGTTGTTAAGTTTTCTATAAAACCCTTTTTCTGATTGTCGGAAAAGTGTGTTGTCTAGTTTCCGTTGGTTACTGGTTTTGTACCTTCTCAATCGGCTTGTGTAGACGGAGAGCTTTTGTCGTAGACTGTCCAGGCACTGCTGAGATGTGATGTTTTCTCCATCCCACTGGGAGTGTATTCGGTTATTGTCCATGATAGTATTGACAAGCCTTTCTATTCTGTTGTTCCTGACTCCTGGTTGGTATTCGGTCAGTCTTCCAACGTCTTTCCGAAGAGAATTGATTTTCCCTTCTAGTCGTCTTTGCCAAGGTGGTATTCGAGGTGTTTGTCTAAATTGGGGAGGGTCTTGCTTTGGTCTTACTGCGACCCCAATTGTTCTGCAGATGGAAGTTCCAGCACAGTAGATAATTGTGTGTAGCGACTCTAACGTATTAGCACCTAAAACATACTTTGGCAAGATAAATTTGTTCATAGCCTGCAAGACGATACCCAATTTCTTAGAAAATCTTAGTTTGGGAAGAGCTGATCTAGTCAGTGGATCTGCTCCTTCCATTTCTGCTTGGATCTTCTCAAGCAGGTCAGCATTGGTTGGCTGTTCTTGTTGTAGTTCTTGAGTCTCGTCCGCTCTTTGTGCCAAAGTTATTTCAGGCTCTGGATCGATTGTATTTCGACCAAATAGTTCGCGCTCCACTTCGCTCTTTATTCTGTCCAGTTGTTCAGGCGAAATAAGGCCATTTCTCAAGATGACACGATATTGATCCGCGACTCTCTGTTCAGTAACTTGAAGCTCTGGGTACTCACGACAGAACTCTTGATGGAGTATTTGGCGATATCCAGTCTTGTCCTGGCCAAGGTTCGTAATTCTGTAAAACGTGCGCATTATAAATTCATTCATGGCGCCAGTCCATTTCATGCGCTGTCTTTTCAGTCCCGCTTGAGTGAGCGCTGGCTGTTGATCCTGTGCAACACTTTCTACGGGTGGAGTTCTTGTTCTCATTTGACTCCGTTGGGGGATGGTCACGTTGTTGTTGTGACTGTATTGGTTGTGGTTCTTCTGGTTCTTGGGCTGTAGCTCTTTGGACGGCAGGGGCCCGCCTCCTCAGCACCCTGCCACCGACAGACATGCCCTGGCGATCCCCAGGCAGCGGCTCTTTTCCGAGGCATCTATTCCTTAGCTCCATTTTCATGGGTGGTGTCACCAATTGACCCTGGTGACCCAGGTAACTCGGACCCGTGGGTTTGTCACTTCCCAGATGAAATGATTTAAACCAGAACATCCCGTGCGGGTTGTGAAGAAGAAAGGAAAGCTAGGTAGTAGGTCAGCGGACAGCCGCCCCTTTAGTCGCCTCATACGACAGGCGGTGGATTATTTATTATTATTATTATTATTATATTATTTATTCTGTAGCCCCAAGTAATATATTTGTTCTTTGAAACTTGCTTTTTAAATAACTTTTTATTTCAAACAAGTACTACAATTATTATTTTGGACTAATATAAGCATGTAACTACTTAGAAATTGAACATAATTCAACAAAAATGCTTAATGAAATATAATCAAGGCGACACGACGGCGCCGCTGACTCTGTGCACATGTCGTCTGTGCCTTATCAGCGTATCCTTTGTGGATTGTTCATGTAGTTCCCATATCTATATCTGCAACTAATTCAGTGTCATCTGCATAGCGTATATTTATTATATTAACACCGTTTATTTCTATCCCGTCGGTGCAAGCTTTAAGTGCCTCCACAAATAAGTATTCCGAATATATATTAAAAAGTGTGGGGGGCAGAGGGCACCCCAGCCTTACTCCCTAGCAAATATTATTTTTTTAGATGACAAGGTATTATCAAATTGTATTTTCCTGAATTAATTACAAATTTAATAGCTTGAAAATAATTTCAATAATAATTGCAATACAAGTCCCCACATCAGTTTTTGTAACCCTGAAGTAAAACGATATTTATTTGGTAAACGAAAACCTTGTATATGACGAAATACAATCAAAAGATTAAATTTGTTCTGAAATGAATTGTGAATTCAAAAATATTTTTTATCTGAAAATGCATTCTAAGTGAAAGGATCGATAGCAAGATATTTAATAGTGGACTACTATAGGACTCAGTCTTGGAACCCGTCCTTTTCAACCTGTTTATAACTAATATCCCAACTACAGAAGGAGGGGAACATTTTATTACATAGAGCATATGACATGACATAAAGACATGTTTGGAGGCTAGTACCCTCCAAACATGTCTTTTAGTGTCACGGAAGTAGTTCTCAACAAACTGTGGCTCACAATAGATAAAACATAATTTAGGAGATAAAGTCTCTAGAAAAATAACTTTAATTGATATAACAATAACAATATAACTTGTACGCAGCCTGAAAAAATAACCGAATACCCGGATTTGGAATTTCAAGTAAAGGGACAATGGGAAATAAACAGCACTTCTATTAAACAATTTGCAATACTTCGGCCTGGTCGGCCATATTTACCAACTGATGCAAAAAGCCGCCCTGTTAGGGACAGTCACAACGGTTAGAAAATCCATGAGAAACTGCAGCCACGGCGCCAACCTTGGGCCTGATAACCTGGCAAGGGCTCCTAGAGAGCTAAATCCTTTTGATATCTAGTATATCTGGGTTCCTCTAAAAGCACGCTTTCCGTTCCTTAGGAGTATGAAATACACTGTATGTGGTCAAGTCCTTGGAATAGTAATAATAACCTGCTTTCACAGCATTGAGGTCTCTACGGACAGGTCTCGTAGAAAGTCCTAATAATAAGTTTTCACTTTAAAGGCCTTATGGTATTTGATTTAATTGTATTGTAAATATTTAAACAATTCTATTCTAAGTATGTATCTGTATTCTTAACAAATAATGCTAATATTACCTTATTTTTTACAGAACAGAAACACAATCCTCAATAACAATCAGACTCCAAAGCCAGAGAGTGCAGATCCTGAACTCGAAAAAATTGCAGAACAAATAAAAGAAAGTAATGCTAGAAAAATGGGCCAAATGAAGCAAACAGTTGTGCTTACCACCACGTCAAAGAAATCTACAGAACCGGCTAAAACTGAAGGAGTTTGTGAGGACTGGACATCTATCCAAGGTCAGTTTGGTTGGATAGAAATCGGGAAAGAACTCCTTCCCTATATAATGAGAGAAAAGGAGAAATACGTGTGTCAAAGAATGACACACTGTAAACTGTTTTACCAATTTGCTATGTTTTTCTCTGATGAAATCTGGGAATATTTTCCCGTAAAAATGAGTTACATAACGGCGGCAGAAGCTCATTTATTAAATGAAATTAATAAGGATCATTGTGATTTCTTTTACGGTAGAGATGAGTTTACACAAAAAGACAAAATATATCCTCTTCAGGATGCGTTAGAAAGTTATCAATTTCTCACATTTTGTTACTTAAAAGCAACGAAAATGGAGAGCACTGCGAATCAGCGCTGTGGATTTATAAAAATAGATAAGACAAGTCTGGTTCCTTATGTACTATTAGAAAACAGAAAAGTTGTCCCACTTTTTTATTTCGAGGGTGATTGCGAATATTTAGAAAAATACGCAACTGATTTGAAAGGATGGGATTTAACTTATTTAAAATTCGTATGTAAACTTCAGGGCATTCGTCGACCTCTTTATGATAAGGATCTCATTCAAGTTGTCGATCTAGAAGATGTAAAGAAATTTTTCTTGCCTGGAACAGAATTTGAACCATGTTGGGAAATAGAATCGTTAAAAAGTGATATTTTGCGAAAACCTTCCAAAGTAACCAAGAATCCTATGGGTCCCTACAACACTACATCCACAACAGTTCAGTCTAAACAACCAAGGAAACCATATGAAGTAAAAACAACCACTCCTCAAGTAAGGCCGGCAAACAATTATCGTCAAAGGCCACCCGCTTATTCGTACCCTTCAACTCCCCCAATACATAATCCAAATCCACCTCAGTACCGCATGCAGCTACCATATCGGGCAAACTATTCACCGAGAAACCAAAATTTTCAGGCCATGAATAGACCTACAGCACAAATTTCATCACCAAATGCCTCCAATAATGGACAATTTGGTTCAAGGTGTTATCAAATTCCAGAAGCGGATCGTCAAGTTCATTCTCAGTATTTTTTAAATGTCAGAGAAGTAGAAGGTAAACAATTAATGGGTTGCATTAATATGGAGCCCTTTAATCCAACAACACTTTTAGTATCTTTGGAAGAGTTAGCTAGTTCTTTATTTAATGTTCACCTGAACAGTTTAAAAGATGTTATTAATGCTTTATGTTTAGACATTTATCGACCAAATAGAGAACAAATAAAAATTTTGAGGTTACCTAATACATTAGGCTTAATAAGACTTGATAGCTTAGTTGAATATCTTCCACAGATTACATACATGTTATGTTCGACGTAGGTAGTACTTAATATATAATTCAAAAATTGTGATTTTAGTTTTAATTTAATAAAAATGGGCACGTTCTTACCATTATAATTTATGAAGAAAATATTTTCAATATGGTTGAAATATTACGTTTGTATTTAGATCTTAGGTTTTTTCTTGTGAAACTAATGGAAATCTGTTGACTGATTTCGATCTGAATCGTACATTTTTATAACCAAAAATTAATTTTTGTATGTTGAATAAAATATTTATTATTCGTATTATTATTTAATTGCATTCAACAAACGACTATAAAAACCTTGAGAAATAAAATGTCATAGAATTTCAATCATAAGTAGCAACAGATTTTTGAAAATAAGAAATTATAATGTATATTTCAATTTAAATTGGTATGAAATAATAATTAAAATGTACCTAGGTAAGCAAACTTATAGAAGAATAGGAATCCAATTGCACTCAATTTAACAATTTATAAATAAATAAATGGAAAGATTTTAAGTTCAAAGACTGTACCTAGTACCTAGTACTGTTGAAATACCTCAAAAATATTTTCACAATGTTGAATCATTCTCACTCAGTTGCCTAGCTGAATGAGAATAGCTTCTTTAACACTAGTGAACGTTTAATTCTTGGAAGAGTGAGTTATTGGTTAACATTTCAGCAATATCACTAAAAAACTTTTCGAAACAGGCACTATAAGCCACTCCTAGCTGAGTCAACGAACGACGTATTTTGTATGAAAACACAAATGAAGTTCAATATACGGGTTAAATTTCATTTATGTCAGATTCCATACGACTTACGTCGAGTAGTCGAGGATTCCAATGGTTTCGAGAATTAGAGCCCAGTACTGTACTTCATAAAAATTCAGCGCAAGCAAAATAAAATTACGAAACTATAAGATTTCATATATTTGCGTTCAGATCGTAGCGTGTCTTCATGTGAACACTCGTTTATTTGAAACCCAATAGCTCTTCTGAATTACGTTACACTCAAAGTTTCGCCTTTAGTCCTAATGTAGTTCGAACGGTACACCAGTCCTGCGGAATTGCAACAAAGATGCTTCATTTTCCTAAACAAATAAGTCACCGTTTCAAACAACACTCACATTATATTCTCTTGGCCAAATATTTCTGGATATATTACTTTGATATTTTTCACATCTCTTACATTTTCTTGTCAGCACAACTTTAAGCCATCTTTCATGAGCGGAATTTGTATGTCAATAACCGTTTCTAAAAAAATACATTTTTGGAATTTGATATGAAGAGCCAGACATTTTGACGTGTTTTAAGATTTTTCACATTTGGAATTCTATTTTTTCAATGTTTTGTCATAGCATTTTTGACGTTTTTGATATTTTTTATATTCTTAAGATTTTTGATATCTTTTCACATCTACAGTGACGTTGACATTGTACTTATTTTTTGGTACTTTTGATGTTTTGTCCAGTTTAGATTTTTGATATTTTGCCATTTTTGGATTTTTGTGGAAATAATTAGATATATTTAGATTTTTTTAAATATTTTTGTGATGTGTGATATGTATAATTTTCTTAACATTTTGAATTGTTTATTATGTTTGGCATTTTTTGGAATATATATTCATCTTATAAATTTTTGACATGAGATTTTCTAGATTATTGCGATTAATCTGGCCTCACATCTCTTAAATTGAATAATGGGAAAATGATGCAATAACATCTCGATTCATTTAAAGAAATTTGTCAATTTATCGATTCTCATGCATTGTTAAAACATATCGTATACGTGATTTGTTAAATTCAGATTTAGTCATTTCAGGAAAAGAGCACATATGTGATGCCTGTATCAATTTTTGCTTCTTAAAAATTATTGAAATCCGTCCCCCCAATTCAATAAAATTTTCTAGTGGTTACTGGTTCAGGTCGTAAAGGAGTATCTGGGAATCTTTCCTTGTATACTTGAACCTGAAGTGGCGCTTTTATAAACACGTTTTTCACGAAAGAATTAACAATTTCCATTAATTGTGATCGAATTTCCTGTGCCACACTATTCATGCCATAAGCCAAAGAGGTAACGTGAATTACATTATTATAAAAATCTTGCGAATTAATACCTGCTCTCACCATATACGCTGCTCCATCATTTACGAGGAGAAGAAGTTTTTCAGTAGGAAGTACATCAGGAACAAAAAATGACAACCCTTCATTTATAAAACGAACTAACTATTTAGCCACTCTTCGTTTTGTTCAGCTGCTTGGTGTAAATTAAAAATGATATGGGTAACATATATTTTCTCTTAAAACACCCACTAACAAATTTACCTCCACAGTTATATAAAAAAATTATCATTTATCCCAGTTTGAATTTTTGCCTTCAAATGTTTGAATTTTGCATTTTGTAATTTGTTCGTGGGAATGTTAGCACAATCTTAATAATAAAAAAAATATATTAAATATTTTTGCACAAGACTTGCAGATAACTTCTTCATTAACCATAGTCAAAATTATTTCAATATTGTATTATAAAATATAAGGACGTTTATTTTATGGCAGAGTAAATCCTGATGCAAGCAGTTGCGTTCTTATCGCACCCGGTCCACCCCCAAGAATATTTGTAACTTTCTCCAAAGGAAATCCCCATATGGTGTTTTCTATTATTGTATTTATCTAGTGCATGCCCTGGGCTGCAAACATTTTATTACTTACGATTTCATGGATCAGTTTGTCCAAAGAGTTATTACAAAATATATGCGGTCCTATTCCACCATTAAATAAACTTTTGTGTTGAAGATAAAAATCTCAAAAATGGTAAGATAATAAATAAGAAAATACAAAATGCCTTATTTTTATTACCTTTTATGCTTTGTTTTACTGTAATTAAAAGTCATTTAATAATCACAAATTGATCAATCGAAATTATAGTGTATCGCCTCTACCGACCAGCCGACATTTTAGATTTAGAGATTCAATTTTTAGGCATTTACAATTTTTTCATAAAAATAAAGCCATAGTTTATACCTATATTTCTACAGGTTTTTCTAAAATGGGGTTCCAAATTTCTGGGATGTATAGAACTCATTAAAATAAGTCAATAAGTCAAAAATTCCCGATTAATCTTTTTACGTTAAATAACAAGTGCTACTCCGTTTTTAGACATGCAAATCATAAGCGTCCTATATAGGTTGATGAAGGGGGTTTTCGGCCAGTATTTTTTTATTTAATTTTTTTACTATTTTATCTACAGATTTATAAAACCTTATTTCTACGTAAAAAAATATTGTCAAGAACAGAAAAAAAAAGTTTTTAGCCCTTTTAAGGGCATATAACTACCCAAGGGTGCATTTTAGGGCACATCTTAATAGGGACTTTTTGGTTTATTTTAATTAGTTGTATACACAACCCGATTTTAGTAACACCCTGTATACTGGAAACCCATGGATAAAAATATAAATTTTGCGCTCCTAATCTAACAATAGAGGCTAACCTAATCAAACAAAACGTCAACATGGAAAAATCACAAAATATGAAGCCTTTAGTGCTTTTTTAGTGTTTATTGGGCTAAAATCAGCCTTCAGTGACATCAAGCCCCCACACCCAAATCGGATCCACCCCTGATATCGGCTATAACGTAAAGTTAAATTTAAAAAATCTGGGAGTTAAACGAGACACGCAATTAACCTACGAAATACTTCTGGGAAAATCTCCCAATAAAGTTGATACTAATAAATATAAGCATCTCACAAATATGCATAAGGACAATCTTCAAAATATTTTGGGCCATAAACAACAAAACCATGAGAGATTACCATAGGGGTTAAACAGGTAAGGTAATAAAACTACTAATGACCCCCGAACAAGGATTATACAACCTATTACCCGGAAAATGAATATAATAAGTATAGACCTTTCCTAATATTCTCCTACAGAACTTGGTGAAATGTCAGTTAATTGTTCTTTTTAGAGCACAAACCAAGACACCGAGAATTTACAACCTCTGCCTTAGGGCAACCGCGCTTAATATATCCTCGCCAGCTTGTCACACACACAAGTTTAGAAAAAACTAGCTCACACTAACAGGTATCTCAGCTTTAACTCTAATCATTCAAATTCAGTAAAAAGAGGCATCATCAAATATCTATATGACAGAGTGAAAAAAGTCTACAAAGAATGTGTTTTCTGTCAATAATTACTCAAAAAAAATTATTAATAAGGAATTAAACAAAATCGAATATCAATTAACACCAAACCCCAGAAGCTAAACTGACTTCCAAGAAATCACATTACTACAATAGCAATACCATACATAGGTACAGGATCCTTCAGAAAGATTTTTTAGTCTTTCTGATAGTAGGCAGATTTAACATTAAAATCCCATTCAAAACAAGAAATACTCAAAATTCAATTATGTCAGAAACGAAATCAAAAAGACAACTCAAAATACAAAATGCATTAATACATTTTATATTGTGGAAACCTCTACACCTCTAAATGTTCGAATAAATTAACACCAAATTACATAAAAAAAGACAATTTTAAAAGTTCTAAATTTGTAAAGATGCCTGGGTGCTTGGTCATAAAATACAATTTCAAAATTCAACAATACTGCACCAAGAAGAACAACACGATACGAAAACTAAATAAAAAAAATGCAGGGCTACAGTAGTTTCTCGCCGATAATTAAGAAAGAAATTACTAATCGTCATGTCCTTGTAAACAACCCAATATCGGAATAATTCATGAGGTTTTCACTAGTTTTTCCCTTATGATTTTAATGGGATCACTAAATCAGATTTCTTTATGTCGCTTTGATGTACATATTAATCATATGATCCTTGAATGTATGTTATCAGATTAAATTCTCTTATTTACGTTATACGTCGTACAATGTCAAACACTGTATTTTAAATTTTCACAATTTTTACCTTTTCGTATAGTTACTTTATTGACAACTGGGTCAGC
Source organism: Octodonta nipae (assembly GCA_034190945.1). NCBI lineage: Eukaryota > Metazoa > Arthropoda > Insecta > Coleoptera > Chrysomelidae > Octodonta > Octodonta nipae. The sequence goes on along the minus strand of CM067222.1, from coordinate 45,487,720 downwards.
TAAGCCCCGAAATGTTTGTAAATATACAGAATTTCAAAGAGGTATATGTGGTCTTAGTCCCAATAAGTGCCTAAGGAATTTTTTTGTTAAAAATGTGTAATAACTTCAATATTTGAAGATGTTACCAGATTACTTCCACAGCCACTACACAATTAACACGAAATTAATAAGGGGAAAATCTCTTTTTATTAAATTTCCGTTACTTTCTTGAAATATTTTTTCTGATAAATCACCGGCTGCAAGAGAATCGATGGACGAAAGATCAAACCAAAAGTTTAACTAACTTGACATAAAAAATGGTTAAAGTGAAGAAGATATGATACGACAACAAACACTTTAAGATAAAAAATACGATTCTCGAAAAGACTCGGCAGCGGAAGGAACGATGATGATTTTTACTGGAGAATTCTACGCTGGTATTAAAGGAAGCACGCCACGATCGCAGTTCAGTTGTACCGCGACGACTAGCGTATATGAGAATGTATTGTGAATCAGCTGTAAATAAAGTTCTAGAAAAGTGAAAGTAAATATTAGTTGTTATAATTTTAAATTGAAGAGAAGTGGGATTAAGTGCCGTTAAAATCGTAATTTGATTTATGGAAACTCGTAGTATGGAAAAGTTAGACGAAAAAATTGCACAGATTCTAGAAAAACGTGACAAGAAGGAGAAACAACATCAAGAAGAAATTCAGCAAAGGTTAGTGAAATCTTTTGATAATAAACTTAAAGTTGAGCTCGAAAATCTTGTCACTACGATGAAAAGCGAACAACAAAATCTTGTTTCCACGATGGAACAAAAACAACAAAATCTTGTTTCCACGATGGAAGAAAAACAACAAAATTTTGTTTCCACGATGGAAGAAAAACAACAAAATCTAGTTTCTACAATAAAAAGCGAACAACAAAATTTAATAGAAGGATTATTCTCGAAATTTGTAGAAAAACAAGATCAAACTGAATTAAAACGACAACATGAATTTAAAATAACTGAAGAAAAAAGACAAATGCAATTTGAACAACTAATGCAAATAGTAAGACAAGTTAATGAAACAGTTAATGAAAGAATGCAAATAGTTGAGTCTGATATAAAAGAGATAAATGATGACATTAAGACCATAAAAAATACCGTGGACACTCTTGAAACAAAAGTAGATGACTTCGATTCCATCCAAAGCCAGGTAAAAGTTGAAATCAGTTCAATTCAAAACACAGTTCAAGACCAAATCAGTGCTATCCAAGACAAGGTAGAAACAGAAATTAAAAAAATGCAACAGGACTTACAGCGAGGAAAATACCAGAACACCGTGAGTACCAGAGGTTCCATTAGTAAACCACCCACATTTGATGGCAGTTTATCTTGGCCCATGTATAAACGGCAATTTGAGGCCGTGGCTACAGCTAATGGATGGGATAATCAAGAAAAATCCACTTCTCTGGTAATTTCGTTAAGAGGTCCGGCCCTAGAACTCCTCCAAAGCATTCCTGTCGATGAACAAGGCAATTTCGAGAAGATCATCGCTATCCTGGACGAACGATACGACGATCAATCCTTGAGCCAGGTATACCAAGTCCAACTGAGTGGAAAAACGCAAAAATCCGGTGAAAGCCTCCAAGAATTCGAAGCAGAGATTAGGCGGTTAGTTCACTTGTCCTACCCAGACCTGCCTGAGGAAACGAAAGACCAGTTGGCCACACAGAGTTTCATAAACGGCATCAGAGATGTGGAAGTACAAAGAAATTTAAGACTGAGTGGCGTCAAGAAAAGTAGTGAAGCTCTACTTCGGGCTTTGGAAGTAGAGGCCGTCATGAACATGTCCAAGCCGAGGGTCCGAGCAGTTTCCTTCAACCAGGAAGAGTCAGAGTCACCATTTCAAGCGCTGCTGGCTGGTCTGAACAACATATTAGACCGGTCACAAAGAACTGGCACCAGAGGGGCATGTTACCGCTGCGGACCGACAGGGCACTTCCAACGTGACTGCCGAGTAAGGCTACCGGAACGATCACCAACCAGGGGTAGCCAACAAACCGACCTTACCAACCAGGGAAACTCCAACCAGTCAGCATAAGGGGGCGAATGCTAAATCACCATCCACCAGCCCCCAGGACAGTATTCATCGGGGGATTTTGCCGAGATAGCGGCAGCCTAGTCATCAGAGGCACCAACAACGGGCGAGCAGTTACCATCACCATCGATACCGGCGCCGCTGTGTCCATTGCCAAGTCCAGGGTTTTGAGAGCATCAGAAATTCGGCCAGTTACCAATAACATCCAGCTCAGAACAGTCACCGGCGAGTCCATGTCAATACAGGGTGAGGCAGATGTCGTGCTACAGATAGGGGACAACATGATCCGGCATAGGGTCCTGGTAGCGAATATTGAGGACGATTTTATACTAGGAATGGACCTAATTAGCCAGCATGGATTTATGTTCGACCCGAGATATGATGTTCTTCGGTTCCTGAATGAGGAATTTGTATTGACACGGCCCGTCAACACATCAGTCACGCCCATAAAAATTGTGGCAAAGTCTTCAGCTAGAATTCCCGGTCGAACGGAACAGATTATTCATGGGCAGCTAGACAGCAATCCTGGGAGCTGCGTTGGAATGGTGGAGCCCGTACACTTAGCTCATGACTACTTGGTTGGACGGGCTATAGTTAAAACCGGACGAGATATACCAATCAGAGTCCTGAATTTGTCCAACAACGACATCAGAATTGCCAATGGTCAAGAGATAGCTTGTTTCGAGCCAGTAGAAACCATCATCAATTGTGATGAAGAGTACCAGACGTCGGTGAAGGAGACAGGGCCCGATAAAGAGTTCCTACAACAGTTTGTTGGCAACTTGACACACTTGACACTATAGAACCAGAAGAAAGCCATGCAATTTATCACAAAACACTGGCAAATTTTTAACAGTAAAAATGGAACCACCGGTCGCACCAACATCATCCAGCATCGAATGGATACCGGAAAGGCTCAACCCATCAGAATACCACCTAGACGACTACCATTGGGGCAACAACAGGCAGTCGAGGAAAACATCGAGTCCATGTTACAAAATGGAGTTATTGAGCCATCCATCAGCCCATGGTCTGCTCCCGTCGTGCTAGTTAAAAAGAAGGATGGAACCACCCGATTTTGCGTGGATTACAGAAAGCTCAATGTCGTCACGAAGAAAGACAGCTATCCACTACCCCGAATCGATGACACTTTGACCACACTAGCAGGCTCCCGTTGGTTCTCCACACTAGACCTAAAAAGTGGATATTGGCAGGTTGGTCTACACGCAAACGACAGAGAAAAGACAGCGTTCTCCACCAGTAAAGGGCTGTTTCAGTTCACGGTCATGCCCTTTGGGTTATGTAATGCACCCACTACATTTGAAAGGCTAATGGAGTATGTACTGAGCGGGTTAACATGGAGGACGTGCTTAGTATACCTCGACGACATTCTAGTCATGGGCCAGACATTCGACGACCATCTGAAGAACCTGGGCGAAGTATTCTCCAGAATTAATAATGCCAACCTGAGACTCAACCCGAAGAAGTGCTCCTTGTTCCAAAAAGAAGTAGAGTTTTTGGGCCACGTCGTGTCCGAGTCAGGAATCCGCACCAACGAAGACAAGATAGAAGCCATCCGTGATTGGCCAGTTCCAAGAGACAAACATGAACTCCGAAGCTTCTTGGGTCTCTGTTCATACTACCGGCGTTTTGTTGAGGGATTTGCCACAATCGCCGCCCCTCTACATCGGCAGACCACTGAGAAAGAGACCTTCCATTGGAATCAGGATTGCGAAACATCTTTCAGACGACTGAAGGCAGCACTATGTTCCAGCCCAATCCTAGCCTTTCCTACACAGTCCGGCAAGTTCATCTGAGACACCGACGCCAGCAACACCGGTTTGGGGGCCGTCCTATCCCAGGTGCAAGATGGTGAAGAGAGGGTGATCGAGTACTACAGCCGTGGATTCTCGAAGCCAGAAAGAAATTATTGCGTCACCAGAAAAGAACTTCTTGCAATAATAAGGGCTGTAGACCATTTCCACAAATACCTGTATGGTCGCCATTTCTTAATCCGAACAGATCATGCCGCACTCAAATGGCTGCTGGACATGAAGACGCCGGAAGGACAACTGGCCAGATGGATGGAGAAATTACAGCAATACGACTTCAAGGTGGAACACCGTGCCGGCCGTTTGCACAATAACGCCGATGCCCTATCCAGAAGACCCTGTAGAGCGGAATGCGGACATTGTCTGAAGACGGAACAGCGAGAGGGTATCTCCATCAGGCAGATCCGAGTGCAGGCCAATGAAGACTAGACAACGGAACAGTGCATCCAGGACCAAATGGCTGATCCAGACATCGAACCAATCTTGTCACTCAAAATGAGAGGGGCACCCAGGCCACGATGGGACGAGGTAGCTAGATACTCCGGCGCGCTGAAATCGTTATGGGCTCAATGGGACTCTCTAAGAGTAGACAATGGAATGCTCAAGCGAGTTTGGGAAAGCGCTGATGGACGAGAAACCAAGTCCCAACTGGTAGTTCCGAAGAAAAAGATACCAGCCATCCTGACCGAAGTACATGATGGAATTACCGGAGGCCACCTGGGCATGAATAAAACCCTAGACAAAGTTCGCCAGCGGTACTACTGGGTGAATTACTTCGAAGATGTCAGAGCTGTGCCGCCAGTAAGGGCCCGAAGACCCGGACCAAGGGCAGAATGCAGCAGTACAATGTGGGCGTCCCATTTGAGAGAATTGCCATCGATGTCGCCGGTCCGTTTCCCGAGTCTGAGAGGGGGAACAAATACATTCTTGTCGCAATGGATTACTTCAGCAAATGGCCTGAGGCATATGCGATACCCAACCAAGAGGCAACCACGGTAGCGACGGTGCTAGTAGAACAACTATTCAGCAGGTTTGGCGTCCCGATGGAATTACATTCAGACCAGGGGCGTAACTTCGAATCGAATGTATTCCAGAAGGTCTGCACGATGTTGGGATCAGGAAAACGAGAACAACACCATTACACCCACAGTCAGACGGAATGGTGGAAAGATTCAACAGGACCTTGGAACAACACCTATCCAAGGTCGTCAGCAATAACCAGCGTGATTGGGATGAGCATATTCCCCTATTCCTGTTGTCATATCGCTCTGCTGTACATAATAGTACAGGCCTGACCCCTATTCGGAAAGGAGCTGCGATTACCATGCGACTTGGCATTTGGCTCCCCCGAAGAACCTCCCCAAGACATCGACGATTATGCCGACCAGCTCCGACATAACATGCTGGCAATACACGAATTAGCCCGAACGCAGATGTTGGCCACCAGTGACCGGATGAAGACGCGATACGACCTCAAGGCCAATTCAGTCGGGTTCCGGGAGAGGGACAAAGTCTGGTTGTACAACCCCCAACGGAGCAAGGGTAAATCCCCAAAGCTTACACCCGCCTGGGATGGTCCATACGAGGTGGTCAAGAGGCTTAATGACGTCGTCTACCGGATCCGTCGAAACCCCAAGGCTAAATTGAAGGTGGTTCATTTAGATCGACTCGCTCCCTACCATGGAGGGGATGTTTCTGATCGGGACGATCAGAATTAAATGGGGGGCAGTATTACGAAATTTACCCAAAGCCGACCCTGTGTCATTTCAGCACGACAACAAACGCTTTAAGATAAAAAATACGATTCTCGAAAAGACTCGGCAGCGGAAGGAACGATGATGATTTTTACTGGAGAATTCTACGCTGGTATTAAAGGAAGCACGCCACGATCGCAGTTCAGTTATACCGCGACGACTAGCGTATATGAGAATGTATTGTGAATCAGCTGTTTTAAATGTAAATAAAGTTCTAGAAAAGTGAAAGTTAATATTAGTTGTTATAATTTTAAATTGAACCCACGAAGTATATTGCAATATGAAAAAAACTGTCCGCAGAACTTGGTGTATAGTTAAATTCTGCGGTCGTCTTACGTTCCTATAATGCCAATTAAGGGATTACAGATAGTTCAAATTAAGAGATAAAATGTCTACACACTAAATAGGTTTATTCAGACTATTGTAGACAAGTTGAGAGTTAAGTTAAATTACAAAAAGAGATTATTAATACAAAACAACAAAGGCAAGATGTGAATAACGCAACAATGTTATACTTGGTGGAGTCGCACAAGGCCGGAATCAAATAGGAAGTAGTAGTTGCTCGTCCGACTCTTGGTTTCGATCTCAAATTCATTCAAAGAGATTTTTCCCAAAATATAGAAAAATGGGCGTTTCTTTGCTTGTTGGAAATCTACTAAGAATTTACGTAATACTAATAAGAAGGGATAACTGCCAAGGGTGTTTATGGTAGCATAATTACCCTGTCCTATTTTGGGCCAAACCGGCCCATGCCGCGTTTGGGTACTAAGAGATCCTAATAAACTTTGTTGAGTTCAAAGAGCGGTCATCAAAAGTAATAAATGCTCGATGGTCAGTTTCAAGAGGGTTTGAAATTATAGCTTTTTAAGGGTCCTCATAAAGATGAACTGCTTAAAGAATAGGTTTATATCTTGTAACAAAATTAAATAAAAGAACAAACAATACAAAGGAATCATAAATATAGATTTTTTGGAACAACAATTAGGTACTGGAAAAAATGGGATATTTTCCCATGAATGTTCGCATTGTAGTTGTTAAGAAATTATTTTACTAGTTAACATACACCGCCGGCCTTGAACAACTCGTTCAAAAAAAAGAGAAACACAAAACAACAATAGATGACGAGTGTATAACATTGACCGTTTACAGAGTTGCAGTTGTTAAGAAATTATTTTACTACTTAACAAAAACATAAGATGAAAAATGTTAATAACGGATTATACCAAAGCATATTTTTAATATTCTTAGCTGCTTTATGTTGTCATTTCATTTTTTCACAGATAAAAAGCTGTTACCCTATTTTAAGTCTTAAAACGATTTTAAGTTGCCTACTCTCACTAAGAACAAACATTGCCTATACAATTAAATGTATAATCTTAGTGACATTATGATTTAAACAACTACATTTTTCAACAATGGACGATTTTGTCAATTGCATAAATTTATGAAACTTTCGTACTTAATTGGGTGAATAAAAAAATCACAATAGTGACGCAACTAGTTTTGGTGATATTTATGTTATATCAGCTTACGATAACGAACTTAGAATTAAATTACAGTCGCGCTATAACATATGCTGTGTAGCAATATCTCGGCAAACGAAATCGTCAGCATTGAAACAAGAGATACCTAGGATAAGGAATCCTCAGGGTTGTTTTACTGCTGACAATGCGTCTGTGCACTGTGCACATATGTCAATGATTCCACAGCCAACTAACTGCAAGTCAGAATAACATAATTTCATTTACACTTTTATTAATGAGCTACGGGCTGGCCAGACGGGATGCAACCTTCAAGAGGGCCCATTTTGACGACCCACAGCATATGGACCGGTGGAGTTCAGGTACACAGCGGGTCTAAAATTTAAATCTTGCCAGGGGCACTCTTTACTCTAGCGTCAACGCTCATATGTATTTTTTAAATTAAAGTTTAGAAATAGTGAATTAACAAATTGGATGTTACAAGTGGGATCGGTAGAAAAGATGTTTCAACAAAAAAAAAACAAAAAATACAAATAACCGTGTATCTTTGAAACGGAAGAACCAAATAAGAACAGTCTTAGCTTGAAGAACCTACCTACATTAACAATTTATCGTGCCCTTTTTGATCATTAGGTAGTCAGTTATCGTACCTGAGAATACTTGAAAATAGAAGTTTCAAATTTGGGTCTCTAATTTTGGGTGGAATTTGAAATGTAGTCTAATTTGTTTATATACTCATAATACACATTATAATAAAACACATTATTTCGCATCATTAGGTAAACAGATGTATAGTATTTTTAAAGCATTTTGAAGGTTACATGTACATTTAAAAAGACCAAACGTTTCATAATTTCAATATAATCGCATTGTCAATGCTGTTATGAAGCAAGTTAATAAATTATAAATTTGGAATTGAAAGTTTCACATTTCAGTGACTGGCCCTTAAAGTTTTTTAATGTTCATAATCTCGTGATCAGTATTATTTGAAACAATGAAAGAAACCTTTTCTTCTTATTAGCCTAAATCACATAATAAAATTGTGAAAAATAGAGATACAGTTCCAAAAATGTGTGCAGTAGCTTCTTAGATCTGGAATGACGCCTAGAAAAATCTCTTTAAACCGAATTAAAAAAAAATTCTTAAAGTGGAGGAAATTTCCATTAAAATAGTTCCGACGGCCCAAAGTCTCCATTATTTATAATTTTAATTTAATGCTAACAAGTACATAAGGGCGCGCATCCAACAAACAAAAGTTGCCAACTTTTATGTTGTCAACACGTGTTAGTGACAGGCTAAAAAAGAGGGCAATAGAAAGAGCAAGAGGCTATTTTACTCAATTGGGGCTGCTTCCAATGAAATACGCCCAGCATTTAGTCCATTGGCTGCTTCCTCCCACCAAGTGTCACGACATTTGTGCATTGGGTGCTACCTCCAGAAGTATATGCTCTAAGGTTGATGATAAAAGTGTCAATTACCTTGTGTTGGTGGCAATAAAAATTGTAAAAAAATGCCAGGAACCGTGTTTCCATTTTTGGTGGTGAACATCAAAAGTGTACGCTTGTTACAGACATTTATTCGGGCTGAGGATAAGCTTATAGCTGAGAACAAGAGTTGGAAACAGAAATATGTTTGTCACATGGACGAACGAATTAAACAAGGTACTAATTGATTCATATCGTTTGGGACACAAATAATGAAAAATATGAAAATAAGAATATGGAAAGGAATGCATGGGGCTACACAAACTTCAACTACAGTGGAAAATAAAAAATTAAACCACCCAGTTTATCATAGAGAAAAGGTGACTAAAATATAACACTAAGTCAGGAGCTAACGCTTCTGAGTCTCCTAAGTGGTACCTTTACCAACGCCTTATTTTTTTAATTGGCAGACATGAACCTAGGCTTGGTCGTACCGAATACTGACGGTTCCGTTTTGTTTTTTCATAAAAGAATAGATACTGTGGCTGCCTGCATAGTATCATCGGCGATCTTAGACGTATTCCAACAATGGTGGAAACAGCTGTTGTCAACTAAAGTGTTTTCAAATTGTTGGTAACTCGGTGTGGACATAATGGAAACAAAAGTTGGTGATTTTCTGAAGAGTTGCAAACAATTGGAAACACTGAAGTTGTCAATAATTTCGGTGGAGACGCGCCTCTATGTAAAATATTTTTTACAGTACCAAAATTCAGTTTGAAAGTTTGAATTAACTATGGTGTATTCTGGACATATCAAGGAATGGTGTTCCGTTGCAATACATCTTAAAGTCGATTTTTCAAGATGTTGGCCCATTGCTTATTAACAAAATTTTATCGGACTTTCGTTATAATTGAAGACAAAAAAAAAGTTAACAAAACATAAAATCTTGAAAAAATTATAATAAACAAAATATTAAATACTTTTACGAAGTGATCTTGTTAAATACACACAGTTAAGAAGGCCTCCAAGAAGCAAAAACATTTTAGGGCAATTACTTAAACAACTTTTTTCTCTTCAATTATAACGATCTTCCCATAAAATTTTATTAATTTACACTCGCCTAACTTTAGAATTTTTTTCCATCGGGACTAAATTCTTTGACGCGTTCAGAATACACCATAATTCATTCAAATTTTAGTTTGAGTTATTAGTACAAAACTAAATTCCTTTTTTTACTTTATTTATTTATAACTTACATTTTTTATAAGCTGAAAAATAGTTTAAATACATTTTTGTTAACGCCATTCGGGATCCAATGAGCTGTCGCATATATTTTTAAGAGCTTTATCGTTATCTTTTCAACTTTCAACTTGTGATGACTATAGTTACACAATAAGCAGATTTAGTTTATAACTTGATAATAATACTCCTACTAATATTCACATTTTTAGGGGTAGAAAATATTTCCTATGAAAAGTAAAAATATTAAGAATTGAAGTTTAACATATGTCTAACATTCAAAATTCTTATAAACATGGTACTGAATGTTGATAATAAGACCAATACGAATTTTCATGTAAATTTTATCTCATCTTCGGAATTTTTATCATTTCCGGGAATTATAGTTACATCCGCGGTGTCATTTGTTTGGGGTCAATTGAATGAACTAGACTATCATTACTTAACTGCAACGTATGTTTTGAAAAGTTCTTGTAAACAATACCTAGTTACACTCCATTCAAATTTAAAACGTCTGCATTTCTTGATTTTGAAAAAAATGTCCAGATCTGCCACGGACTTTTACCTTAAAACAAAGTGTTCATGTAGGTTTTCAAATAGGTATGTACGACAATAGCTCCATTTTAGTAACATTAACAATTAGGCAAAACTATGAAGAAGTTGATTAATTAAAAAGAAATAGTAATATGAAGATGTAAAATATGCAAAATTCATGACAACAAATGCAAAATTAAACCAACTTTTTTTCAACAATAATGAGGAAGATCAAATAGAAAATGCTCTTTTATTAAAGGCTGAAATTGGGTAAAGTTGGTCAAGTCGTACCACGGTCTAAGTCGTACCCAGACTATAGGTTCGTTCCAACAGACCGAATTACCGATACACAACCGATTATCTTCGTGGGCGCTGACGAGTTACCCTTTACAATATTTTTAGGCGCAATACAATTACTGGTTGCTTATCAGTTTTACGTCGGGTAGAAATATGCCTTATATCTCGTCTAATCTTTATAAATTGCTCTATCTATTGATGTTGATCGTGACTGTTTAGTCGAGCGAGCAAATGTAAATAAGGGGACGGCCTTTGTGGTGCAGAAATAATTAAAAAGTAAGTTTTTCATACAGTTTTCATAACTTTTTTTAACTGATTTGTAAGCTTATTATGACAGGAATGTGATTATTACCTTTTTTCTTCATTTTAACATATTTATAATACTTATTTGTCAATCGTTTAGGCATACCTACTTAAACGGTTATATGTTTTTAGATTATGACAGTGATTTTAGTTTTAAACTGAATTGACCCCAGAGCTTAAGTCCTACCTTTGCCAAATTCTTAAGTCGTACGGGTACAACCACAGGGTACGAAGATAAAGTACAATACGTGGAAGCAGGAGGATATGAACAAAGCTTTAGAGGAACATCGAAATGGAGAAAATGGATTTAATGAAACCTATTAGCCGGGGTAATCAAATCCACTTCCCAGTGGCAACCCATAAAACTTCCGGAGTCATGGCAGTCGATTTCAGAACTCGTTTCTGGTGTCAAGGCGGTGCCAGTTAGTAATTAAGGAAATAGAGGGTACTAACATTTTGAGATTTTTCAATCCATTTACCTCAAGACAATATATTGTTACTAGTCGAGAACCTTCATCAGTTGCGCTCCCCTCAACTGATCGAAGTCTCGAATAATTATTTATGTATACAGTACATATAACTGAATTTAATATTTTATCGTGAAATGAATTCCGACATCCAGGTATATGTATTGTATACATAAATAATTATTCCAGAATTCAATCAATTGAAGGGAGCGCAACTGATGAAAGTTCTCGACTAGAAAAGTTAGAATCGTAATTTCTTTAACCGGTTTTAGTAAACTTACGAATTTTTTCGTGTGATTTCTATCCTAGGAATCAAAGGGAAACGGCGTTACACACAGTACGACTCCCAATTTGGAGTCCCGGTGAGGTAGATTTTCCTGAAACTCCTGGATGTCGGAATTCATTTCGCGATAAAATATGAAATAGAGGGTCCCGGCCCTCGAGTGAGACTTGTTAAAACTTTACATAAGTAGTTCGCCGGACATACTGTCCTTCAGGATTGAGCGAAAGGGCACGTGATCGACTTGTTAAGCCTTAATACAAGTCGTGAGACCTGCTTTCCTTCGGGATTGTGGCGATGAGACGACCTGGTGGGTAATTGTGGGACCGTCGCTTGAGAAGTCGCCCCCATCGCCTTGTATGGGGCGCGACCTAGTATTCGAGACGAAAGCCCTTTGGCCTGTTACTCCTAAAACTGGGCCAAAGCGTCCCGCAAGTAGAGGCACCTACACCTTGAAGCAGATGTCAGTCTCGTCCAGTAAAGTCAGAGAGAAAGACTTGTAGGGAGCCGAACGTGTTACCCATCAGCATGGACTATCTTAAACGAACGGGAGTGTTCGGAACATCCCAAAATGGGTAGTGCGGGTGGAGAGAAGCCCCACTGGGTGAGGTTTCCGGTGCCTCTCCAACAGCATACCAGATTGTACCCCTGGGTGGGATGGCGGTCCTTTGCAGCGTGGTAAGGTAGACGACGGCCATTTGAGGTGTCGGACTGGGGGTTATTTTGGTTTTTAAGAGATTATAATGTAATTTGATTTTCTGTGTTATTTTAATAATGAAGTATTTAATAATCAAAGTACAGTTCGTCTCATGGTGATTGTTTGTTATTTTTAGTTGTTAAAGTGATCCCGGGTTATTAAAAATTTTTCTATAAAGTTTATCACATGTTCATAAAAAATATTTTCTAAATGCAACTAAATAAGGATTTAGTAGGTGCAGTAGTTTTTTTTTATTTCAATTGCACTTAATGTTACAGTAATATTTTCTTAGGGGTACCTTCCCCTATGGGTATAGGAAAAGAACGAGGCTCATTCTGAAATATTAGGCTTGTTGAATTAGTAATGCAAATATAATTTCAGTGTGCTTTTGGTTAAGGTCATATAGGATGTAGAGTTAATGATGGTTTCAAAGATAAGAAACGTCAGCTAAATTTACTGAGTTGTCCCTTTTTCTAGGCATTTTTTTTATTTGTCCCTCTGTTTTATAAGATCCTTGTATAGGTGAATAAATCATTAAGTGGTAAAAGCAGATTTATCTGAGTTATCGTGACGTGACGCCTCAGAATGATATCGGTTTCATGCATTTTATATGACTTGTTTATATTAGTAATGCCCGATGTGTTATGGTGCCTTCTGATGTGACGCAGCAGAAGCAATCCCGATCTGGGCCAGACCGATGGGGCGGAAAAACGGTGACATCATGACATATGACGAATTTGCATGCGCCCGTGTTGCGAGCATACAGGTAATACCTAAAAATAGAGTGCGTGAAGTATGGGCGACTGTATACGTGGAATCATAACTCTAGATGAGAGAGAACGAAAACTGATTGTCTAGAGCTACAAGCAAGAACCAGATGTCATTTGACAGATGCAAACAAGCACTTAGTTTTCAGAGAGCATCACGACTCGACACGTCGCGTCAGATAAATATTTATAAATCCTTAAAAAACGGTTGCCTCAAGGATCCTGAGAGAGGCAAAAATATCAAATAGGTTTATAATACGAATAAATGATGATGGAAAACCAACACTATGGAAATGTCATCTTAGCGTAGGAGAGAAAATGTTGTAAAAGGAATTAGATGCACAGTTCACAAAAACAGGTTGAACAAATCATAGATTTGAAACAAATTAAATCTCGAGTAATATAGAATTTTAAAAATGAGTATTTATTAAGGAACAAATCCAAAATGAACAATCTTTATACCAATGAAAAGTGGAAGTTTCAAACTCTTTTTTTCAATACATTCTAAATGTTCATTGTGTCCATCGTCTGCTTCACGGCAAACATCTATGCGGTATCTGAACTCATACCACAGACGAGCAAGTGTTACTGATTGCATGGCAGCTGTGATACGGTTCCGCAGATCGTTAAGAGTTATTGTTAGAGGTGGAACGTAAACGGCTTCCTTAACATAACCCCATAAGAAGTAGTCACATGCAGAAGAGTAGAGCCAGGTCTTTATTCTCCCACGATCTATTCAGTGCTGACGAAGGGATGCATTCAAAAACCATAATTTCCCGCTGATACTTTGAAGCGTCCAGTTTCCATTGGTATAAAGATTGTTCATTTTGAATTGGTACTTTAACTACTACGATTTTTTTTAAACGGGTCAATCATTTATAATAACCCAGTATAAAGAACCGACTATTCGAAAAAATGTGTGAACATATCCGAACCTTGGTCATATCACACAATTTCAAAATTCAACCATATTACACAAAGAAGAACACAATACAAAACAAAAGCTGCAAAGTGTGCTGTAAATTTATTCAATGAAAGCTAGTACTTCTATAGAATTCAGCTGTTCCTGGTTGCCAACAATCAAAAATGAAATTAATTAATAATGACAATGCCCTTTTAAACAACGCTGTATCGGGATAGTCGTAAGGTTTTTTTGTTTGAATATTTTTTTGCTAGTCTCGTCCGTTTCTGCCAAACTTCGAGTAGTATCCTCCGTACACCACCAATCAAATGCCCCCAACCCATTAAAAAAACGGACGATGTGTCCATAGGTAAAAGTTTTATGTTCTATCAATTGGACGCAAAATAAAGTTTCGGTCTAAACCTGAACTGGCTTAAACAGACCGAATTCGGATTCTACGTTGAAAAATAGTTATCTTTTGTTAGACATTTTTTTTGGAAACATGCAATTTTTAAGTTTAACCAAGGGTATAAACATAAAGGCCAGGTACATTACCTCTCACTCTCAGTTCACCGTTGCAATGCATTAAGAATGGGAAGTGAGACCTTGGCGAAACGTCTGCGAGTTTCAAACTCGATTCATACTAACGAACGGATGTATTTCCGGATATATATTTCCATATATATTTTACAGGAACGTCAGAAATAAGGAAGCGTTTACCAAAAATATAATTTATTCAACTAACTAAAACTAGTCTTCACAATGAATTACAAGTAATGTTATCTTAATTATGAAATGGATCTCAAGAATTTGCAGAAATGCAGAAGTGAATTCTCTCACGCCGTCTTGACGCTTCAGAGACGCCAACATGAAACTAAATCCAAATGATTAAATCAAGACAATTGCAGTCTAAGAACTTATGGTTGAGAATATAATTTAATGTACCTATACAGGGTAATTCCATAACATCACCAACCTTAAGATTTTTGTTACGCCTTTAGAAGGAAGAAAAATTAAGAACTAAAATATCTGAAAAACAATCCACTCAAAATCATTAAAATTTCATTCTTAGTAGTGCGTAGATTCAATCAGATGGCTTTAAATATACAAAGGTTTAAAATTAACAGTAGAAAATAATAATCAAGTATAATATTAAAGATACAATATGCAAAATCAATACTTACAATAACAAAAATCAAAATTCAAGTATAAAATATGTTTCTAAATAAAGGTAAAAGGAAATAAATATGAAAAGTAAATAAAATTAAAACTATTAGCAATATGATAATATTCAAATCATTTTTCACAACACTTTACTCTGCTTTTTTTCACTCACTTCAATTTTCTTCACACTTAAGACGAAGTATGTCGTTGATGCCGATGGTGGTGAGAAAGAACCATCAAATTCTCAAGCGATACTGTTGTCTTGTGGAGCAGATCTTTCTGATACATGAAATGAAGGTCTTGGAATTTTTAAATTTCTGGGGTTTGCGCTGGACAAATTGTTGTCACTGTCAAAGATTTGGATAAAATAATTATAGCCACTTATTTTCGGATAATTTTTGAACATTATAATCTTCAATTGCACTAAAATTTTTTTCACAATTCGTTGAAATTCGTGATTCCATTAAAATTTTGACTTCACATGGAGACTCTTCACTTGTCTTGGGATAGTAATTATAGCATAAACGAAATTCATATTGAATTATTTCTGAAGAATCTTTGTCGTTTAGAGTAAGACACTGCTTGCTATCTCTAGATATAGCAGCGTACTTGTAATATGGAATGAGGGTGAAAAATAAATTTGTTTTACTGTCCTTCGTAGAAGCAGGAAAAATATGATAGAAATCATGTTCTGAAATTTCTACAATTGGAATAAGCAAAATAAAAACAACCCTTTGTGTCTGAAATTCATTTAATAATATAGTAGATACAATAACTGAGGGATGCTCAATTTTTAATCTTGTAAAAGTTATACTATTAATGTTGCCATTTAATTGATCTGAAATATCCACACTAACTTCCTTGCGTTGTTAAATTTTTTCTAACATTTTAATTTGTAACTCCAAATAATATTTAGTTTCTTTATTTTCACTTAATTCTTTATTTATTATTTGTAGGTTGTTATTAAACGATTGTTCATCAATTTGCAATATTAAAATTAGTTAAAGTGCTTGAAACAATTTGTCATGCATTTCAAGTTTATTTATATAATCATCATAAAATTCACCGTCTTTGCTGCTTACAGAATCTGTAATTATTTTCCAACCTTCCCCTAAAAAATTAAATAAACCGCTTTTAATTCTTGTTTTTGTCGATACGTTTATCTCAGAAAACTTGTCTTTAATTTAATGAGCTGCAAGTATCATTCTGAAATTAGGATTTACGTCATTTTTATTCAGAATATTTTTTAGACTATTCTGCCAATTAACATTTTACTGGAAAGAATTTCTTGAAAGCTACTAATTTCCAATTTTAATTAGATATTCTGATACTACCTTTTTGTTGGAAAAATATGCCTGTTGGTGTTTTTGATCTGGTTCCGATGATACACCTGGAGCAATAAATGGTTTTAACTGATCGAAATTTACAATAGAAGTTTTGTTTGTATTTAGCTCTAATTCTGCTGTATTACTGCTCTACTGTATTACTATTTTTATTATTCTAAATGGGTCATTATATTTATTTCTCATTTTAGTTCCTATTTGGGATTCTCTTGAGTAAACTAAATCATTTTCTTTATATTGTGGTCGATTTTTGTTTTGAACTAGCAATATTTCTCTTTACTTTGTCAAAAATTTAAGAACTAAAGTTTTTGAGTTGTTTGAAGTTCATCTTCTGAGAATACATTTTCCTCATCATGATCCTGAATATGATTCCTTGGATTCTCTACATGATATGCTCTTAGTGAGTCTAATAATGTTGCATGGAATCTTTTAACTACACTATTACACTGAGGATGTGCAACAGTAGTAAAAGTTCTAAACCTGAGTCACAAAGTATTCTTCGTGGAATTGGAAAATGTTAAAAATTCAACAATAGCTTTTGTATTACTGACGTTGCTTTTTTATTTGGTATACAGTAAGCTTTTGAAACGTACCATGATTTTTGTTTGTATTTTGACTTGTAACTAAATGATTCCTATCATAAAAATGTCTATTACAATTTGAATTACTGCTCGAATGGCAGTTTTTTGTCAAGTTTTGTTGTCTTTTAAAACAATTAGCAAACACATGACCAACTTTTTTACAAAAGTGACAGTAATTACTTTTTTCGTGAATTATGTTGTTGTCTAAAATTATTTCATATGTTATCATAAGTTTCTCTAGTAAAAATACGAACATTAGAATTATGGGTGCTGCTTGAACCTGGCTTTGAAATTCATGCCAATTAATTAAAGTATCTTTCTCTCTATTTGATAAAGCATCTTCTAACTCAACACTGCTTCTTAATTTTGTTAGTAAATATTCAACTGTATTGCAAATTTCGCTCCATTATATTGAGCAATAACCCAATTTGCAAACCCCTTAACGAGACTAACAAACAATATTAATACTTGCTAAGACCTGGAAAACATACCATGTTTAGCTGTAACCGAATTTGAAAACTATTAGGTTAAGGTCTGCCCTGCTACAGTACAATAGTACAAATATGAAAAATTGTTGTTTAAAAAAAAACGAAAATGTACTTAATAATTAGTATAATAAATAACCACTCACTCTATTACGTCAGAATAAGCTCACGTTAGCTCCAAAAGGACGAATTATTTTCAAAATATACGCGAAGTTTGAAGGCCTCGTTAATGTAAACAAGAAAAAAAAAGACACATCGGACGAGTTGGAGCTTATTTGGGTTTACAAAGACTGTACGTGAAAAAAAATGAGCAAAAAATATCGAACATGTCCCAACATGCATGCAAAAATTGCCAAAAACGCAATTTTTATAATTTAGCTAAAATTAAAAGCGCTGTATCTCCTGTGATTTTTAATCGATTTGGACATACATATAGAAAAATAAAAGATCTGTTTACACAGTTTACAGAAAGAAATATTGACATTAAAAATCAGATTTTTTTATCTAAATTTCACCACTATAAAATCTTGGAAAAATGCCAGAAACATAAAAAACAGGCTTCTAGTTACAACAACATAGAATCTCAGGTTATCAATATTTTAATTTAGTTTTTCGTGGTAATTATTATATTTTACGTACGTTTCGACCAATTCTTGGTCTTTTTCAAAAATTTTCTTTTTTGTAAATTAATGACAACCTATGAAATATATAAATAAACAAAAAACTAGTCAAATAATAAAATACTGTTACTTACATAATTTTACACACACTTAACTACTGTAAATAAAATTAACATATTTGAAAAGTATTGCGCCACTACAACCAAATTTATCTGTCTGTCTCATGATAGTCAAAATGCAAGTTGTGTTCGCCTCTTCGAGCCGCAAAGAAATAAATCACTCGTTCGTTTAAAATTTTAAGTGTTTGGTCATATACGAGGGCGGTATAATTATTTATCAGTTTGTTTCTTTAAATAGATTGCTGTATATTGTGCTTAGATTTTTGGTATCACTTTTTGCATTTACAGTACATGGTTGTTTCTGTATATATATCATTTCATATATTTCCCGTTTAATTTGATTTGATTCACTTTGCAAAATTTTAGTTTTTTCATAGTCAAAAGTGTGTTTTGTTTCCATCATGTGATTAGTTAAGGCGGTTTTTTTTTGTCGTACTTATGACCATTAAGTCTATTTTTTAATAGCTGCGATGTTTGACCGATATATGTCCCTTTACAATTTTTACAAGGTATATATATATATATATATATATATATATGAGCAATATTTCTACTTTTAAAGGAATTTTGTAGGGGGGGTCCTCGGATTTTCTTCAAATTTTAGTATGTTACTGAACCTATTGAAAAAACGTTATCCTGAGAGTTACAGCCCTCAAGAGCCCTTAGGGCCCTATATAGGGCCCGTCAAAGACACAAAAAGGCCGTTTTTACCCAATATTTGACAGGCTATATCTCGGAGCACAGTTAATCGATTTGAACTCACTAAACGTCATTTATTTTGTAATTTTAAGTAGTTTTTTCAGTAAAAATTTCAAGTCTCTAGTTAATAACGCTGATTTTTGGGAGGACTTTAAGTAAAGTTAATTTCATTTTCAAAAATTTGCCAAAAATCGAGTTTTAATCCGATTTTAGTTTTCTCGGCATTTGAAAAGTTAAAAAAACGCCTTCAAAATAAGATGTGGTGAGCTAAAATCCATTCAGTAGATTCGGAGATACAGCAGATTGAAAATGGTCATTTTTGTAAATATCGCGTTTTTACGCATTTTCAAAGTGCTGGTACTTGGTCTGGTAAACTTTAAATTACACACAAAAAATGTGACGTATTTTGTTATAAAAATAATATCGTCCTATTGGAGATTTTCTTGGCCCGAGCCTCTATCTACCTCATTTAACCCTGTAAAAAAATGAGTATTTTGCTACTGAAGTAAGCCAATTTAATAAAAACTTACGGCTTATTTCTATCAATCAGAGAGCCTGAAGAGATTTATATATTACAGATTATAAAAGTAGAGATTAAAACCTTTGATTTGAGGGTTCCTACACACCTCTAGGTAGCCTAGAACTACAGTTATGATAATTCAAAGGCTTAACTAAAATCAAAGTATCAATTCGGTGAAAGCTAATTCTATCTAATTGTGAAGTTACTTCTCAAAATCTTCTATCTCCGTTCTAGACAACCTAGAACTTTATTTAACCTTTCAAATTACAAGTATTTTGATGTAGTTTGCTAATCTTTTACAGTTTTGCATTATATTTTTGGAAACTTAGAGCTCACGCTTTGTATTGTAGAAATTTTAGTTTGAATGGCATTGATTCCAATTAATTAGAATTGATCAATCCATTGAATTGTACGATTACATTGACCCTCTAAGGACAAATATATTGGGGAAAAGTCAAAGTATAAAGAGATTCAAACAGTAAACTAAAAATTAAATGAAAACGTATTTTAAGAAAATTTAAAATAAAATACCAATTAAAAAAATAAATAAGGTAACGCAGAAAAACCTGTACCTCTTCAGTTTTAAGATCCCTTTTCAATTAACTTTTAAAAATTTCTTTATATTTTTACTTATATACTACTTCTGTTAAGTTACATTACTCACTTTTGCTCCAAAAATAATGTTTATTTTATGTTAAGAATATAACGCAGTGTTGAGGCTATGGGTAGTATCTTAGCAGCTTGTAGCGTGGTAGCAAAATCAAAGTAACAAAACAAGAATTTGTATGTCCAGACCCTGAGAGCAATTCTACATTGATCGTATAAGTCGCGACACGACATGACAAAACAGCGTCTACTATCGATCTATGTTTATACTTAATGGTCTTTGTCATGAAACATGACGCATTAATTAAATGTTCACAGCTAGCATTGTTTCGAACTAAGGCCCGAGACAGACATAGAGATACGAATGATAAGAAGTTAAAAAACATGGGGATAAGAAAGTTAGCACCGCGCTAAGAAAAATTTTGCTGGACTCATGCTCCATGGCTTACAAACTTTATAGACTAGTAACTGCGCGCAGCAAAATTTTTCTAAGCGCATGTTTTTAAGCTTCTTATCCCCATTCCTATCTCGTATCTCTGTCTGCCCGGGCCTTAGTTTAAAACAAGGCTAGCTGGGAATTCATAGATGGCTGACCTTCTTGTTACATGCGTCCGTTTCAAGACAAAGACCATTAAATATAAATATAGTTCGATAGTTGGCTATGTTTTGTCGTGTCGTGTCCCGACTTATACCATGAATGTAGACTAGGCCTTTTTATATTCGAAAATTTTTAGTGGGCATGCGTCAACTTATGTTATTTTTTTCGGGTAGAAAAATCATTTTATTTACATGCCAATGGTGTGAAAACTGCCTCGAAAAAAATGACGCACGTGAACAAAAATTTTTCGAATATGAAAAGGCTTATTGCTCTTAGGATCTGGACATACAAATTCTTGCTTAGCTGTTTTGATTTTGCTACCACGCTACAAGCGACTAAGATACTATGATAGTATCCATAACCTCAAGACTGCGTTTTTAGTATTAACATAAAATAAACATTATGTTTGGAGCAAAAGTGAGTAATGTTCATTTAAATAAATAGTATAGAAGTAAAAATATAGAGGACTTGATAAAAGTAAATTGAAAATGAATCTTCAAACTGAACAGGTACAGATATTTCTGCGTTACCTTATTTAATTTCTTAAGTTATATTTTATTTTAAATTTTGTTAAAATCCTTTTTCATTTTATTTTTAATTTACTTTTTTAATCGTACAAAAAATCTAATGGATTGATTAATTCTAGTTAATGGGAATCAATGCCATTCAACCTAAAATTTCTACAGTACAAAGCGTGAGCCCTAAGTTTCCAAAAATATAATGCAAAATTGTAAAAGATTAGCAACCTACATCAAAATACTTGTAATTTGAAAGGTTAAAGTTCTGGGTTGTCTAGAAGAGAGATAGAAGAGTTTGAGAAGTAACTTCACAATTAGGTAAAATTAGCGTTCACAGAATTGATACTTTGATTTTAGTTAAGCCTTTGAATTATCATAACTGTAGTTCTAGGCTACCTAGAGGTGTGTAGGAACCCTCAAATCAAAGGTTTTAATCTCTACTTTTATAATCTGTAATATATAAATCTCTTCAGGCTCTCTGATTGATAGAAATAAGCCGTAAGTTTTTATTAAATTGGCTTACTTCAGTAGCAAAATACTCATTTTTTAGAGGGTTAAATGAGGTAGATAGAGGCTTGGGCCAAGAAAATCTTCAATAGGACGTTATTATTTTTATAAAAAAATACGTCCAAAAAATTTTTTGTGTAATTTAAAGTTTACCAGACCAAGTACCAAGTGGCACTTTGAAAATGCGTAAAAATACGATATTTACAAAAATGACCATTTTCAATCTGCTGTATCTCCAAATCTACTAAACGGATTTTAACGCACCACATCTCATTTTGAAGGTCTTTTTTTTAACTCGAAAAAACTAAAATCGGATTAAAATTCGATTTTTGGCGAATTTTTGAAAATGATTTTTTTTTTAATTTTTAACTTTACTTAAAATGCTCCCAAAAATCAGCGTTATTAACTAGAGACCGAAAAAAACATACTAAACATACTAAAATTTGAAAAAAATCCAAGGACCCCCCCCTACAAAATTAGAAATATTGCTCATATATATATATATATATATATATATATATATATATATATATATATATGTTATATCACACTTTCAAAATTTATCTTTTTAAAAAAGATTTTATTTATAGTTGCACAATACTTTTAATAAAAATAATAACTTGAAAATAACAATGAAAATAATAAAACTTTATATAACAATTAAAAAGACAAAATGAGTGTTAAACTAAACTAGACAAATCTGTAAGTAATAATGAATGATGTTACAATGAAAAAGTATAATTTATAAACTAAGAACGCTGACTAAGGTGTCGCAGCGCTTGCAGTTCTCACGGATGTTCGTCTGCGGGTAACTGGAGACGACACGTGTTATGCTGACTCAGCTTGAGAACTGTTGCTAGGTTGTTTCATATAAGTCGATGGAATAACTTATATAACAACTCCCATCCATATAAAAAAGTTGATGCTACAGCATCGACTTTTAAGGGAGGTTCTGCAACTCAATATCCTCGACAGGATTAAGGAGGCTATGGAGTTTTACCCTGGGCTTGATAGTTGATGGACCTGGTGGTGGTACTGGATCGGCAGAAGGGCTGATCGTTGGAGGCTTCTGGAATTTCTTCCTGATGATGCTCATGGAAAGGAGGGCAACCACAATTGCGGTTGTTGCCATTGTGATGATCGTAAACCAGGAGGTGTGTTTCTCCAAGAATGGTTGGTCTAGGAGCTTTTCCAATTCCCTGTAGTATTGTCTAAGCTTATGGTTAGCGACATTCAGGTCTCTGGCATCCAATTCCTGTAGTCTCATGGGTTTCAACTTTGGAAGCTGACTGATGGTTGGCAGGTTGTCGCAACAGTTGTAGGGGATGTTGACTGGGTGACTCTTAAGTGTGATGTTGTCAACGTTGCTGGTGGTCCTTCTGGCATGGACCCTGGTGTTACCGATGAAGGCATTGCAACTGGGTTGGATGGTCAATAGAGAATTTGTCGAAATGGATTGGGTAACGACATCTTCTCCCTTGCACTTGATGTTGATGGGCAACTGTCCGGAAATCGAGATTAACCAAAGGTTCAGATCAATCTCTGGAATATTATACTCTTCGGCATATAATATTAAAGGCTTGCAAGTTGAAGGAAGGGCTGCTGGCTGTCTAAGAAGCTGTGTTTCGCAGAGGGCTTCTTTGTCTATGGTGTGTGGAATAACTTTGGAACAGATCTTATGTTCTTTAGATAATGGCTTACAGTCACTCAGGTCTTCGAAAGATGCGTACAATAGCGAATCGTCATCTCTCGCGATATATTTTAATTTTGTTGGAAGAATATGGTGAAATCCTGTTCGATAATCCAAAACTGGGATAGGATACAAGCGGTACAGTGTATAAGTTTCGGGATTGACTAAGGGAATTTTTAGTACAAAAACAATTTTAGTATTGATCTGAAAAGCTTCCAATTCTATTAGATCGATGTATCTAGCAACATTTGAACTATAGGTTGGAAGTGGTAAGTTATTTTCATGAAGTGACTGTGATATTTTCTGAAGGGAGTCGACCAAATCTACAGGGTTTATAATTGAGCTATGTAAGATTTTTAGACGGGCGAAAGAGACTGCAGTTAATACATCGTTAAGGGTATCTTCAATGTATACGTAACTTTCCATTAAGCTTTCACACAAATCCAAGACATTGGCTTGAAGTTCATAAAAAGCAAGATCGTCTGTAATGAACTCAATTGACTTCCTAATTGCTTCAATATTTTCCGAAAATATTTTCTCTTCGGACTGAAATTTTTGTATTATGGTGTTAAGGTTCTTAATGACCGAAGTTGTTACGGATAATTGTCGTTTCATTAAGTTTTCAATTTGATGTTGGTCTTTAGTTATTTTATTTATAGAGTCACTAAAGTATTGTCCGTCTGTTGCATCTAAGTTACCGGAAATAGATTTCCAAATTGATCCCAGTCCGTTAATGAGTCCGCGTTTCTTTCTGTTGGTACTCTAAGTCTCAGTGTCAGCGAAAATTTCTGTATATTTGATGTTAACAGATTTTGATATCTGTTTCAGGAGGCTTACGTGAGTCTGTACTTTTAATTTGAATATTTTAACGTTAGTTTTGTTGTGGTTAATAGTATCTAAAAGTCTGTTCAGTATATTGTCGTTGTTTAAAATAGCGTCTCGAAATGGGCTTAAATCTTTGTAAACAAGGAGTGTCCATTTGTCATTAGAAATTTTAAGGGTTCCTTCTTCATGAAAGAAAACTCCTATAGTATTGTTAACAGGCGTAATGGAGTACTGTTGAAGGTTCACGACTGAAAACAGTCCACAGAATCTGAAAAAAGGGATTTATTCAAAATAGGGTTTTAGTCTGTCAAAGTTAACTTTAGTTATTTGGTTTGTTTGTAAATTTATGACGGTGGCAGAGTTTTTTCGTATTGCGGTAATTTCGAAGGGGCCGTTGAATTTGTTTTCGGCTTTGTTTTTGATTTGGGACTCTTTTACATAGACTTTGTCGCCTACTTTGTAATCGGGTTGTTTAGTAGAAACGTGTTGGTCAAATCGCACTTTAGATTTTTCTTTCTGTCTTTCGGTTTTAGCACGGGCGAGTCTGTAATAATAGTCCATTCTGTTATTTAGGTCTCTTACGTATTTCGAAATAAGTTTTTCCTGGTTGTAAAGGGTTTCTGGAGGCCTACTTGAAGTGTGCCCAAATATGAGTTCATAGGGGGTGAAACCGGTGGTTTTATTTTTTGTGTTGTTATAACAGATGATGGCATAAGGGAGGACGTTAAATGGATGTTCGGTTGGATGTTCCGCTGTATTTGCCCTTATCATTTCTGCTAAGGTCGCGTGAAATCTTTCAATAGAACCGTTTGACTCGGGATGTTGAACGCTGGAGAATGTCAGTTTTATGTCGTATAGTTGGCATAAATCCCGCATTAAAGTGTTGTCAAATTCACGTCCATAGTCACAATGGATGCGAAGTGGAGTGCCGTAATGTTGAAAGAAAATCAAAAGGGTGTTTACGACAGTTGAAGCTGTTTTGTCGTTTATGGGGTAGGCTTGTGTAAATTTCGTTAGTTCGTCCCTAATAGTCAGTGCATGATTTCTAGATGGATACTCGAAGATGTCAATGTTAATACGTTCGAAAGGAGTCTTGGGTGTTTCCGTAATAACAAAAGGTGCACTTAGGTTTTTCCTACAGAACTTTACCTTTTGGCAAGTTTCGCAGGATTTGATGAATTGTTCTACAGTTTTAATTAAGCCGGTCCAATTGTATTTTTCCCTAATACGTCTGATAGTTTCGTTAATGCCACGATGGAGGTTGTTTTTACCAGAGTGGTATTGTTGTATTATTATAGGAATTTCGTCTTCGGTAGGAGTTGTAACAATGTTTTGGCAGATTTTCAGTTTGATTTCTTTGTCGGAGAGAATGAAAGATAAAATTTCAAGAATGGGAAGTTCTATGTTATTTTCTATGCAGTATGTTTCGGAGTCGTTGAATTGGTCTTGGTTGGTATAAATAATTTTGAAAAGATGTGAGACGACAGTTTCAGGGTCATATGGCAAAGGTACAACTAAGTATTTTCTATGCCTGACAGATTTTCTGGCCATGATGTTAAGAGTGTCATTACTGAAATTAGGTTCTTCCTCGAAAAAGTCATCAATAATTTTGTCGTGTAAGTCGTTAGTTTTGTTTTACCAAAAGAATGTAACTATGCGTTTGTGGGACTTGTCTAAAAGTTGAGAATTGGACATTTCAATTTTAGAGTAATCGATTATTGCCTCAGTTTTGTAGAGTTGAACAAATCGATTAAACTCAGCGATAATTCTTTCGTCATGTTCGTCGTCATTGTCAGAGTTTTCAGGTTGTTCGGAGTCAGTTTTGTTGTTAGCGAAAATTTTGATTTTGGAAAGGAAATCAGCACATTGCTTGAAGTGGTTGATTTTGATGCGAGAAAGAGCATCTGCGTTTTGGTTTACCTTGCCGGGCTTGTACTCAATCTTATAATTGTATTCCTCTAGCTTAAGGCGCCATCTGGCTAGACGACTGCCAGGATCTTTGATGGAAAAGAGCCAAGTAAGCGGACGGTGGTCACACAGGAGTGTAAACCTTCTCCCAAAAAGATACGGTCTGTAGTGCTTAACAGCCCAAACTATGGCCAACAATTCTCGTTCGATGGTGGAATATCGTGTCTCTGCAGCACAGAGGGTGCGAGAAGCGTATGCAACAGGAAGATCTTTTCCCACGGGGCCTTGAGAAAGAACCGCTCCAATAGCAAAAGCACTAGCATCAGTAGTGAGCAGGAAGGGTTCTTCAAAGTTTGGATATATCAGGATTGGGTCAGATACAAGGGCTTGCTTCAGTTCATCGAAGGAAGACTTGCAATCTGCGTCAAAGATGAATTTGACGTCTTTTTGGAGTAGTTTAGTCAGAGGTTTAGAGATCTTCGCAAAATTTGGTATGAAGCGTCTGTAATACCCAGCGAGACCAAGAAAAGATTTGATGTCTTTCGGAGTTTGGGGTTGCGGAAAGTTCTGAATACATTCAACCTTTGAAGGGTTTGGTTTTACACCTTCTTGTGTGATAAGATGGCCAAGATAAGCCACTTCTTTACGAAGAAATTCGCACTTATCAGGTTGAATTTTTAGGTTAGACTTCCGAAGTCATTTAAAAACTTCTGTCAACCGGGAAATATGTTCATGGATGGTCGGAGAGTAGACGATGATATCATCCATGTAGACGAGACAACGTTCATTCTGTATACCCAGGAGAATATTGTCCATGACCCTCTGAAAAGTAGAAGGTGCATTTTTTAAACCAAATGGCATACGAACGAATTCGTAATGACCATTTTCGACAGAAAAGCCAGTCTTAGGAATATCTTCCTCTTGGATTTCCAACTGGTGGAATCCGGAAGCGAGATCCAGTGTCGAAAAGTATTGACACTTCCCAAGTTGGTCGAGAAGATCGGATATATTTGGCAGAGGATATTTATCATCTACAGTCAATTCATTTAATTTCCTGTAATCGATAACTACTCGCCACTTTTGTTTACCAGAAGCATCGAGCTTCTTGGGGACGACCTATACAGGGGAGGACCAAGGGGATGAGGAGTGCCTAATGATACCTTGTTCAAGCATTTTTCCAATTTGGGTTTTCACTTCCTCTTTATGTACTTGAGGATATCTATAGGATTTAGTGAAAACGGGCTTTGCGTTGTTCGTATCAATCGAATGTTTAACCTCGTTAGTGAAAGTCAAGACGTCACCTTCAAGATAGAAAATGTCTTGAAATTCCAAACAAAGATCAGTGATTTGTTCGCGTTCTTCGTCATTTAGATGTTCAGTTCTAATTTGTTGTCTAATAGTCGAGTTTCTGTCTATGTATTGGGGTTCATGATAATCGTCTGTATTGAAATTCAGAAGAGAGTGAGTTTTGTCAAGTGGTTCCAGTTTTAAATCAGAAAAAGTTACTGTTTTGGGCATCGCGTTAGCGTTGATAATGGAAGTTAGAAATTCACCTTTTGAGTTAATGTGTACGAGTGCGTTTGGAAGTCGTACTCTGTCAATTTCTTGAGTTGGTAAGATGGCGTCGATGTTAGAAAGATCGCATTTAAGTTTAAAGATCTTTTCTGTGCGTGCCTCAATGGTTATTTTGTTTTGTGTAGGTGTTTGTGAAGTAATATTAGGCTTAACGTTGAGTGTGTCGGGTACATCAGTCAAGGGTTGATCGTTATCGGGAACTTTGTGTAAAGGGATGGTTTTAAAATTTGTTATTAGCTGTTTAGATTTTATGTCAACTATGCATTCATAGTGTTCAAGAAAATCTAATCCTAGTATGCCGTCAAACTCAATGGCCAAATCGTATATGAAAACTTTATGTGGGTTACGTGGAGCGAATGGGATTAAAGTTGATTGTGAGATGGGAATTTTTTCGTGGGTAATACATTGAATAGTTACCCTTTCAGGAGATCTTTGGGTGAAATTCTTTACGGTATTTTCTTTGAAGATAGAGATACCAGCTCCGGTATCAATAAGAAGTTTAAATTTAGAAGAAGCGTCAAGAATGTAATATAGATTTTTAGAGTTCACAGTAAGAAGTGGGCTTAAAGAAATAGTTGCTCCGGGAAGTTCAAGTCGGGGTTCAAGTCGTCCAGATTGAGGTTTTGAATCTGGGTTTCGACTTCGCACAAAGTTGTTGTCGAATCGGGAGGTTGATCTAGGCTCGGAAGCGCTAGAAAATCCTAATAATCGTGACAATTAAAAGGCTCGACAGAGGTATCGTCAAGAGTTTCTTCGAAGCCTGAATAATTTTGACTATCATCCTCGTAGTCATAAGTATTGTAATTATCGGTATAATAATCCGAATATTGTGAGTAACCATCATTTTGATGTTGATTGAAATGATGTGTCCTTTCAGGACGGTTATTCGGGTTATTCTGTATAACCGAAGGACGAGAATAATTCGGGTTCATTTGAGACCTAAAAGGGGGTCTCTGAAAATTTTGTGGACCAAACTGTTGTCCTTGTTGAACAGGGGGTGTGTTTGAGGGGAAATTTGGCCTTGTTGGTTGGTTAGGTCCAACAGGATTTGGCCTATGGTTTTGGTTGAATTGTTGAGAACCATTTTGATTTTTCAATCGGCAATTTGCGGCTATGTGGCCTAATCGACCACAATGAAGACACTTAAGAGGTTGTGTCGGCTTTCGTGTTTGAAAGTTGGGTTTGAGAGGAACATATTTGTTCGTTTTTTGATCCTCGAAATAAGAAAGTTGAAGCTCTCTCCTAATCCGGGAGTGTGCCTCTAGAAGGTCTTTTGGGTTACTGGCACGAATTACCTGACCTAAACGGGGTTCTAATCCCGTAAGAAGGGTATTCATCACCATTGTATCCACTAGAGTGGTCTGGGCGTCTTTTTGTTCTGGACTAAGCCCAGCGGTTTTGTGGATACAGGAGTGCATTTTCGCACTCAAAACTTGGAGTCGATTATAAAATGTCAGTGGGGACTCATTTGAAAGTTGTTTCAGACGTTGTAGGTCATGAATCAGGGAAGAGAGATCACGAGATTCTCCAAAGTGTAGGGTCAAGAGTTGTTTAATTTCAAGGTATGATCCGGGGTTCCTTGAATTTATCAACTGCGCCGCTTTCCCTTTGAGTTTATTTTTGATATGGATCACCAACAAATATTTTTGATCCGCCGTGGACATATTATATGCGCAATTACACGCATCTATAAAGGTACCCAAGGAAATTTGGTCGCCTTCAAATTCAGGTATTACGGAAAATATTTCCGTTAACCGATATCTCTCGGTTTCGGTGGTAACCGGAATTGGTGAAGCTTGTGCCATTTTTATATTAGTCGATATAAAAGAATTGGAACAAGGGTGTAAAAATGAAATGTTAAAAGGTGTAGAAAATTAATGAACTGTAGAATACGTTAGTGGGAATTAACGATTGTTTGAACGATAGAACAGTATAAAATGTAGTTCAAATAAATCAGTTAATCAAATGGATAAATAAATCAATAAAATATGTAAATCAAATATATCAAAACGTCAATAAAAGAGATAAAATAAATATGTCAAATAAATCAAGTAATGAAATAGATCAATATTTCATTCAAATCAAATATATAAAAATCAAATAATAAAATCAATAAAAAATCAATCAAATCGAATGTATTAAATCAAATTATTAAAAATTAATGGTCAATAAAATAAATCAAATAATATTTACTTAAAACGAATGACGATTCACCATTACTTACATCAACAGGAACATTGAAAGCGCCGTGTTCTACGTTTGATTGCAGTGAGGACTTCTTCCAGGTTCGTTGTTCCGTTGAGGGATAGGAATCCGCCGCTACCAGTTAGAGTACTCGTGTTCTAGTAACGTTAGACGGATCCTACTGACTGCGCCAATTTGTTATATCACACTTTCAAAATTTATCTTTTTAAAAAAGATTTTATTTATAGTTGCACAATACTTTTAATAAAAATAATAACTTGAAAATAACAATGAAAATAATAAAACTTTATATAACAATTAAAAAGACAAAATGAGTGTTAAACTAAAATAGACAAATCTGTAAGTAATAATGAATGATGTTACAATGTGTATAATGTGTATAATGAAAAAGTATAATTTTATTAATGTTCGTCTGCGGGTAACTGGAGACGACACGTGTTATGCTGACTCAGCTTGAGAACTGTTGCTAGGTTGTTTCATATAAGTCGATGGAATAACTTATATAACATATATATATATATATATATATATATATATATATATATATATGTCTAGTCGTAGGCTTTCACGGATGGAATAATATGAAGAAATATTTATCCGGGAATACATCCGTTCGTTATATTGATTCATCTGGAGCTGTTCCATGTAATTGCTTTTACCCGTAATTCCTAGGATAGAATGTGACGATGCAATTTTCAGGTTAACTTCACCTGTCAGAGATATTGAATACTCTCTTCGAGGTGTCATTCAACAACAAAATTGAAGGGAATTGTATCCCGAATATGATTGTCGTGTCCTCGTTTGTGTGACAGCTCTCGTTTTCGAGATACTACACAAACTTATCTTTTTTTGAATGGAAACCATAGTTGGCTATGATCTCAAAAAATCGGACATTTTTAGAGCTTTTCAGCGATATAATACTCGATATAGTTATTCATATAAATAACGGAGGTGTGGATGCTTTTCTCTCTTATTTTCACTTTTAACGTAGGTAGCCATGAAAAAGATTGTTTTCACTTTGACGTTTCCTCATTTGACAGTAATTCCATTAGTAGTGCTGAACTGACAGTCGATATTGACAAGTTTTCTTGATAAAATGGAATATTTTAACGAAGAAAAATTGAATATGGTGGAATGTTATATCATATGCTATAAAAATTCAGTTCGTGCAGCTGAGGAATACTTTCATAGATATTTTAATCGTCGTTAACCTGCTCTATGTACATTTAAGAGGCTTTTCGATAGTTTACGCAGATATGGATCTTTTACTAAACCACCAAAGGAACGTAATCAAATTAACGAAGCAGCACAAATAAATGTTTTGGCAATGGTAAATCAATCCATCTACATTAACTCGTGAGATTGCAGCAGAAGCTGGCACATCTCAACGAACTGTAGTTAAGGTACTCAAAAGCGCCCAAGTTCCACCCGCACAAACTTTCAGTATCTCAAACCTTTCATTCTGGTGACGAACATCGACGTATTTTGTTTTGTACATGGTTTAGAGACATGTGCCTTGACAATCCAGTTTCCATTAAAGGTGTTATGGTAAGATGAAATTAGATTTACTAACTGCGGTATGTTCAATAGACACAATGAGCATATCTGGGCTAAAGAAAACCCTTTCCATGTAGAACAAAGACGACCCCAGATAAAATTTGGTTTTAATGTTTGGTGTGGTATCATAGGATCTATTATTCTGGGGCCTTTTATTTATGACGAATCACTTACTGAGGAGCGCTACTTGCATTTCTTGCAATACACTTTTCAAGACATGTTGCATAATTTGAATTTGAGAACTCGTTTAGAAATTAAGTGGTTCCAACATGATGGAGCACCTGCTCGTAACTCGTTATTAGTGAGACAACACTTAGATAATATCTATCCAAACTCTTGGATAGGAAGAAATGGCCCACGCGAATGGCCACACCAGTCTCTCGATTTGGCAGTTATAGTCTTCTATTCATGGGGTGCGCTAAAAAACAAAGTATACAAAAGAAAGTATGAGACAGTTGGTGACCTAACGGGGGCGGTATTACAAGCAATTGAAGAAATTGATAGGCGGTCTGTGAGGAAAGCGGTAATGTCTATCTTAAAAAGATGCAATTTTTGTCTAAATTACAATGGTGGACTTTTCGAACATAAATTGTAACCATTATTATGTACTTTAATTTCTTAAGTTTTTAGTAAGTACCTACGTATTTAGTTTTTTCGTTATATCTGATATACCTAATAAAAAAATCGTTCAATGTTTTTTGGAATAGTTATTAATAAATCAATCTATTTCATGGTTAACTATGTTAAAAGTGAAAATAAGAGAAAAGCATCCATAACTCCGTTATTTTTATGAATAACTGTATCGAGTATTATATCGTTGAAAAGCTCTAAAAATGTCCGATTTTTTGAGGTCATATATGACCTATAGCCAACTATGGTTTCCATTCAAAAAAAGATAAGTTTGTGTCATATCTCGAAAACAAGAGCTGTCACACAGACGAGGACATGACAATCATATTCGGAATACAATTCCCTTCAATTCTGATATTCATCAAAAACAAAGGAGCTAGAGGGATTTGATTAAATCGACAGAATTTCGTTTTTTCAAAATATCTAGTAAGCCATGACTTTTTACAAAAATCCGAAAGAGCCATTAAATTGGGCCAGTAAAACTGCAAATCTTTCCCAATTTAACCATTGCTCTATCTCAGCTAGTTTCTGAGATCCCCATACTGATCACCAAAAAAATCTCACCCTGTATAATATATATATTGTTTCTAGTTAGGGAACCTTCATCAGTTGCTCTTCCCACATTTGAATGTCCTCTCGAATACTTTATTTATTTGGTACATTTCGTTAAATTTGAAGACTCCAGATGTAAAGACCCACATCTAGGATTTTCGGGGATTGACACCTCGAAGAGAGTATTCAATATCTCTGACAGGTGAAGTTAACCTGAAAATGGCATCGTGACATTCAAACCTAGGAATTACGGGTAACAGAAATTACATGGAACGGCTCCATATTCGGAACCTCTATGTGCTAGTTTCCCCGAAAATCCTAGATGTCGGTCCTTACATCTCGCGTCTTCAAATTTAAACGAAATGTATCAAATACACATAGGATTTTTCGAGAGGACATTCAAAGAAACAATATAAATTAATAGTATAATGTTAAAATAATAAAATATTATCGGAAAAACATTGTTCAGTTGCCACGCAATACAAATTTCTGATCTTAGTTGACAAACTATATTTAGAAAAACTTGCGAGTATCCAATAAATTGTCATTATCATATAATATAAATTTTTGTGGGTGAGTTCTCAATAGCATGATAATGTAGAATAACTTTCAGAACCAAACAAAATTTGTTAGTTTTTCGTTTAATTTAGTTTGTAAATCTTATTCGAGTCAATCCGTCTTACGATTTTCTCTCCTCGCAATCTGGCGGCACTGTGGACGTAAATTATTATTTTTTTATTTTACTTTATTTAATTAATGAATCAATATTACAAATACATTTTAGCATTCTGCACTGAAGGTCGTCAATAGCCACTAAACATAACAAAAATCAAACAAATCGGTTGAGGGACAGAGGAGAAAATGGTACCTAACCGTTTTGTCTTTGCCTATTTATATAAGGTTTGTTCATAGTGGAAAGTTGCCAACGATTCCAACGGTTTGAGAAATTCTACGCCAATCAGCGAGTTCGGTAGTTAACTCGGCGAACGTTCGATGGGAGTAGAATTTCTCAAACCGTTGGAATCGTTGGCAACTGGCTACTATGAACAAGTCTATTTAGATAACATGTAGAGTTTTGTTCATAATAATTGCGACACTTTGTTTATTGGTAAGAGCATTAGTAACGTATAGTAAATGAGTTATACATATTCTGAAAACGAATTGTCAATGCTAATGTTAACTTGTAATTAATTGTAATATTAATAAGGAAGTAAGGGCATTTCACATCAATTTTACCTTGTTGAGTTTTTAGGTCAGTGGGAATTATTATATTTATTTGTTAGTTGTTTAAATTGTTTAAGATTTTGTCTGAACTTCATAATCCTCATCATAAATATACCGTTACTAGCTTTACGTTTCTGGTCCCAAACATATTTCCTATGAGAACACTGAAAACAATCCGTTGATAAAAAACAATGAAGAATTCTTATCAGTTCCTGGAAATACATTTATGTCGGTTTCTTGTGAGCATAATGTCATTTGGATATGAAATTTTTACAATAGAATGGCAAACTTAGTGATGACTAGTAATATTTGCATTTTCATAATTACGGAATTTTAACAACTGACCTAAAACATGAATCAGCAATGGCTGACATTTTTATATACAGGGTATCAAGTTACATACTACATCTGTGGTATTTGCCCAATACATGACATCATACAATGATACTTTGAGATCTTCAGTAAATGAATCTTATTAGGGAAAATAGTTATAATCCAAACTGCTAAACACGTGCTCTTATCTAGAACCATCACAAAACGTATTGTTACGAAATTTACCCAAAGCCGACTCTGTTTCATTTCAGTACGACGACTATCGCATTAAGATAAAAAATGGTTCTCGAAAAGACTCGGCAGCGGTAGTAGTGATGATTGATTTTGCGAGAATT
The DNA here is from genome assembly GCA_034190945.1 of Octodonta nipae. Classification (NCBI taxonomy): domain Eukaryota; kingdom Metazoa; phylum Arthropoda; class Insecta; order Coleoptera; family Chrysomelidae; genus Octodonta; species Octodonta nipae. The sequence continues at coordinate 45,453,087 of CM067222.1, read as the reverse complement.
TTCTATGCTGGTCTTAGCCACGATGGGGAGTTCAGTTATACCGCGACGACTAGCGTTTATGGGAATGTTATTGTGATATTTAAATCAGCTGTTTTAATGTAAATAAAGTTCTAGAAAAGTGAAAGTGAATATTAGTTTTATAATTTTAAATTGAACCCACGGACTATATTGCAATTTGGTGATCAGAAGTAAAGGATTAAGTGCAGTTAAAATCCTAATTTGATTTATGGAAACCCGTAGCATGCACGAAACTACCAAAAAAATAGTCAAGCAGATTACGGAAGGACTAAACGAAAAAATAGCACAGATTCTAGAAAAACGTAACAAGAAGGAGAAACAACATCAAGAAGAAATTCAACAAAAATTAGTAAAATCTTTTGATGAAAAACGTAAAATAGAATTAGAAAATCTTGTCTCCACGATGAAAAGTAAACAACATAATTTAATTGAAGGATTTTCTCGAAATTTGAAGAAAAACGAGAAAATGATTTTAAAATATTTGAACAAAAACAAGATCAACTTGAACTAAAACGACAAAATGAATTTAAATTATTAGATGAACACAGAAAAAATGAATTTAAAATACTAGAAGAAAAACGACAAAATGATTTTAAAGTAACTGAAGGGAAAAGACGACTGCAATTTGAATAGTTAATGCAAATAGTATCGCAAGTTAATGACACAGTTAATGAAAGAATGCAAATAGTGGAATCAGACATAAGAGAAATTTCTTCCTACCGGGCGGTTGGGTGTCCGTGATGCGCAACGGCTGTAGCCGAAGAAGCGCTCTCCAAATGCTTTTAATTTGGACGCTGGGCTCGCTAATTATATTCTCGTTGGAAATTTTATATGCTGTCTCTATAAAATTGTCTTTTATACCAGTGCTCTTCCTTATGAATTACCCTGGCCTGGCCCCAGTTGATGATATGGTGTTCAGTCCATGCGTGATTAGCTAGCCCAGAGTTCGTTAGCTCCGCCCTTATAGTAGCTATGGTTGAGATATGTCAATGACACTTTCATTATTTGGCAATACGGAGAAGCAGAACTACAGGCATTATTGGAGCACCTAAACCGATCCCAACCATCCATAAGATTCACACTTATCGATTGAGCTAAAAATATCTGCAGCACACCAGAAGTCCTCAAAGAAGAACAAGTGAAACTTAGAGAATACCTTTTGGCAAATGGATATCCGGAAACCATCATTAATAAGGCGTTTGAAGAACTGGACAAACCATCTAGGCAGGAAGAGGAAACCACGATGGCAACTCTATTATTACCGTATACTAAAGTTGAGTGTCAGAGAAACTTAGACGTGCACACAGATATGGAAGAAAAATGATCTTCAAGAGCAGCAACATCTCAAAGAGCATGATTATAAGAAGGAGGCCGGACTCTCCTGCAATACCAAATAACTGTATATACACCATACCTTGTGAATGTGGCAGTCATTAGAATGGAGAGACAAAGCGACCGCTGGACACGAGGGTGTGCTACCGCATAGCTACTCAAAGGACGGAGCTAAAGAAGTCTAGCTAATCATACATGGACTGAACAACATATCATCAACTGGGACCAGGCCAGGATAATTCGTAAGGTAGTAGCACTGGTATAAAAGAAAAGTTATAGAGACAGGATATATAATTTCGAACGAGAATAGAATTAGCGAGCTCAGAGTCCAAATTAAAAACATTTAGAGAGCGCTTCTTCGATAGATTAAGGGTATAAATAAGGATAATATGAATTTCCTATCATATTAATCATAATGGCGATAGCAGATACAAAGCTATTGAAACGGTCTGAGATAAACCATTTCAAGAGGATGGAAATTCAAGGAAACTTCGAAGAAGTGCGAAAGATTTCAAGAGGCAGCACCACTTTAACCTCGAAGTTGGAGTTAAAAGGTCAGACAGTCCTCGTCTCAAGGAGAATGCATCATCCAGCACTAAATATCTCGTTATCATTACAGAAAGAGAGCAAAAAGTGAGTCCCTTCCCAAAAAAGTACAAATACAATTTTGCTAAAGGCAATTTTCTCTTATTATTCAATCTGTTAAACGATTGTGACTGGACAGACGTCCTGGCATGTGATGATGTTAATGAAAGTGTAAATGTCTTTTACTCAAACATGTACAGATGTTTGGAAGCATCTATTCGTAAGTATACAGTGAGAAACGCGTCGAAGGTATCTTCCCTGGTTTACATTCACTTTAGTACAAATGATCAGAAGAAAAAAACCAGGTGGTTTTTGTCTTCTTCTACATGTCCTTAAAATGCGTGTGTCGATCTGTTGGTTACTCCTCTAAAATATATCGTTAATCTAGCTCTAAAGCAGCGATAGTTTCCTGATAAGCTTAAAGAAGCTATTGTAACCCCAATCTTCAAAAAGGGGCGGAGGGAAAATATTCTTGACTATCGACATATCAGCTTCTTAAATTATATATACCTTCATACTTGCACACATAGCTGACTAAATTTCAATGTATGAACATGGTTTTCTTCCTAATAAGTCAACAGTAACAAATCTCTGTATGTTCTCTGAATATGGGTCGGAGGCAATTCTAAACAAACAACAGCTTGATATCATATACACTGACTGTGCAAATGCATACGATAAGGTGGATTTTAGTGTCTTGATAAAAAAACTGTGAGTTCTTGGTTTCTCAAGTGAAGTATTGTCATTCATAACTTCATACCTACTCGCAAAAACCCAAAGGGTAAAGATATATTTTGTCTTCTCCCATCATTATATTGCCACCTCAGGAGTACCCCAGGTTAGCATCTTGGATCCTCTCTTGTTTTTGATTTTTATTAATGACTTACCCGACAGCCTGAGGACCTGCGTTGGGTTGTTGTTTGCTGATGAATTCAAATTATTTAAATCTATTAATGGCATAAATGATGTTATTGCACTTCAAAAGGACTTGAACTTGGCGCTCAACTGGTTTAGAGAAAACACGATGTTAGTTAATACCCAAAAAAATGTTGTGTTGTTTCCTCCTCCTGAAAAGTCAATGTAGCTATTGAAGACTATTACATTGAAAATTGTAAGGTTAAGAGGTGTAAGGACGTTAAAGATCTGGGGGTGGTTTTTCCAAATAACTTCTAATTCAATACCCATTTCAGTTACCTGTTAAACAAAGCATACAAAGTTCTTGGTTTAGTCATACGTAATAGCCAAGATTTGAGTGAAAAAACACATATAAGACTTTATACATCTATGGTGAAGCCTCATCTTGAGTATGCCTCCAACATTTGGTCACCAAATTGGTACACCCACAGCAATGAAATTGAAAAAGTTCAAAAACGTTTTCCACGCCACCTCTATATCAAAAGGAATGACATATATCCCTTGAAGGTACCTTATAGATCAATGTTGGCAATCCTCCATCTGTGTTCTTTAAGTAATAGGAGAAAGACGCATGCAGTTATCTTTATATATAACATTCTCAATAGCAGAAAATATCCCGATCGCGGTTTGATCAATAGCGTTAAGTTTAGGGTACCAAAAATTAGCTTAAGACTGCTCTCATCTAATCTCTTCTACATTAACAACGGAAGCCCTCCACCCTTCACTTATATACTCAGTGTCTGCAATGATATGCTGTCCAATAACATAGTTCCTGACCTATTTAACATGAAATGTGGTGAGCTTAGGCGCATATTATTGCTGCATCAGGATGCACACCCTTTATGGTTTTGGCATATCTGTGACATTGTCAAATACTTTTGTGCTGTTTAACCCTTCACATGTAATTACCTATTTGGTGTTTGTAAAGAGAATAATAAATAAATAAATAATTTTCAGTAAATGCTATCTACGATAATAGCGAAGTTTAGACTTTTGCATAGAACTCAAATAAAGAATTATTTTACAGTTTGAATTTGATTTACTTTGCTTTTAGAAACTAAAATTGACCAATTATTTCTAGTCATTTGTTCGGAGTACTTTCTCTACCTCATTCAAGTGCTAGTTGTGAGCGTATATGTTCCAAAGTAAATTTAGTGAAAACCAAATGTAGAAGCTGTCTGCTCACTAATACACTGAATGGTATTATAAACTTAAACCATTAAATATAAGGATACATAGTATGAAGGCAAATACATACGATGAGCCTAAATAAGAGGACCGAAGTAGTTCAACAAGAGATGGAAGTGTTGACTATGGAGACATTATTTTTGAAATTATAGAATTATGAAAGGTTTAGTTTATTTACATTTATTTATTTACTTAAGTGATTTTTTTACACTATGTCAGTAGGAAAATATTTAGTTATTGTTTTTAAATAAACAACCCTATAACATATTGTATTATTTTGATTTGTCATAACAATATATAAAATACGATATCATGTACGATTTTGCTCGATAATTTTAGAAGCATTTATACGATAATTTAACGAGGGGCATCTGGCAACGCTGCTCACCGTTTCCATTTCGGCACATTCATGCATCAGATTTTGTCTCTGACGCTCTTCGAGTGTGGCACGCGCTTATTAATTGTATAATACAATAACAAAGAGCGGCCGTCATTTGAGACTGAACGATGGAAGCGAAAACTTCTCACGAAATATACTTCCCATCGCTCGTTACCATACTGTCTCTGTTTCTCTTTTTTGTGCCATTCTTAGCAATGCATATAAAATTCAGGTGATTTAAAATAATTGTCGCTATTTTGGTATGACTAAAATATTACTCTTACTTGTAATGTAATTCTTAATTTAAATATACCTACAAAGAAACATATGGAGTATAACTTAATTTAAAACTTTAAATACATATTTTTTCACACTGTTGACACACAGAACGCCATAAGAAAGCAAGAAAAAACAACATCCATTGCGGAACACGCCACCACGACGTCACACTGAATAGACATTGAGAATACCAGAATACTGGTAAATATAGAACTCCCGAAATCGACACTCGTAAGAGAGGGAATTGAAATCGCAAAGAGTCTAAACACACACTATGAACTTATCGATTGTTGGAAAATTCTGTTAAACACCGTACCGGCCCGGGCCCGCACAATAACAACTCAGCCGGAATTAACCAATCAGCAAGCAGGCGGCGTGGCCACTGAGCGCCAGGGACCTATCACACGCAGCCGAGCCACGACAATATAACAGCGCACGCTTCTGAAAATCTTAGTATTCCATTAACTAGAGGTGTAAGCAAAAGGCTACGAGGATTATGCGCACCGACCTGAAGAGAGCAGATGTGGTTCTGCTGAAACGTCGTCATTTTACCATCGATCCCAGCAGGGATCAGTTATCAACTACGAAGATGAATTCCTGGAATTAAATGGTTTCCGGGAATGTGAAAAATAAAAAAAAATAGATTTTTATTCCTCATTGCCCTTGCATTTTGATATATTACATTATGCGTTTGAAAAAAGATATATTTTTCTATTTTTCATTTATTTCTGTAATTTGGCCCCAAAAATTAATATTAGGGTTTTTTCGTTTTTTCCTGTAACATTCTAGGGATATTTCTAGTTTTTTCAAGATTTTAGGAAATAAAAGGGGGAAACAAATTATTTAAAAATATATGAAAAAATAAACTTGTATTCCTCATAATGAGCCCTTTGATTTGATATATTACATGATGCGCTTGAAAAAAGTTTTGTTTTTTTATTTTCCGTTTAGTTAATTTTCGGGTGCACCCTTATTTTTCCTGTAAATTTCAAGTGGGGCCCTATATTCTTATTTTTTCAATATCTTAGGGCTTATAATTTCCGAAATAAAAGGGGGGGAATGGGTACATTTTCATATATTTTTGTTAATAGCTAACTAATTATTTTTAAAATATGAAAAAAAATTGTAGTTTTTATTTTTAATTTAATTCTATAATTTGCCCCTTGAAGTTAATTTTGGAGTTTTTCCTTATTTTTCCTGTAAACTTTGGGCATCGTCCTATATTCCCAGATTTTTTCAAAATTTTAGGCTCAATAGTTTCGGAGATAAGAAGGGATAGTCGATTTTTGTAAAATTTACCCCCAGAAGTAAACCTAAAATCAGAATTTCTTCATTTACAAGATATGCTCCTGATTGGATCACCAAACTATACTCTGATACCAAATTTCAACCATTTCCGTCCTGTAGTTTCGGAGAAAATTGGCTGTGGTTTAATAAGGCTTTGCGTATATTGGATGTTTACGGAACACTAATAATAATAATAGTACATGAATATGTTTCATTTACTTAAGCAGTAAAAAATGGAATGTTGGCAAATAATTTTTTTTAAAACTGACACCCTGTATTATGACTAAACCTTTCGTGTTTTGCATCCACTTTCATACCTTGAGTTTAATTGTGTTATCATTAATGTAACACAGCATGCAAATTCAGACTTTTAGGTATATAACAAATATTAAGGATACTGTTTTGGTATAGTTTTGTAGTTTTTCCTAGAGCATCCGAATACAGGATATTAGAAATAGCAATATGAAACACTGAAATGGTTTGGACACTTTTAGTAGGAGAGATAGAGCGGTATTTTGCTTGTCATCGAGAAAATGGACAGAATGTATTCAGTTCAACTCCAGAACTACACCACGTTTCTAGGCAGGGGCCAGTGGAAGAAGATAACCGACCATAGTTACAGGGGGTGGTAATTTTTTTTGGTGATGCTCATCATCAAATAAACGTTCCAAAATTGGCTGCATACAAGATTGTGATATATTTAAGCAAATTCCCGAGAAGCGTCTGCCTAGTGCGTTACCATCAAGCTGTCGGACAGGGGTACACTAGTCAAAAATAGGGGTGAACTTCGTCATTAAGTAAAAAGAACGCCATTTGCACCATTTTTTTTTGCTTACACAATAGAAATCATAATCCAAAAGACGTACAGCTAAATAACATAAATATATTTTTCATAACGTCATTAATGTGGTCTGTATGACGTCATACACAATTTTTTTAAATGCGAAGCCACATTTTTTATTAAGGATTCGGAAAGAGCGAAAATTTTCATGTCCGAATATGACCTTGACCATGACCTTGAACTTGATCTTCCGGGTGATTCCAAGATCAAAGTTTTTGTTGAAAAATCAACTATTTATAGGTAAATTAGGTGTACGGGGGTTTTCGAATCTGAAATCAGTTTTTCAAAATTCACAGTCCAAGATGGCGGACCAATTTTTTGAAGTCAACCAATTGATGCACAACCAATTAACGGCAATCGATGTTTTTAATCCGTATCCGAAAGATGACTGATTCAAAGAGGGTATTCCAAATTAAAAACAAATTTGACGTTGAACTTGGCCACTACTTGTTTTGAAAATTGTCAAAAACTGATTTCATATTCGTAATCATCGACGTCGAAAACCTCCGCATACCAAATTGGGAATAGGTTGGTTGATTTTTTTCAAATTGCCAATTTTCAAAATCTGATTACGAATTTAAAATCAGATTATACAATCCAAGAGGGCGGACCAGTTTTTCAAACAAAAACTGATTTCAGATTCGAAATCAACGACGTCGAAAACCCCTCGTACACCTAATTTGGCTATAATAGGTTGATTTTTCAAACAAACTTTAATCTTGGAATGACCTTGAAGGTCAAGTTCAAGGTCACGGTCATATTCGGACCTGAAATTTTCCTCTCTTTCCAAATCAGTAATGAAAAATGTGGCTTCGCATTTAAAAAATTGTGTAGGACGTCATACAGACCACATTAATGAAGTCATGAAAAATACATTTATGTCATTTAACTGTCCTACGTCCTTTTGGATTATGATTTCTTTTGTGTAAGCAAAAAATGGTGCAAATGGCGTTCTTTTTACTTAATAACAAAATTCATCCCTATTTTTGACAAGTTTACCCCTGTCCGTCAGCTTGATGGTAACGCTCTAGGTAGACGCCTCTCGGAAATTTGCTTAAATGCATCACAATCTTGTATGCAGCCAATTTTGGAACGTTTACTCGATAATGAGCATGACCAAAAAAAAAATACCACTTTCACCCACTATCCTCGGATATCACTTCCACCTGGCGCCTGCCTAGAAACGTGATGTAGTTCAGGAATTGAACTTAATACGATAAATTCTGTCTATTTTCTCGATGACGAGCAAAAACCGGCTCTACCTTTTAGACTATTTGGACGCTTGAACATTTTAAAATAGATAAATAATGACTTTTTTAGTATATCTCTAAGAAACAAAATGTCGACATGACTGATATAAAAGCAAAACAAATGTATCAAATGCCTAGTAATAATATACTACATAAAGTTGTAACTAACCTCTAGTACAAATGATGATGCTGATTGTTTCATATTATCTTCTAAATATACTCGTGCAAAAATTCTACTAGCCGGACGCAAAATAGCAGATTCAGCGGGTACATAGCATCCAACTTGAGCCATTACTTGTAACAACAACATTTGTCTAATGAAAATGCTTTTTCCAGATCCGTTCGGTCCTGTTATGATGTGAATATTAAATTCATTAGAGCAACTCTGAAAATGAAAAATTCATTGAAGCTATGTGAGTCATACTGAAGAGGCAACTATAATAATAACTAAATTTTTAAATACAATATGGTTAGTACTGCAGTACTTTATAATTAAAATTTGCAGTGTCAGTTGTAGCAACCATTTCCGAATTTCGTTTCATTTTAAGTTCGTTTGATTTAAGTTGAATTAATTAAAATAATAACCATTAAAAAATAACTTTGAGTTATGACTTAAAAGAAATACCTACTTGTAATATAATAATACTTTACTCGAAATTTCATTTCAGTTGTAATGAATTTCGGGAAACCTTAATGGCAACTAAAAGTTAAAATGAATTAAAATATGATCGAGGGCGCTATTGGTTTTTGCTAACTAGAAAATTTGCCAAAAAATGCATAGGCACAATAAACAATTGCGAAACTTATTAACAAACAAAAATTACGCAATAAGGAAATTCACTCTTCGACAGTTGGGTAATTCTTTGATTTTAATTAAGATATTATTTTTCTCGTGTAACATTTTAAAACATTTTCCTATTCAAGCCGACTTTATACAGCGTGTATATTGTATAAATGTTTATCGTCTTCTATTTAAACCATTGGTACTTCTTCGATCTGCTCCGTACTTTTCTAATATTTGCTCAAGCAATGCTATATTTGGTCCGGGGCGGATCCAGACACATGTTACAGGGAGGACTAAATTTATCTCAATATAATTTTTAAACACATATTTCTAGGACTATAACATTAAAAATAGCCGTTCCAAGGTTTAAACCCATAGAAGTAACCTTCTTCTAGGCTCTTGGAGTTAAGATTACCTCGTTTTAATATTAAATTTAATAACTTTCATGCTTTCGGGGGGGGGGGGGTTATTCCCATTATTTGGCCCCACTCTTGCACTGATGTTCCCATACCATTCTGTATTTCCATGGGTATATTGTTTGTTTGGGCCCAATATATTATGTAATTATGAATGTTCTTATATAGTTTCTTCCTGTTTAATTTCCATTGTTATACAATTTCTGGGTAATATTCTCGTTTATGTATTAAATGTATCATCTTTTTGTTGCATCCTACTCCTGAAGTTACCTGTGTGTTAAGCTAGCAGAGCATAACGCCCAAATGGGACATACTCCAGAATTTATTGCTAATTTATTACGCAAAAATTAAATTTATTGCTTCCACCCCTTCCGAGAAACAGTGGCAATGCTAACTTTAGACTAAAGTTAGCATAGCCACATTCTATATCTCCGTAACGAACAGCGCTACCGAGGTGATGTTGGTGGGGCATTTTATTGCTAATTAATTGCTATCGAATGGCACTAGAGCATATAACCAAAAAATACCCCTTCATCCTCTACTGAATTTCTCACCCCCCAACAATTACTAAAAAAAAATCTCCGGAAAGAACAGTTCTACCAGGCTGATCTTGGGGGCGTATTTTATTGCTAATTAATTGCTATCGAATAGTAGCAGGGCGAATACCCAAAACCTACCCCTTCATCCCCTACTCAATTTCTCACCCCCTGACAAGTAACAATAATATATATTTCAATGCATTTCGTTATTAAAATCAGTATACTTTTAATTGTTAATTAATTGCTGAAGGTCTACCTTCGTTACGATTTATTGCTCCAACCCCTTGCGAGCCAACTTTAGACTAAACTTAGCATAGCCATATTCTGTATCTCCGGAACGAACAGCGCTACATAGGTGTATTTTATTACTAACTAATTGCTGTCGAATGGCACTAGAGCAAATAACTAAAAAATACCCCTTCATCACCTACTGAATTTGTATAACCAAACGTTTCAAAGAATAGACTTTGAAAAGTTTGGTTTTCCTTCAATATACGTCGTTGTATTTAGATTGTGGTGTTATTGCCCAAAAAAACATAAAAGTAATCAAGAATATGCCACAAATAACGTTTAGAAGACAATGTAACTATGATTACTAACATATGAAGGGTTTGCCTATTAAGGATTTGTTTACGTGTTATGAAAGAAAAACAGCTAATATATTTTTAAAAATTGCCTAGGTACTCTTTAGTTCTGCAACAAACTTTTCGGCAATCTGAGACATCGAATTGGAACTATATTTGTAGTATCAATTATGTAACGGTGTAGTTTAGGATTGATTCATATGTTCAAAATTGATCAATACAACTATTTACATCGAAGTATCAGGGAATTATGAAGTCCAAATATTATGTTCAAATGATAACATAACAAAAATATTCACTGTAAGGTACTAGGTGTTAAATTACACAGTTATTATTAATCAGTTATTTTCATTGTTATATGCAATATCAGATTTTTAACCACTTTGGTAAATAACACCACCATACTTGAAATTACTATATTTTTCCAAACATTTCGGGGTCTCGGCCAGACCATTTTGTCAATGGCACAGCAACTATGAAAAAAGGCACAATTCTAAAATTTAAAATTAAAATGTATGACAATATTCTGTGACGTATGACGTAACTAAGAGAATTTAATTTGATAAAATACAGGGTAGCACAGAAACTTCTAAAGATCATGTAATAATAACCTTCACATTGTTAGAATTTGAAAGGGTGATCTTCAGAAGTTTATGTGGCGCTACTAGGTGCGACTTTATTATAAGATTCGCCAAAAAAACGGTCAAAGAATTCTGTTAACTCAGTGATCCCATTAAAATCATAGAGCAAAACCAAGGAAAAACCTTATGAACTATACCGATACTGAGTTGTTCACAACGACAGGACCATTCATTTTTTTTATAGTTTCTTTACCATTGACAACGGGGTTCGACATAGACCCCGAATCGTTTGGAAAGATACAGTTATTTTAAGTATTGCGGTGTTATTTCCCAAAGAATGCTTAAACATTAACTACAGCTATCCTTCAGGAAACAAATATTATCAGAAATGTATAAATTGTTTATTTTTCGGTTTCAAACCGAATCCGTGATAGTTCTCCCCTTACTATAGGGTACATATATGGTTTGGCACTAACCGTTCGTATACAAACAAAGCATAATATAATACCTACTTAACATTCAAACAAGGTTAGTTTTTTAATATTTGGGCTCACACTCCTCACAATGGTTTCTGAAAAATATAGATAAATTAAGTATTTGAAATTGAAGATGTAGTATCTAATAGCAATTGAAGTTGAAACAGATAATTAAATCAAATTCCTTCAATAAAAAAAACTAACTAACTGTAAGATTTTTTCTATACCATACTATATTAATCTATTTGTTGAAATCAATTATTAATTTAAATAGACAGTTAAAAATATGACATTGTTTTTTACGTGTATGACAGATTATCAATTAAATTAGAATACTTATCGAGAATTGAAAACTAACTTCGTTTTATTTTGTGACACACTGTATCCCATTTCAGTAGAGCTTAGATTTTGCCTTAAATGCATGTTTTATATATTTCGGGCTTCAGCAATACAACTACATTATAAGAAATGAACAAATCAATTAAAACCTTTAACTTCAATTACTTAATTTTAGAATTTTAGTTTGGTAAAATCATCACTTATATTATTCAGTATATGTATATTTAACATAATATTTCTTCTATTACAATACAGATCAATCACGATTAATATTATGTTCGATGGTTTTTGTAAACTTTTAATAATACTGTAAATAATTTAACATAATATGCACGGATTTGTTGACGTACTGCTGAACTTAATATTTTTAAGGATAAAATACTACCAGTATTCATGTTTCTATGAATATTTTTTATGCACCATCGGCCGACGGAAGAACTGCCTCAAATAATCCTTCTAAGAAATGTTGGTAAATAAATACTCAAATTACAGCATTATCATCAATAGTCTTTCCTATATATTTTCATTTTTAAAATATTTTCAGTAAATTAATAATCATTAAGCAGTTTGCTACATACACAATCTGACGGGGAATAAAAAACAGTAAAAGTTCAATTCCTTAACCAAAATTTCAGAACGTTTTCAAACTCAGACTATACATGAGAAGATTTTATTTTTAATTCTTCATGAATTGGAAAGTGTTTTACATATTTTCAGATAAGAAAAAAGACTGCCCCAAATACTTTACATAAAACAATTTATTGAAAGTTAACTACAATTGTCGGAAAATACAACATGCATAATAAGGTGAATAATGATAATAAGGTGAATAATGACTCAGTTAGTTAACTTTTAAGTTGAATCCACCTGTATATCGATAATTTTGACCTATTATTCGGAGAGACACTTAATATTTTTTCGCAGTAATGTAAATTCCCAATATTAGATGGAATCTTTTACAAGGTTGTCAAACGTTCTCATTTGTAATGGTATATTAACGATAATTGATTTAAATGTTTTAAACTTTATCTTAATAGTATATTTTTAAATAGCGTTAAATAAATGATGTTTTGGTTTTAGCACTGCCGAAATTATAATAAAGTTTTTATTTCTTATAGGTATCTTCCTACATTGCGTATTGTTTGGTGTATAATATGTTACTTACATCGAGTAATCAATAGCACCATTCGTACACTTTGTGCAATTCATTTGAAATAGCATTTTGTTATATGTATGTAGGCCATTTGTATAGGAAATTTAAAAGCCAGGTTTGGGAGTATCTAAATGAAATTTTTTGAAATAAACTGACTAAAAATAAATAAGAATGGCACAAATTCTAAATTCAATCTCGAATATCGATTATAACAAAAAAGTTCCAATTGCAGTAAGGTTCAAGAAAAAAATACTATAAACGGGATTCAGAAAAAATAATCAGTAGGGTAATGTACAATTTGAAAACATTCGTGGATACATAGCATTATTCGACAACCATCCTATAATTATATCTATAATTAATAAGTATAGTCTTATTTTCCTAATCATATACAGTCTACTGATTTTAATAATGAAGAACATTGAAATAAATATTTTTGTTACTTGTCAGGGGGTGAGAAATTAAGTTGGTGATGAACGGATAGTTTTTGGGTTTTTGATCTGGTGCCATTCGATAGCAATTAATTAGCAATAAAATACGCCCCCAAGACCATACCGATAACGACGTTCGTTCGGGAGATATGGATATGGCTATGCTAACTTTAGTCTAAAGATGGCATAGCCACAGTTTATCGCAAGGGATTGGAGCAATAAAATCGTAACGAAGGTAGACCTTCAGCAATTAATTAACAATTAAAAGTCTGTTGATTTTTATAACGAAAAACATTGAAATAAATATTTTTGTTACTTGTAAGGTGGTAAGAAATTGAGTAGGGGTTGAATGGGTAGTTTTTGGATATTTGCACTGATGCCATTCGATAGCAATTAATTAGCAATAAAATACTCTCCCAAGATCACCCCGGTAGCACTGTTCATTCCGGAGATATAGATGTGACTATGCTAACTTTAGTCTAAAGTTGGCGTGTCCACACTTTCTCGCAAGGGGTTGGAGGAATGAAATCGTAATGAGGGTAAAACTTCAGCAATTAAAAGTCTACTGATTTTATACAACACAAAATATTGAAATAATTTTTTTCTTTATTGTTGTCGGGGTGTGAGAAATTGAGTAGGGGATGAAGGGGTATTTTTTGGTTATTTGCTCTAGTGCCATTCGATAGCAATTAATTAAATTAGCATAGCCACTGTTTCTCAGGAGGGGTGGGAGCAATAAATTTAATTTTTGCGTAATAGATTAGCAATAAATTAGCAATAAATTCTGGAGTAGGTTCCATTTGGGCGTTATGAAATGGCTCTGCTAGCTTAACACACATTGAAGTTACCCTTATATAGTCATCTTATATAGTTATTATATACATTTCCATTTTTTGTAATTGTAAATAATGAAACCTGTAGAATAATACAGACCGCAACATATGGGAAGTAATACTAAAATAGAAACAGCATTCATTAGCTGACAATACTTGTTATAAAATAAACCTGTATATCAATACCCTTTGCCCTTCACTAATAACAGAAATACCAAATAAATTTTCAATGATATAAACATGTAATTATTAGAAAATAGAAATGTAGTATGATAATATCAGGTATTCCAAATCATAGTCATGATAATCTTTCACCACATAAAGCAAATAATAATAAAAACAACCAAATAAGTGAAGTAGAATGACGTCCCAGATGGTTCCGTATAAATTTAAATAGTATTTATTAGTTCATCCACTCCGGGAATCGAGAGACTGGACGACTTTTGCTTTTCTGGTTAAACTACAGTAATTCTCATAAAGCTGTAAATTAGAATATGTTTTACGTACACTATTCCATAAAAAATATTAAAGATGCTATAACCTACATTCTTACCTCTGCTAAAAGAGTTATTCAAGGTCTATAGAATCGTGTTTGCATTTTTCTCCTATACAGTCTCAGACAAAAATTGTATATCATGCAATTATCTATAAAACTTGTTCTCATATTTTACAATCCTGCGGTGTCAGTACAACTACGCCACACTATAGATCAACGGATACCTAATATCTCTCTAAAAATAGAGATATCATAGCAACTCTATTTTTTTAAATTGAATTTTGGGTCATTTAGATGAATGGGTAAATATTTAAAATGGTATCTCTTATTCTAAAGGTGAAAATGAGGAGAATCAACTTCATTCTTCCGTTTGGCAGAAGCGAGAAAACCGTGGGCCATACTCTTACGTGTCCTTACATGATCACGTTCTTATCTCAACCCTTTAACCACATGTGACACGTATGCCTACCGTATCTGATGCTTGGTTTGGTTATATCATAGGATGCATTTAGTCAACATGGCAGAGGCGAGAAAATTGGGAAAAACATCTTTTGTCCGGAAAATGGAAAATGAGTTTTCCTATGCATCAACACTGTCCTCTCGCAAATTTCGCCTCATTGTATTCAACAATAAAACACTTTATAACCCGTATAGGCAGAATTGCATATCCCAAGGCTCTCGGTTATCGATCCTTCATTTTGCTAGCTATCAAAATATAGTCAAGTATGTATTTTGACAGTTAGTGGGGGCCTAACCGAAAAATACGAAGCATTATTTGTTTACTTATTCTTACTTGAATACTCATAAATACATTTTTCTGAAACTAGAACATTTACAAATTTTGAGACATATACTATAATAAGTGGTCGAAATTTGACCGTACTATCATTAAATAAGTTTGAACTGAGATTTTTTGTCTTTATACTCATTTCCATTTATTTTTTTGAAATTTGGCCACGAACATGTAGAATTACGGCATTAAAAAGGGTTGGTTCATTACAATACCTACCAAATTCAAAATTTAATGTTAGTTGTTAGTAACAGCTGAAAAAAAAATGTATTCGCAATACCTATATAAAAAATATTTTCTTGCTTTGAAGTAGGCTTCACAGAACATTTGAAATCACGTAAAATTGAAAGCTCGAAACTCATTCAGTTAATCTATCAGTAAATTTTTGTTGCCAAAATTAAAAATTCCAAGGTTGACTGAACTATTTGATACCTAAACCTATTTGAGACGACAATGGAATGCTTCTGGTTTTAGGCAATCAATTTTTCAGGTACGGACTAAAGGTTCTTGAACTAGTAAATCAAAATTTCAACGAGAAAAGAAATAAAATTGATCAATTGTAAAACAATATTTTAATGAAATTATGACAAGAATTTGAAATTGAAAATCATCCAAAATATCTTAAAGGCTCCCAACCTGTTCAGTTAATTGGACCAGAACATCGGGAAAATTCGAGAATCCCCATGTGCGTGAATGCCACCGGAACAGTCATCCTGTCAAAGCAAAGCAAAAGCCGAAGTGAAATGACTTTAAATAGTAATTATAATGATAGATTTATTTAGATAATTTTACTATTTGCCAGGTACATAGCAAAACTTAAGACACCGAGAGGAAATTTTAGCGTCGTCTCCTTTAGACTATACCATTGTTGGAAAGTTTGAAAAGCATGTGACATATTTTCCTTTTGCCCTCCACACAATATTACTTATGAACACCGGCCTATTCATGGATTTACAAATAACCTCTTATTTGGAAAAAAAGTCTGTATATTACAAAACTTCCAAACGTTTTAAGATATAAAGTGCCTTTGAGAAAACTGAAACGTTTGGAAGTTTTGAAATATACAGACTATTTCCCCAAGTCTGGAGATATTTTCCAAAAATTCCAAGTCCAAGAGTTTTGAATTTAGTGCTACCCATATTTTTGCGCCTGCTTTATTAACAGAAATGGCAACCATGCAATTACTAAGTGCAAATGGCTCTATCTAGATGACGAAACTTCCAATAAAATAATAATGGTGATTTTCATGATGATTTAGTTTGTAAGAAATGAAGACCGCAAATTCAAGAAATTAGTCATAACTTTTGAAGAGTTTGCAGGTGATGTAGACTATGCTAGTAATAGAGGCTACGAAATACCACCAAGGAAACTAGAATTAGTACATAGAAATTATCTCTATAAAAACTGTGCCCCCAGTTACCAAGTTCTCACCTCATTATATATGTCAGAATCTGAGGCAGAGATACAAACAAATACTGATCATCAGAAAACTAAGATATTGTTATTTTACACCCAAAGGGTTAAATATAGTTTTCTAAAAAGGAAAAAGCTTTCGTGTCTAACATAGATGATTACATGCCACTGGCTGACCTGAAAACTCAGTATGCCGCAATCTATACTTATAAAATTGTAACAAAAAATATTAGTTCCTAAAGCTGTGTAGTCGTTGACTTAAAAAAACATATTTTTTTGGAATTTTTGTCCCTCTGTTTATCGGAAAAAGAATCATACAAAAGCTATAATACACGGTGTCTCAAAAGTATGGAAACAGCACAATAACCTTCCAAAAATGCATTATGAGGAAAATTGATTCAGACAAAAGATTTAGGATTTTTTCCTGGCTATTTAATGGTGACCTTACATTTGACTTTGACCTTGACCTTTAAGTTAATTTTTCCAATGGGATGCCCTACTATTGACCCAGAAATGAAAGATCGGAAAATTTTACTTTCAGATGTCCTTGAGCATTTTCTGAATTTGGCCTCTAATGATCATTAAAGTTCACCAAGGTCACGCATGGTTTGACTCGCTGTCTTGAAAACAACGGATACAAAAAAATGGCTATAACTAACGTTGTAGGATTTTTTGGAATCGCGCCCGCCATCTTGGTCTGCCATCTTGGAGTAAGATTCCTCAAAAACAGATTTCAGATACGTAGTCACCACCTCCAAAACCTCTACTCCACATTTTGCGTAAATCGGTTGATACTTTAAAATCTTGTCCACCCGACCTATGCCGGTGTTTCAATTTTGTAAAGGTTAATATGTCTTTTGAGGTTAATTGTAATGTGTTACTTTCGCTCCTTTAGCACCTCTAACAGTCCTTTTATATAATAATAATTAACGAACTTTATTGCGTATGGCTCGATTCCTGCTTTCAAATAGTCATTTTTGAAATAATTGAGAAACAGGTTGTTTTTTATGCTCAGCTGCTACCTTTCATTAATCCGCTCTTGGATAATACTCGAAAAACAAACAGATACTTCCGCTGCATTAGCAGCTCTAACAGCCCTTTTAAATAAATAAATAGTGACGATCTTTTTCTTTGTGTTTAAAGATATTGCAGTGCCTTAAAAATACTTTCTACGAATCTTTGAAATTTTTTGAAATCTTCAAAATTTTATTCCTTCCATTCAATATGGCATCTCTAACAGAACAATAGAGAGTTTCTTTATTAACGATGATAAATATATATTGTTACGAAATTTATCAAAAGCCGACCCTGTTTCATTTCAGTACGACAACAATCGCTTTGAGATAAAAAATGGTTCTCGAAAAGACTCGGCACCTGTAGGAGTGATGATGATTTTTGCGAGAATTTTCTATGCTGGTTTTAGAAAGGAAGCAGGCCACGATCGCGTGTTCAGTTGGTGGAGCGAAGAGCTTACATGTAAAATTGTGGTGATATTTGAATCAGCTGTTGTATATTCGATGTAAATAAAAGTTTCTAGAAAAGTGAAAGTGAATATTAGTTTTATAATTTTAAATTGAACCCACGGACTTTACAACAAATTTGGTGATCAGAAGTAGAGGATTAAGTGCAGTTAAAATCGTAATTTGATTTATGGAAACTCGTAGCATGGAAAAGATGGACGAAACTACCAAAAAAATAGTCAAGCAGGTTACGGAGGGACTAGACGAAAAAATAGCCCAGATTCTAGAAAAACGTGACAAGAAGGAGAAACAACATCAAGAAGAAATTCAACAAAGGTTAGTAAAGTCTTTTAATGAAAAACGTAAATAGAATTAGAAAATCTTGTCACTACGATGGAAGAAAAACAACAAAATCTAGTTTCCACGATGAAAAGTGAACAACATAATTTAATTGAAGGATTGTTCTCGAAATTTGAACAAATGAACAAAAACAAGATCAAATTGAATTAAAACGACACGAAACTGAAGAGAAAAGACAACTGCAATTTCAACAATTAATGCAGATAGTAGCACAAGTTAATGAAACAGTTAATGACAGAATGCAAATAGTTGAGTCAAACATAAAAGAAAAAAATGATGACATTAAGACCATAAAAAATACGGTGGACACTCTTGAAACCGAAGTAGATGACCTCGATTCCATTCAAAACACAGTTCAAGATAAAATCAGTGCCATCCAGAATAAGGTAGAAACAGAAATAAAAAAATGCAACAGAACTTACAGCGAGGAAAATACCAGCACACCGTGAGTACCAAAGGTTCCGTTAGCAAACCACCCACATTTGATGGCAGCTCATCTTGGCCCATGTATAAACGGCAATTTGAAGCCGTGGCTACAGCTAATGGATGGGATAACCAAGAAAAATCCACGTCTCTGGTAATTTCGTTAAGAGGCCCGGCCCTAGAACTCCTCCAAAGCGTTCCAATCGATGAACAAGGCAATTTCGACAAGATCATCGCCATCCTAGACAAACGATACGACAATCAATCCTTGAGGTATACCAAATCCAACTGAGTGGAAAAACGCAAAAATCCGGTGAAAGCCTCCAAGAATTCGAAGCAGAGATTAGACGGTTAGTTCACTTGTCCTACCCAGACCTGCCAGAGGAAACGAAAGACCAGTGGCCACACAGAGTTTCATAAACGGCATCAGAGATGTGGAAGTACAACGAAATCTAAGACTAAGTGGCGTCAAGAAAAGTAATGAAGCTCTACTTCGGGCTTTGGAAGTAGAGGTCGTCATGAACATGTCCAAGCCGAGGGTCCGAGCAGTTTCTTTCAACCAAGAAGAGTTAGAGTCACCATTTCAAGCGCTGCTAGCTGGTCTGAATAAAATATTAGAACGGTCACAAAGAACTGGAATCAGAGGGGCATGTTACCGCTGCGGACGGACAGGACACTTCCAACGTGACTGCCGAGTAAGTCTACCGGAACGATCACCAACCAGGGAGCCAACAAACCGACCTTACCAACCAGGGAAACTCCAACCAGTCAGCATACGGGGGTGAATGCTGACTCACCCTCCACCAGCCCCCAGGACAGTATCCATCCGGGGATTTTGCCGAGTCTCTAGTCTAGTCATCAGAGGCACCATCAATGGGCGAGCAGTTACCATCACCATCGATACCGGCGCAGCTGTGTCCATTGCCAAGTCCAGGGTTTTGAGAGCATCAGAAATTCGGCCAGTTACCAATAACATCCAGCTCAGAACAGTCACCGGCGAGTCCACGTCAATACTGGGTGAGGCAGATGTCGTGCTACAGATAGGAGGCAACATGATCCGGCATAGGGTCCTGGTAGCGAATATTGAGGACGATTTTGTACTGGGGATGGACCTAATTAGCCATGGATTTATGTTCGACCCGAGATATGATGTTCTTCGGTTCCTAAATGAGGAATTTGTATTGACACGGCCCGTCAACAGTTCAGTCACCTCCATAAAAATTGTAGCAAAGTGTTCAGTTAGAATTCCCGGAACAGATTATTCATGGGCAGCAAGACAGCAATCCTGGGAGCTGCGTTGGAATGGTGGAGCCCCTACACTTAGCTCATGACTACTTAGTTGGACGCGCTATAGTTAAAACCGGACGAGATATACCAATCAGAGTCCTGAATTTGTCCAACAACGACATCAGAATTGCCAATGGTCAAGAGATAGCTTGTTTCGAGCCAGTAGAGACCATCATCAATTGCGAAGAAGAGTACCAGACGTCGGTGAAGGAGACAGGGCCCAGTAAAGAGTTCCTACAACAGTTTGCTGACCATTTGACACACCTGACGCCAGATAACCAGGAGAAAGCCAAGCAATTTATCACAAAGCACTGGCAAATTTTTAACAGTCAAGATGGAACCACCGGTTGCACCAACATCATCCAGCATCGAGTAGATACCGGAAAGACTCAACCCATCAGAACCACTTAGACGACTACCATTAGGGCAACAACATGCAGTCGAGGAAAACATCGAGTCCATGTTACAAAATGGAGTTATTGAGCCATCCATCAGCCCATGGTCTGCTCCCGTCGTGCTAGTTAAAAAGAAGGATGGAACCACCCGATTTTGCGTGGATTACAGGAAGCTGAATGATGTCACGAAGAAAGACAGTTATCCACTACCCCGAATCGATGACACTCTGACCACACTAGCAGGCTCCCGTTGGTTCTCCACACTAGACCTAAAGAGTGGATATTGGCAGGTTGGTCTACACGCAAACGACAGAGAGAAGACAGCGTTCTCCACCAGTAAAGGGCTGTTTCAGTTCACGGTCATGCCCTTTGGGTTATATAATGCACCCGCTACATTTGAGAGACTAATGGAGTATGTACTGAGCGGGTTAACATGGAGGACGTGCTTAGTATACCTCGACGACATTCTAGTCATGGGTCAGACATTCGACGACCATCTGAAGAACCTGGGCGAAGTATTCTCCAGAATTAATAATGCCAACCTGAGACTCAACCCGAAGAAGTGCTCCTTGTTCCAAAAAGAACTAGAGTTTTTGGGCCACGTCGTGTCCGAGTCAGGAATCCGCACCAACAAAGACAAGATAGCAGCCATCCGTGATTGGCCAGTCTCTGTTCATACTACCGGCGTTTTGTTGAGGGATTTGCCACCATCGCCGCCCCTCTACATCGGCAGACCACTGAGAAAGAGACCTTCCGTTGGAATCAGGATTACGAAACATCATTTAGACGACTGGAGGCAGCACTATCTTCCAGCCCTTTCCTACACCAAGTTCATTTTAGACACCGACGCCAGCAACACAGGTTTGGAGGCCGTCCTATCCCAGGTGCAAGATGGTGAAGAGAGGGTGATAGAGTATTACAGCCGTGGATTCTCGAAACCGGAAAGAAATTATTTCGTCACCAGGAAAGAACTTCCGAACAGATCATGCCGCACTCAAATGGCTGCTGGACATGAAGACACCGGAAGGAGAACTGGCCAGATGGATGGAGAAATTACAGCAATACGATTTCAAGGTCGAACACCGTGCCGGCCGTTTGCACAATAATGCCGATGCCCTATCCAGAAGACCCTGTAGAGCGAAATGCGGACATTGTCTAAGGACAGAACAGCGAGAGGGTATCCCCATCAGGCAGATCCGAGTGCAGGCCAATGAAGACTGGACAACGGAACAGTGCATCCAGGACCAAATGGCTGATCCAGACATTGAACCAATCTTGTCACTCAAAACGAGAGGAGCACCCAGGCCACGATGCGACGAGGTAGCTAGATACTCCGGCGTGCTGAAATCTTTATGGGCTCAATGGGACTCTCTAAGAGTAGACAATGGAATGCTCAAGCGAGTTTGGGAAAGCGCTGATGGACGAGAAACCAAGTCCCAACTGGTAGTTCCGAAGAAAAAGGTACCAGCCATCCTGACCGAAGTACATGATGGAATTACCGGAGGCCACCTGGGCATGAATAAAACCCTTGACAAAGTTCGCCAGCGATACTACTGGGTGAATTACTTCGAAGACGTCAGAGCGTGGTGCCGCAAATGTGCCATCTGTGCAGCCAGTAAGGGCCCGAAGACCCGGACCAAGGGCAGAATGCAGCAATACAATGTGGGCGTCCCATTTGAAAGAGTTGCCATCGATGTCGCCGGTCCGTTTCCCGAGTCTGAGAGGGGGAACAAATACATTCTGGTCGCAATGGATTACTTCAGCAAATAGCCTGAGGCATATGCGATACCCAACCAAGAGGCAACCACGGTAGCGACGGTGCTAGTAGAACAACTATTCAGCAGGTTTGGCGTCCCGATGAAATTACATTCAGACCAGGGGCGTAACTCGAATGTATTCCAGAAGGTCTGCACGATGTTGGGGGATCAGGAAAACGAGAACAACACCATTACACTCACAGTCAGACGGAATGGTGGAAAGATTCAACAGGACCTTGGAACAACACCTATCCAAGGTCGTCAGCAATAACCAGCGTGATTGGGATGAGCATATTCCCCTATTCCTGTTGGCATATCGCTCTGCCGTACATAATAGTACAGGCCTGACCCCAGCCAGGGTCCTATTCGGAAAGGAGCTGCGATTACCCTGCGATTTGGCATTAAATCTATGATGTTTGTTTGCTCATCTGCATTTGATATTTGACACAAATAATTGGTTGAAAAAATTATATGAGTTCACAAATGGCGAGGTTCGATAAAAAAGTGATTAAGTTAAACATTTTATCACATTACAAAAAATATATATTAGAAGCACATCGAGAACTTCGAATGCTTATAAGAGCTTCTCTACTTCGACCCCTTTCCATCGAGATATCACACGTATTGGAAAGTTATCAGTATCATAGTAAAATTTGAGATTGTAACTTACAAGGTTAGAACTACAAAAAATAAGACATACCTCAAGTAGCAAGAATTTGTTATAAATTTTGTTCAAACCGGCTTCTACCGCTAAGAATGCATTCGCCACACCTTTTTCTGACTCCTACAGTGGTAGTCTCTAGTCGGATCTGTTTCCATATTATTTCAAAAGCAACATTTATTATTTCTCTTAACTGCTCTTTGGTTTCTATTTCTCTATTATAAACGAGTTGCTTGGCCTGTCCACATACAAAAAAATCAAAGGGAGTCAGGTCCGGCAACCTAGGAGGCCATAGTATAGGGCCAGTCCTCTCAGTTCTCTCGTTTGGGAGTGTAATCTCCAGTTGCTATTTGACAGTTCACCTATAATATGCTGGATAACCAACTTTTTTGAATATTATTGGTCTGTCTTCCAGTGAGATTTCATCTAATAAGATGAATAAACTGTTCATTAAAAATTCATTTACGAGATAGAAATAGGAACCAAGGTGTTGCTGCGTTCCTAACAATACGGGATGATCGATCTTATTGGATGAAATCCTATTGGAAGACAGACTAATAAAATTGGTCAAAAAATTCAAAAAAGATGGCTGTTCAGCACGTTATAGACGAACCGTCAGAGCACTCCTGAACATTTAATTCTGAAACTCGTGAATTGAAAGAACTGGTCCTATACTATGGATTCCAAGGTGACCAGAACTGACTCCATTTAATTTTTTTGTGTGTGGACGGGCCAAGTAACTCGTTTATGAGAGAGAAATAGAAACCAAAGAGCAGTTATGAGAAAGAATAAATGTTTGAAATAATATGGGATGAGATGCGACTAAAGTCTACCACTGTAGGAGTCAGAAGAATGTGTCGCGATTGCATCTGTAGAACCCTGTTTAATCAAAATTTTTAACAAATTATTGCAACTTAATTTATGTTTTATTTTTTGCAGTTCTAACCTTGTAAGTTACAATCTCAAATTTTATTATGATACTGAATACTTTCCAATACGTGTGATATATCATTGGAAAGAGGTTGAAGTACAGAAGTTTTTGTAAGCATTCGAAGTTCTCGAGGTGCTTCTAATTTTTTTTTGTAATGTGATAAAGTGTTTAACTTAATCACTTTTTTATGGGACCTCGCCATTTGTGGACTCATATAACTTTGTCAACCAATTATTTGTGTCAAATATCAAATTCAGATGAGCAAACAAACATCAAAGATTAGATTTTTTTAAGTTTATTTGGTGAAGATGCAGTGAAAAATAAAAATGTTACAACAGTTCAAATGTAAGAATCTGAGAATTAAGAAAAAAAATTAAATTAAAAAAAAACAAAAACCGTAAGATATCTAGATGTTATATGGGCTACATAATATACCACATGAGCCTACCTATTTGCCCTCCAAGTTTGGCGAACCTTCTACAAAATACCCTGCATATATAGAGCTTTGGAATATTTTTTTTATATAAAACGGAAACATCTAGATAATATATAAAGAGATTTAGAATTACAAAAATGATGTCGCGGGTACAACTAGTACAGATTAAATCTAAAAGAAAGGCATTCAGTTAACACAAAATTATTGAGGCTAGAAACAAAGCGAAAGAAAAATAAAAAAAAAAGATGACAAAAAAGAATATCATAAAAAGGCAAATAAGATATTAATTATGATATTTTATAATATATAGGTAACTGGAAGGGAGCTAAAATCTTGACGGAAGTTATTTTGTAATATTTTAGAGTTTTTATTTACTCTTCGGGTTTTTGAATGTATTTGAAACAACAGTCGAACTCACTATAATTTATTTCCAATACTTTAATTTATATTCACACAATTTATCTTGAACACCTGACGTTTTCTATACGGCCTTCGGATACTGAATGAATCCTTCGCCAGCTCTCCTTATTTATATATTTCTTCTCGGAATTCTCTAAAAGATTTCTCGATCAATCGCTGAAATTCCATGAATTTCCATAGATCCAGCTGCCGGCCTCGGCAGACCAATAACACTTCAGATTCCACGAATAATCGGATAAATGTCGATTTCACAAAATATCGGATAATTCCCGTCACAATGTGCTCATGTCAGAGATAAACATTTATCAGATATGCAAAAATGTAACAAATGTGGTAAATTATTTCTGAAGGAATTTACAGGACTGACTAGGTATTTTGTGTCCAAATTATCTCAACAAAACTATTGAATATCCTCGATAGTATCACAATCCTTATTTAATTTTTGTTTGTTAATTAATTAACTGTTTTTTTTTAATAATAAAAAAGTAGTATTTAAATATTCAGTAGTATGTGCTTTCTTGGTGCAAATAAAAACCAAAACTTGTCTGTATTGACCAATATACAAAATACTCCATTTATTAAGTCCATAAATAAGGTTAGATTAGGTCTCATACAGGGGCATACCTAGCTTTTGGAAAAGAGGGGCGCCAATCAGCAAAAAATAACCTAAATAGGGATAACACAGAACATTTTTTGGCTTAGGGGGGCAAGTCAGCAAATTTATGGGGAGGGATTGAGGGCTGACGGCAGGTGGTTGGTGGGCCTACAATCTCATATGTCCCAGGTTTCTTATATATATTTTTTTATTTTCCAATTTCTAAGTTATTAAAATTAATAGAAGAAATAGAAAAAGTCAAATGAAATAGAATATGTCTCGCGCTAAAAATTTTCCATTGAGATATGTCTAATATATTAAGATGTGACTTTTTAATATTATATTTACAAACGGAATTGTGAATTTTACTTACAATAGAATTTGCTACAGGTTGCAGTGGAAGCACAAAATCAAGCATGGGATGTTTACAATTTTTTAATTCTGTGAAGTTTCTAAAATCGGGTTTCACATATCCTTTTGTAAGACTTGTTTCAGCTAAAGATTGTAACAAATCCAGGTATGCGATTTCCTCGCACAGTATGTAGAAAAGTGGAATATGTGGCTTTAACTTGTTAATTAAAGTCATGATAATTCTGCAATAAATAATAATAATAGATGAAATGTTTAAATCTAATCTAGTAAAATGTGAAAATATAAAATTTATTTAACGTCAAGTTTCTATTTCATAGCTTATTATACGGTATTAAAACACAATATATAATTAATAGTGTAATGTTTTATTTACTATTCGGGTTATTGGATTTATTTAAAAACACAGTCCAACGCACTATAATTTATTTCCACTACTTTAATTTATATTCACACAACTATATACAATTTATCTTGAACACCAGCAACAGGCGTTTACTAAACTGCGTCCAAATACCGAATGAATCCTTTCGCCAGCTCTACGTATTTATATATTACTTCTCGGAATTCTCTAGAAAGTTTCTCAACCATTCGATGAAATTGAATGGATTTCCATTAGCGCCAGCCGCCGCCCTCGGGTCGCCAGACCAATATTTTGGATTCCACGAAATATCGGATGAATGCCGATTCCACGTAATATCGGATACATTCTGGTCACAATAGATTCAGTTATTTTCATTCTGTTATAACACTCATAATTTACGCTGCTAAAAATTAAGAAACCTTCCAGAAATCAATCATCTAAATAAAATCTAACTTGCGAATACGAGACAAGAGCAAGAACGAGAGTCCTGAACAATTCGATTAATTTTCAATTTCTCGATATTTATTTAAACCCGATCATCTTATGGGGAGAGTAGTTTTGAGTATTGTGGCGTTGAATTAAATTGACAGAGCGAAGCGATCAGCTGTGTAATATTAGTCACATTTATTTCGGTCAAATAAAGACGTTTATTGTGACTGTAAAAATTCTAAAACCACTGAGTCTATAATAATATCAGAACATTGATTTAGTAAAGAATCATATTAATCCCTTTGAGATTATTGAAACTAGGCAAAGGTTTTTCGTATTGCTCTTACACAAGAAAACATCAAAAAAGTTCGTAAACGTTTTGCAGAAAATGTTGAAACCTCTATCAAATGTTATCTGCAACAATTGCCCAAGGAATTGCTACCTCGAGAGACTTTTCTACTGATACAGTAAGAGATACAAGGTCGGATCTCTTGTTTTGGCAATCACATCAGACTCCAGACAAGCAGATTTTATGAAGCCTATGTCAACAATCCTGATATAGTTAAACGAATTAATCACAACATTCGTGGTAATTTGAAAATACCACTTTTTGACACCTTGGAAATATAATAGAAATGGGTCGAGTCTGGGCCGTATACACAATTATTACTGTGAAAGTATAATCCATTTTACGTTTTTCATTTAGGTTCGAAAAGAATCGAAGACAAAAATAGACAGTTATTTAGCGCCCATCCTGTATGTTAGATCGTATTGTAATGTTTTTATTTTCACACTCGGGTTCAGTTCAGTTCTTGGATTTATTTAAAAACACAGTCCAACTCACTCTAATTTATTTCCACTACTTTAACACAACTGTTTACAATTTATATATACTTAAGTATTCAATAAGACCGTCGAAAACTGAATGCCTCCTATCCCAAACGGTTCATATTTATATATTTATCTTGGAATTGTCTGGTACGTCCACGAACCATCGGGAAACTCTTTCATGTTCTGGAAGCTTTAAGGGAATTCCCAGTAAGGGCAGCGGTCCGCCTGTTGAGAGACAAACATTTCGGATTCCTAGAATCTATCGGAATAACGTCCCTTCCACGAATTGATTGATGGCCGATTGCACCAGCTCTCGGATGAATTCTCGTAACATTGCCCCCTCCTTAAGACCATTTCGTCCCGGAATGTCCTAGAATCCTTCCTGGTGTGACAATATTTGCAGGACTCTCCATTTCGACAACGGGAAGTTTGGTGGAAGTAACAGTCAACGGTCTTCGAATCTGGGCTGCGAATATTGAGACAGCATACCAGGATGTTGATGTCACTAAACCGAAAGATTGTTTCCATCATACTTCTCACCACCCTCCAATTCAGTCAATCCAACCCGCAGGCTTGGGGACGGCCAATTTCATCAGATTCTTCTCTATCATCACATTCCTCGAGTCTACCAGTGTCTTCCAAAGATCGCTATACGTTGGCTTGTCCTTCGAGAATGTTTTCGTTACCAAATAAAAGATGTCTCTGGTACCCACTGGTTGTTTATCTTCGAGATGAAGGACCTTCCCTACCACTGGATCTTGCTCCTGTAGCTTCTGGAACTGGGCGTACTTCTTGGCAAACACCTTGGCTATTCCTCTGGACATCCGGACATCTCGAGCCACACAATGAGCCAGGGCATATTCTGTGGGCACCTAAAACAGGTCTCGGGGTTCCTCTGTGGTCACGTCGTGCTGCACTTTCTTCCTATTAGAGTACAGTGCCATAAACTGTTCGAAGGTCATCTCATCATCGGGTGGTTGGATGCTGCGGACTTGGGCTTGGTCAACTTCGCGGTCATGACTTCCGGCATAAGGGGCTAACCTCCTTCAAATCTGGATCTAATTTCTGGTCTTTTTGGATCTCTGCAGATTGCCAATGGTCATCGATGGCGGTAGTTCTACAGAGAACAGCCCCTTTTTCTTCTGCTCGCTGACAATGTTTGCAATCATCAGAGCATGGTCTCCTCGATAGGGCATCAGCATTCTTATGGTTTGTTCCAGCTCGATGTTCACTCTGGAAGTCGAATTCTTGCAACCGCTCAATCCACCTGGCCACTTGTCCTTCGGGGTTTTTAAACTGCAGGAGCCACTTCAGTGCTGCATGATCAGTCCTCAGGAGGAATCTTTTACCAGAGAGGTACTTGTAGAAATGTTCTACCCCCTTTACCACAGCCAAGAGTTCCCTGCGAGTAACGCAGTAATTCGGTTCAGGCTTGCTCAAGGTCTTGCTGAAATAGCCGATGACTTTCTCCTGACCGTCTTGGATCTGCGAAAGCACCGCACCATTTCCGACATTGCTTGCGTCGGTATCCAAAACGAAGTTCCCATCTGGCAAATGATAACTTAAGACGGGGGCACTCGTCAATGCTCTTTTCAGTGTCTCGAATGATTCCTCGTCCCACTGGTACTGCACCTTCCCCTCTGTGAGTCTAGTAAGTGGCTTGGCGATGTTGGCAAATCCGGCGAGGTACCGACGATAGTACGTGCATAACCCCAGGAAACTTCTTAACTGGTGGATATCTTTAGGTATCGGCCATTCCTGGACAGCTTTGACTTACGTGGTCTTCAAAAGATTTTCCAACCACGATAATGTCGTCAAGATACACCAGGCACGTTTTCCATGAAAGCCCTTTTAACACTGTTTCTATCAATCTTTCAAACGTTGCTGGAGCATTACACAGTCCAAACAGCATCACCGTGAATTGATAAAGTCCTGAGCCGATGGTAAAAGCAGTCTTTTCCCGGTCTTCTTTAGCAAGTTCCACCTGCCAATAACCGCTCTTCAAGTCCAGGGTGGAAAACATCTTTGATCCAGCCAACGTATCTAGGGTATCGTCTATTCTTGGAAGGGGATAGCTGTCTTTCTTTGTAGCGTGGTTTAATTACCGATAGTCCACGCAAAATCGAGTCGAACCATCTTTCTTTTTAACCAAGACAACTGGAGAAGCCCAAGGGCTATTGGATGGTTCAATAACACCTTCTTCCTCCATCTCGCGGACTATCCTGTCGGCTTCTTCTCTTGTAGCTAGGGGTAGTCTTCTCGCCGACTGTCAAATAGGTTGAGCGTCTCCAGTATTAATTTTATGTTTCACCAGATCAGTTCGTCCTCTTCCCTACATCGAAGTTATCCTTGTAATTTCTAACGATGTCCCTCAATTTTGCTTTCTGGTTTGGTTTCAAATTCTTAGATGAATCGGTGATGAGTCTTTCCAGTTCCTCAGATAGTTTACCTGGTGGCATTTCTGCATGCTGTGTGCTTCTGACTACAGAGGAAACTGTTGAACAATGGCCCAAAGTTGTTCCTTTCTTTAGCACAACCGAATAATGATTCAGGTTCATTACTCTTACTGGAACAAGCTCCCTGGCACGAAACAGAGTCTTCCACAGTGCGACTCCCCTGCCTACATTTCCGTCGTTAAGTTCGGGATCAAACATCATTACTGTTCCAGCTTGAGCTTTCCCATCTAAGCAAGCATCTATAATGATTTCAGCTCTTTCCGGAACATTGGCATCCTCTGCTAAGATGGCTCGAAGCATTATGTCATCTTTTCCATGAAGCACCACTTCTTCGTCATTCACTCGCAGAATTCCATCTTTGAAGTAAGTGGAATCCCTTGGAGCTCATGACATCCATTCCAATGATTACTTCGTCTTCGATGTCTGCCACTAATGCCCGATGTAGGAAGGTTGTGTTCCCCAAGGTCATTTTAACCTCTATTTCACCATGGTCTTTCGCTGCTTCTCCTGTCACTGTTCGCAGTTGCCATTTTGTTGGTTTTATCATCGTCTCTAAAACAATGTTGGGCCTTATAACTGTTTTTGTCGCACCTGTATCCAGCACATTGCTTCTGATTGATAAAGCCATCTACAAAGACACTGTGAACTGGGTTGCGTAGCGAAGCGAGATATGCGTAGATAGTTTAGTTTTCCGACGAGGAAGTCGGGCCTCCGTTGCTCTCCTTGCAACGACTCCTTATGTGTCCTGCCTTACCACATTTCCAACATCTTAGTTGTCTTTTCTCGGTAAGGACTTTCTCTATTATCTTTCTTACAGAGGCTTCATCGTTTCCGCCATCTTCGGATTCTCCGTCAACGATTCGGACTCTGGCTTGACCTCTGTAGGTATTTTTCGCAGCCTCGAATTCCAGAGCTCGAGCCAGTGCATCCACTAATTGAGTCGGTCGAGCTAACGTCAATGCTTGCCTGGCTTCGTTGTCCCGAAGTCCATCCAAAAACGCTTGCACTGCTAATCTTTCTATCATATTTTCAGGTGTGGCTGGATAGGCAAGGCGAACCAGACGGGCAATATCGGCTTCAAACTCTTGTAGCGATTCATTAGATTTCTGATGGCAATTTTTTAGTTAGGAGTGGTACACGTGCTCCAAATGGGTCTCTCCATACCTCAGCTCTAAGTGTTTAACCAGTTGTTGGTAGTCTTCTTGTTCCGAGGTATTCAATGTTTGCAAAATATCTGTAGTATCCCTCTTAGGGCGAGGGTTAATGCTATTGCTTTTTCCTTTGCTGCAGCCTCGAATTGGCGCCTATAGTTAGTCCATGACGATTTCCCATCAAATTGTGGAGGTTTCATTTTGTGTCTTGCTCCTTCGAGGCCAATTTTCGAATCCACTACTTCTGGACTGTTTCTACTTTCGGTCTTTGCTGGAGTTTCTCCCCTTTGTATTGTGACTACCTGTTCTCTTATTTTGCTGATCTCACCCTCCATTATTTGTTTTAGGTCTTCTATGCGCGTTTCATTTTTGACTATTGTCTGCTTTAGCTCTTCTACCCGCGTTTCATTTTTGACTGACTCTTCGACTATTGTTTGCTTTAGCTCCTCCATTTGAGCCTCATTCTCGGATATTTTCTCTTCCAGCATTGCTGAATTTTTCTGTACCATGCTTTTCAAATTTTCTTCTAAGAATTTAGAATTTTCTGCTAGTTTGTCTTCTAGAGTTTTAGTATTTTCTTGCAACGCTTCTTTCAAGTTTTTAGAATTTTCTAGCAATTTCTCTTGTAATTTGTCTTCCAGGGATTTAGAGTTTTCTTGTAACATTTGTAGCTTATCTTCTAAGGATTTAGAATTTTCTAGTAATTTGTCTTCTAACGCCTCTTTCATGATTTTAGAATTATCTTGGAATGTTTGCAGTTTATCCTCTAAAGTCTTTGAATTTTCTTCCATTTTCTTTAAAAGCATACTCATGTCCCCATTACCAGAAACTTCAAACAAATATGTATCGGGATCGTAACCTTCATTTATTAGGGCATCTCGTAACGGTTGTATTAATTCACTTTTCTTCCCACTAATTTCTAAATCCCTTTCCTTTCCCTTCTTTTTTTAAGTCCGCCACTTTCAATTGGTCCAAACTCACTGTTTTATACATTGTTAGTTTATTTATTTTCCACTTCTAAAAGTTCCACAAATTCACGTCACACCTGACACCACTGTAATGTTTTTATTTTCACACTCGGGTTCAGTTCAGTTCTTGGATTTATTTAAAAACACAGTCCAACTCTAATTTATTTCCACTACTTTAACACAACTGTTTACAATTTATATCTACTTAAGTATTCAATACGACCGTCGAAAACAGAATGCCTCCTATCCCAAACGGTTCATATTTATATATTTATCTTGGAATTGCCTGGTACGTCCACTAACCATCGGGAAACTCTTTCATGTTCTGGAAGCTTTAAGGGAATTCCCAGTAACGACAGCGGTCCGCCTGTTGAGAGACAAACATTTCGCATTCCTAGAATTTATCGGAATAACGTCCCTTCCACGAATTGGTTGATGGCCGATTGCACTAGCTGTCGGATGAATTCTTGTAACAGTATTAAAATAAAGCCTCTGTTGTTTTATATTCAAAGTTAAAGTTAAGTAAACTGCGTCAAAGTTTATCATATTTCTCATGAACAAACAGGAAGAGACATTAATTAATATTATAAATACAACCAAACTGTAAACTTCCTCACTTCAAGTATATCATTTCATACTTCAAGTTTATCATTAGTACCTATCTAGTACCTACCTGTTATATCGCTGAAGTGCTTTATAATTAATATTTATAATATCTAATTGTGTTAAAGAATACATTATTGAAATTACAATAGTTTTACTATTAAAAGTATATATAAAAACGATTAACTATCAGTTTTAAATAAGGAACTACATAATAAAACTAGAAACTTACCCGTTACTTAGTTTTATGATATCTGTTAGAATATCCTCAATTCTTGTTGAGTAGTTTATTAATTCAGGCGTTTTCATTGTAAACTTACCGGGTAACCGTTGTACCTAAAAAACAATAGAGCTAAGTATTTCCCTTAAAAAATTGCATTTATTACTTCTATAAATTCTCTAGGCAGGTCGGTTTTCTTCGGTTCTCGGTTTGACTTGTTTTTTAGCATCAAGACGATATGATAACCCTTTACTTGATTATTAGATAGAGTTAAAGGTAGATTATATTTTTCCGCCAATGATTGCACATACTCTGAAAATAATATTTGTTTAAAAGTAAGTAAAACCCTAAGAACATCACTAAATAAATAAATGTTTTTCCTTTGTAAGAATTCTCCCTATCCCTCTAGTAATCTAGTGGTTAAAACGCAATAAGGATTTATTGTTAGGACATCAAATATGTTATTTCATCTGCCTTTCAAGATATGAGTTCAGCTTTTGAAAAACAAGTTACCGAATCATCAATAACAAACAATAGTCTCAAAGTATTTGCTGGCGTAATTTATAACATCATGGAATACATTCCCTCATAGTACCACATCGAGTGCCGGATTATCAACGAAACGAGATGAACTAATGTATAAAAACACAGGGTTGCACCCTAACACCAAATCTTTATTTAAATCACTCAACCCCGTTTCAACAACTCTAAGTTGTCATCTTCATGGACGAAATCAAACTAAATCCTATTTAGATACCATTTGCACTAATTTATACCAGTAAATCTATTATGCAAATTACAGTAATGAATAAAAAGTGTAAATCTGAAGTATTTTGTCTATTCATTGGGTTTTCTCTCCTCCAAATTTTTTCCTGTAACAGATAAGTATTTAAAAATTGTATATGTAGAACAAACTGTAGTAAGGCAATTTCGTAAAATTGCCCGGATTATTGGCTGTCTGTACAGAGATTCTTCCTCACAGTTTTTCTGAGAGAAAGAGATGTCTATAAAATGATCAACCAGTATTCCTGTATATAAGTAATGTATTGTATATTGTGTAATACTTATCTGTGTATGGAGACGTTTCAACTCCGAGTCTGGAGTCGTTGTCAATCGTTTAGTGTTGTTTTCGAGGTTTTTTTCTAAAAAATTTTCGCTTTGATTTTGAATTTGTTGTTTGTCAAAAAATTTGACACTGACAATTTTGTGTCAGTGTCAAATTACACAATATACAATACATTACTTATATACAGGAATACTGGTTGATCATTTTATAGACATCTCTTTCTCTCAGAAAAACTGTCAGGAAAAATCTCTGTACAGACAGCCAGTAATCCGGGCAATTTTACGAAATTGCCTTACTACACTTTGTTCTACATATACAATTTTTAAAAACAGGAAAAAATTTGGAGGAGAGAAAACCCAATGAATAGACAAAATAATTCAAGACCTCCTCAACAATCTTTTAGAAATTACTTAAATCTGAAGTACCTGAATTCTAAATAACAGAATTCCCACATTAAAATTAGTAAAACAAGTAAATAATTTTAGGGAACTGGACCCTTACGAAAGCATAATTTTCTTCTTCTGTACTATTATAAAATTGTAGTTGGCTGTTAGTTTGTTTGTTATTTCATTTCGTAATAACTACTCGACTGTTTTTGCTAAATCTTTTTTTGTTGCAAAGCCTATAGTTTGACTTAAAATCTGGTAGATATTTTATGTCCCTTAATTGACAGAAACGGTAAATATAGCGGATGTTGGATTACTCTATTGGTTCCATCGCAAGCACCAAAAATTAGATACTTGAATCAGCTTAGCTTTTATTCAAAATTCGGAATATGCCAATGTAATATGTTTCGATTTTAAATAAATTCAACTGATGTATCAAGTGTAATTTTACAGGGTGTTCCATATATAGGATAGGTAAAAGCGTATTTAAAAATTCTCCAAAAATAGGTATATTAGGTGGCCCGTAAGTAGCTGCATATATACAATGTGGTTAAAATAAGGGGGAAGTTAACGGGGTGGTTCGAAAAAGATTTATTGATTGGACAAAAAACAGTTGTACATACCAGGTGGTTGAAAAACGGGTGGAGTTGAATTATATTTACACAGGGTGGATAACAAAATGTTATATTTTTAAGATCATAAGTAGTAGCATATAAAATGGGGGTGAAATAAGGGTTAAATAAAATTATATTTACACAGGCTGGATAAAAAAATATGTTTTGTAAGCAGTCAGGATTTTTGAATTTTCTTCGGCTATTATTATAGTTATGAAATGGGTTGAACAAAATTTTGTTATAAAGGGTAGAGCATGAGCAGTTGCATATATGGAGTACCTGAAATATGGGGCGAAGTCAGGTTATTGTTACACTGTGTGATTCAAACAAGGTTAGAAAAAGTTGCAAATGAAGGATGGTTTAAATGAAGTGTGGAGAGGAATTCTGGTGAGCTTCTAAAAATATGAGGAAAAATTTTGAAATATCGTAGCTCATAATCAGTTGTACAGATAGGCTCTTTGAAATATAGGGAGGAGTAGAGTTAAGTAGTTTAATATTTAAAAATTGTTACAGAGGGTGCCCCATAAGCAGTTGCAGTTTTGATGAAATTTATTGGGAATTGTTGGATTTATATTTATTCGGGGTGGTACAAAAAATGTCAAACTGGGTGGCCGATGTGAAGTAGTTGCACAAACAAGGTAGTTAAACAGTGTGGATAAAATTTTTTTTAAGACAGAACATGAGCTGTTGCATATATGTAATATCTGAAACATGGGGCGAAGTTACAGTTATACAGTGTGATTAAAACATGTTAGAAAAAGTCGCATTTAAGGGGTGGTTGAAATATAGAGTGGATCAGAGTTATAGTTAAGTGTTTAAAAAATGTTATATGTGGTGACCCCTAAGCAGATGCATATACAGCGAATTTGAAATATTTTGTAGAATAAAATTATGGTTATACAGCATGGTTCAAAAACAAATAAGTTATAATGGGTGACTAATTGGCAGCAGTATATACTAGATCGTTTAAATATAGATGGAAGTAGAGTTACAGCTATAGAAGGTTCTTGAAAATATTGAATAAAATTGGTATATAGGGTGGCCATCAACAGTTGCGGTTTGGGTGAAATATGTAGAGGATTGGTGAATTTAGTTATACAGAATGGTTCAAAAAATGTTATATTGGGTGGCCCATAAGTAGTTGTATATATAAGGTGGTTGAGATCGGGGGCTTAGTAGAATTATAGTTTTACAGAGTGGATTAAATAATGTTAAAAAATTTTGTTATTTAGGGTAGACCATGAACACCTACATCCTGCTATATGGAATATCTGAAATATGGAGCGAAGCAAAATTATATTTGTATATTGTATTTAACCCAATGTTAGAAAAAGATGCAAATAAATGCCGGTTAAAATTATAGTTTACGAAGTGGCTCAAAAATTATCAGAAATAATTGTTATATAGCCTATAGGGTGGAGCAGAACTATCGTTAAGTAATTAAAAAATGTTATTTTGGGTGACAAATGAACAGCACCATATACAGGATGGTTGCGCTATAGAGTTACAGTTATAAAAGGTGGTTCCAATAAATGTTGAATAAAATTGTTATATAAAGTGGCCCATAAGCACTAGCAATTTGGGAGAAATGTTTTCGGAATTGGTAGATTTATAGTTATGTTCGGTGGTTCAACAAAGTTAGAAAATATTGTTATATTGGATAGCCCATATGTTTCATAAGCTATTTCTTTTTGCAAAAAATTCTATACTTCATACGCGGGTTAAACCGGGGGTAATGGCTAGTGAATTATAAAAATAATAAAATAAAGAATTCGGAGAGGGGTCCTATCCCATAAACTCGGTTATTTAGAATTTAAATAAATTAGCGAAAATTTTAAATAGATTTAGTTTGGCTTACTCCATGAAGATGACAAGTTAGAGTTGTTGAAACGGCTTCGAGTGTTTGAAATAAAGGTTTGGTGTTAGGGTTCACAAATGTGTATTTATACATTTTTGACACACCAAGGGTTCCACAGCATTTCCATTAGAAAATGAATTAGTTTCATTTCTTAGGGCGCCACGCGCCGCTGCTCTAAAAAATCTCAAATAACATAGGCATGGGATAAACTACATGCTAAAGGTAAAAGGCCCATTGAGAATGTTGGCAATTTCAGTGTTTGAAACTCTGCCGAAACTTACCCATTTTCGTTTTCATTTTGTTCACACCCGTTGAAATAAGTCCTCCACAATTTAAGGAATATTTCTTCGAACACTAGCTATCTTTAAAAAAACATGTTTTAATAAGAAAACTCGAGTTAACCAGGCTGAGAGAACGGTAAATATTTATATATACAGGGCTTTCATCTCAAAACTAGCCACCCAAAATAACTTTTAAAATATCTTTAAAAGAAAAAGACAAAAAACAACTAATTTTTATTTATGGGGGGACACATTTTACACCTATCGGCCACCCTGCAGTTTCAATCCCTAAGCGGGGGTAAATATCACTTCTAAAAGTTTAAATACAAACGAGTATCACGTGTTTTTTGCTAACCTTTTGACACATTATTTTTTAAAATCAGATTATTTTTTAAAGAGTAATGACAATAAAATTATGAATTTGTTATTGAAAAAAAAGCATGAGTATAAATAAAGCAAGATAAACAAGTGGGAAAAAATCCTTAAAAGTTTTTGCGAAAGTTATTTGTGACTGTAAATGTAAACAATTTATTATTAGTAGTGGTTTCGTTGTATACTGACCATCAAATTTCGACAATGGTTTATTCTTTACATGAAAGAATTCAAATAATATTTATTTATGGGGAGAACAACGCTGTGCACGCAGAACTGCGCATGTTTTTCATCAGAGACATCCCGTTAAAAATATTGGTCATCAGTATGTGTTGAATTTAGTTCATAAATTTCAAGAAACCAGAAGTGTGTGCAATAAACTTGTCAGGAATGGTAGAGTTTTAACTGAAGGTGCACAGGTTGAGATTTTAGGCCTTTTGCCATCGATCCGCACACACCAATAGCAAAAGTCTCCAGGTTAACAAATATTTCCGTCGGCTCTGTGCATCAAACGCTACGCCTAAGTAAATTATTTCCCTACAAAATAGAGCTTTTACAACAGCTTGCTGAGGATGATTATGACAGAAGATTAGAATTCTGCGAATTAATGACTCAAAGGGCAAATGCAGACCCTAATTTTATTAAAAATATATTTTTTGGACGAAGCAGGATATTTTTAATTGGATTTGTCAATAAACATAATTGTAAATACTGGGATAATACCATATCACAAGTTTGCGGGAAGAACACAACCAACATCCTCAGAAAATCAATGTATGGACCTCTATTTTTTCCTCACGAGTTGCACTAGAATTACTAAGTCTATTCGCCAGGTGTCGGTCGCAGTTTAATTGAAAAGAGTTTGGAGGAACTGACTAAGGCTTCTTTGACCGGATCATTTACGGTATCTATACTTATAGAGGTTTGGGGGTTTGAAGAACGTATAGAATTGATGACAGGGGGTGGATGTGGAGGTGGGATATCTTCCTGATGACTATTTATAGGAATACTAGAATTTAGTGTAGGGGCAGGAGAGTATAAATTTGGAGTAGTCTCTGAAGGGGAACGTGAATGCGAGGAAGTGATAGGTTCATGTAACGTATCCTGTATATTATTAGGGTTATTACCAGGGGAAAAGACAGAGCGGGGAATTATCAAAATACTTTACTGTATCATATTTTCATATAATTTATGAATTCATTGTTCTTTGATATAATACATGTACCTAGGCAAGCTAATATATAACTTTTTTCTGTATAAGTAGGAACTGATAATTTAAATATATACCTCCATTATTTGTATATGTTAATTTTGGGCATTTAATATTCATTTTTGTACTTTTACTGCATGACATTTTTATATGATTAATGATTTATAAACAAGTCGATCGACTGGAAAACGGTTTTATTCGATTCAACGGGAACAGAAGTTTGTAAAATGATACCGTAATCGAATATTATCTATTTTCAGAATTGCCGCCCTCTCTGCGTCAAAAATAAAGTTCAACTGCTTGAAATTTTAAAAAGTGCATGGATCTTTAATCCTACACACATATAGGACTTATGTCCAAGGTGTAATGAGCGAATGGATATTGTAGTTCTTCAATACCGTCTTGAGCTGTACTATATTAGGACCTTTACAAAAACAGCTTCGTTAAATATTTATAATTTATAAAGAGGAAAATAAATTAAGAATTGCTTATAAAAAATGAAATAAAGTGAAGATAGAAAAATTAAATTTGAAGTACACAGTTGGTGATATTTTAACTTGCGTTATCACGACTAACACAACCAACGCTTCAGATTACTGAACTAGCCTCTTTCCGTTTCTTTGTTGACAATACATGACAATTATATTAGAACACTGATAAACCTTAACTTTTATACAGGTGTATATGAACTATTATTGACAATTCTTTATTACAATCTAATTAAAAATAATATATACATAAAAATCTATAAAGTTAGGGGAAGCGATCGCTCCCCACCACAAAATGCAGATTTTCAAACTGAATGTACATGAAAAAAAAACAAAATCATTAGAAAAATAATATATGAAGGATTGTACTTATGGATGTTAGAGATAAGAAGAACACACTCTGTGTATGTAAAAGTGTTCGTCGAGAAGCATCAAATTAGGGTAGCGCTGATGTAACAAGAGGGTGGATTCTAAACAAAAATTATTTGAATATGTCATAGATATTTAAGAAAAATATTATTTTACATATCCTTGGTTGAAAACAAACTTCGGCTTAACATTAACATGATTTTATATTTAGCAATTTACAACCTTCTTTCTTTCGACATCAGCGACATTCTGGTCACTTCTTGGACTTGCTATTTCATGCTTTCAGGTGGACACTTTTTCAATTTAACCGCCTATAAGATTGTTATCCTTACTTCTACTATCAAGAGTTGTACTGAAAGAATTGATAATTACTATGTTCCTTCAAAATGAGAATGGGAAAACTTCACATTAAATAGATCACTCTCGGGAAAAAAATCACATTTGCGAGAAAACATTTAAAGCCACGAAGTTGAGATTTTGTCCAGCTACATACCTCATCAAAATGAAACTTTTTGCCGGCTTTAGTTTTCGACGTTTTCTAAATAATAACTATAAACGATTGAAAAAATGGCATTCTTTTCGCAAATATCTCACTAATTAATGTATCCAATCGCCTACACCAACCTCTCATACAGTAGCTGTTAAAATTACGTAGAAAACAATGTTACTTTTCACAGTAAAGTTTTTCACTCTGTTTCTGAAAAGTCACCAAAACTGTCAAAATTACTAATTTGAAACTTTAAACACCCCGTTTAATTAATTAAAAAATAAAAAATGGTTAACAACACGTTATGGGTTATGTTTTACTTCTTCACGAAAAACAATCAAACACCTATGGATTTTTTTGCAACTGAAAATATCAATTTTCCTGCTGGGGTAATTTTACGTATTCCTCAAATTACATCGGAATGACTTTTCATTCCTTAACGCTAAACATAACTCGAAAACATTAAATCTAAGATTACAAAGACAAGATTTTTGTCCATCATATAATTGTACTGGAAGTTTATTTTAGAATGTTAATCATAAGTACTACAATTTGATTCTTTACTTCCTTTTCTTAATAAGTAATCATATTGCATAATATTCTTAGAAGTGTAGTTACGAGCAATGAGTCACACAACAGTCGTAAAAATTCCGTATATACTCAATGACAAAGAAATCGTAACACCAAGGAGATGTTTAACTTTATTATTGTTTTGGTAAAACATAGATGCTATAGTAAGAAATAAATGATTAAAATTCTTGAGGAATACTATCCAAAGCATTCTAACCATCATATCCCAAACATGTTCTATGGGCGAAAAATCGAGTGATCCGCCCATGACAACAGATTTATTTATATGAGTCTGTTCAAAATAGTTTAAACTAATTCGAGCAACATGCGGCCGAGCATTATCTTGTTGAAAAATGAGATCCATGAACCGATTAAAGTAAGGGAGTACATACGGCTCCACTACTTTCTGAAGACATCGTTGCGCTGTCATGTGGCCCCGAATAAAGACTAAAGATGACCTACTTTTATATGCAATAGCACCCCATACCATAACGCCTACTGTTCGGTATACATATCAGTGTACATGTGGCTCAACATCAAATTGCGGTTGACGTCTTTCTCCTTGACGTCGTCTAACCCTTCTTCAGCCATCATGTCCACCCAAGCAAAATCGAGACGACCTGATGCCATTCGTTATTCCAATTTCCAATGTTGTCGTTCTCTGCACTACCGTTGATGCTTAGCGATCAGAGGTAGCAAAAGATGGGGTCGAATGCTGCAGTCCAAAAGACCTTATACGGCGGTAAACCATTCGGTCACTTACAAGATGGCCTTGTTCTCCTAACCACTCATGAACCAAATTTCGAGTTGTCGAAAATCTTCTCCGATTTTCGGTATTAACAAACCACACTCATCTCATTACAGTAATTGGATTTCTGTTCTTGCGGTTAGCGATTTTTCGAAATGAAAAACTCCCCTCCCGTAAACCAGTGATTTCACCTCTTTCAAATCACTTAGCTTACGATACATTCGGCGTACAAGCATTTGGTTGATCCCATCAAACAGTATGTTTTTTTTAGTAAATTTAAAATTGATAAAAAAAGTTTAAATGAAAAAAAATCACCAAAATTTACGAAATTTTAATCATTTACTCCTTACTATAGCATCTATGTTTCACCAAAATAATATTAAATTTAACAATCTCGTTTTGGGTGTTGCGATTTATTTGTCAGTGAGTATAATTTAGTGATATAACCTGTCCTACTTTGGACCTAATAATGGCCATATATAATAATTTAATTATATTTGTTGGAGAATTATTTGTTTAGCTTCCAAAATATCGGGATTTTGTAAATTTTATTAGAGAAATTAAGCCGAATGACCTGCTAACCTCCTTGGTATTAATTATAATCAATTACAGGGTCAGACTACGGCCACACGGGCTGGATTTCACGCCGCATCTTCTACGTTTTTTTCGAGTTCCCACATAGTAGGACACACGAGCAAGATTTTCACGCGCCTGGAATCCAGCTCCACACTGAGCAACAGACGCTGGTTCCAGTCATTCGTGTGCCTTCTATGTGGAAACAGCTACCCAGAAATTTCATTTCACTCTCGAGTTCCATGATAGACGAAACAGAGGACTAGTAATGAATGCTGAGTTATTTTCCAGCAGTGTGGCCACTCAAGACTGCGTGAAATGATGCAGAAAAATGAAACCCATCCTATCCTTCAGCGGCTGACCTTGAAGACGCGCCTCATATCAGGCGACCTTGTTGGCCATCGATGGCACCCCGTATTCCAATCCATCTATCAGGAAATCGATTATCCAGAAACTCTCTAACTGGATAATAATGTGCTGGGACACTATGTGCTGAAAAACAAGTTCCTCTTCTACTAGACGATCATTTGCCTTCAAAATTTCGGTTACTCTTGGATCTACAGCGTTGGCAAGTAAGTCTAAATACTTATCTCCATTTAAAGTGCCATCTATGAATAAGGGTCCAACAATATAATCATCTAGGTACCTGCCCACACATTTAGCGATTCTTCTTAGCTCAGGTTTCTTGTTAACCACGATTCCCGTTTCGTTGAATTTACTCCACAATTCAGTAATGTATTTATGCCTTACGAGTCTTTCTGGATGCCTCTCATTGAAATCACGAGCAGTTTTTCTAGCGCAATTATTACTCTGAACATAAAGAACAATACTTTCAAATTTTTCGTTAGATAACGAAATAAGACTTAACTACACTGAAGCGACTATGAAAACAAGCTAGGACATTTAGTAACTTTTTTTTTCATTTTTAACGAAAGAAGTTATTAATTTTTTTTACCACACCTCCATGGAAAGTTCGAATTTTTTCCCTTCTTTGAGGGAAGAAAATGCTTCATATTCACCCAGGTAAAAATAATTTGATTAAATGTGCGTATGCGTAAACTTTTTTCTCAGGTAGATATCTGTCGTCTAGCAACTTATAATAATGTTACGAGAATTCATCCGACAGCTGGTGCAATCGGCCATCAACCAATTCGTGGAAGGGACATTATTCCGATACTTCTGGGAATCCGAAATGTTTTCCCGATAGTTCGTTGACTTGCCAGAATAATTCCAAGAGAAATATATAAATACGGACAGCTGACGATGGGATTCATTCAGTTTTCGACGGTCGTATTGTATAGTTAAGATAAAATGTAAATAGTTTCTGTAAATATAAATTGTGTTAAAGGAGTGGAAATAAATTAGAGTGAGTTCGACTGTGTTTTTAAATAAATCCAAGAACTGAACAGAACCCGTGTGTGAAAATAACAACATTACAGTGATGACAGGTGTAGGTGTATTTGTGGAACTTTAGAAGTGAAAAATAAACAGCCTGACAATGTTTAAAAACGTCACTT
The DNA here is from genome assembly GCA_034190945.1 of Octodonta nipae. Lineage (NCBI taxonomy): Eukaryota > Metazoa > Arthropoda > Insecta > Coleoptera > Chrysomelidae > Octodonta > Octodonta nipae. The sequence continues at coordinate 45,409,523 of CM067222.1, read as the reverse complement.
TGGACCAATTGAAAGCGACGGACTTAAAAAAAGAACCTGAAGAAAAGGATTTAGAATTAGTGGGAAGAAAAGTGAATTAATACAACGGCTACGAGATGCCCTAATAAATGAAGGTAATGATCCCGATACTTATATGTTTGAAATTTCTGGTAATGGGTACATGAGTATGCTATTAAAGAAAATGGAGGAAAATTTAGAAGATAAGCTAAAGACAGTACTAGAAAATTCTAAAACCATAGAAGATAAATTACAAGACAATTTTAAGTCTTTAGAGGATAAGCTACACACATTAGAAGAAAATTCTAAAACTCTAGAAGATAAATTACTAGAAAATTCTAAAACCTTGAGAGAATGCTTAGAGGCCCAATTACTGAAAAATTCTAAATCCCTAGAAGAAAATTTGAAATGCATGGTAGAGAAAAATTCAGAAATGCTGGAAGAGAAAATAGACGAGAATGAAGCTCGGATAGAAGAGCTAAAACAGATGACGGAAGTTGAGATCAGCAAGATAAAAGAACAGGTAGTCACAATGCAAAGGGGAGCAACTTCACCAAGGACCGAAAGCAGAAACAGTCCAGCAGTAGCGGATTTGAAAATTGTCCTCGAAGGAGCAAGACACAAAATGAAACCTCCACAATTTGATGGGAAATCGTCATGGGCTAATTATAGGCGCCAATTCGAGGCTACAGTTAAGCTAAACGGATGGTCGGCAGAGGAGAAGGCAATCGCATTAACCCTAGCCTTAAGAGGGGATGCTACAGATATCTTACAAACGTTGAATACGTCGGAGCAAGAAGACTACGAACAACTGGTCAAACATTTAGAACTGAGGTATGGTCAGAAACATTTGGAGCACGTCTACCACTCCCAATTGAAAAATCGCCACCAGAGATCAAATGAAACCCTACAAGAGTTTGAAGCTGATATTTCACGTCTGGTTCGCCTTGCCCTTCCAGCCACACCGGAAAATGTAATAGAACGTTTAGCAGTACAAGCATTTTTGGATGGACTTCGGGACCACGAAGCCAGACAAGCATTGACCCTAGCTCGACCCACTCAATTAGTAGATGCACTGGCTCGAGCTTTAGAATTCGAGGCTGCACAAAATACCTGCAGAGGTCAAGCCAGCGTCCGAATTGTTGATGGAGAATCCGAAGATGGCGGGAACGATGAAGCCTCCGTAAGAAAGATAATAGAGAAAGTCCTTACCGAAAAAAGACTAGTGAAATGTCGGAAGTGTCGTAAGGTAGGACATGTCCAGAGTCATTGCAAGGAGAGCAACGGAGTACAGACTTCCTCGTCGGGGAAAATAAAGAAGGTCAATATAAAGGGAACATCGTCGACCTGTAACCAACAAGTCCCAACTACCAACGCATATGTCGCTTCGCTACGCAACCACGTTAACAGTGTCTTCGTAGATGGCTTTATTAATAGGAAGCAATTTGCAATGCTGCTGGATACTGGTGCGACAAATACAGTAATAACGCCCAACATTGTTTTAGAGACAATGATAAAACCAACAAAATGGCAACTGCGAACAGCGACAGGAGAAGCAGCGAAAGTCCATGGTGAAATAGAGGTTGAAATGACCTTGGGAAACACAACCTTCCTACATCGGGCATTAGTGGCAGACATCAAAGACAAAGTAATCATTGGAATGGATGTCATGAGCTCCAAGGGATTCCAGTTAAACTTCAAAGATGGAATTCTGCGAGTGAATGACGAAGAAGTGGTGCTTCATGGAAAAGATGACATAATGCTGCGAGCCATCTTAGCAGAGGATGTCAATGTTCCGGAAAGATTATATAATCATTATAGATGCTTGCTTAGATGGAAAAGCTCAAGCTGGAACAGTAATGATGTTTGATCCCGAACTTAACGACGGAAATGTAGATTCTGTTTCGGGTCAAGGAGATTGTACCAGTAAGAGTAATGAACCATCAATCATTACTCGGTTGCGTTAAAGAAAGGAACAACTTTGGGTCATTGTTCAACAGTTTCTTCTGTAGTCAGAAGCACACAGCATGTGGAAATACCACCAGGTAAGCTGTCTGAGGAACTGGAAAGACTCATCACCGATTCATCCAAGAATTTGAAACCTAACCAGAAAGCAAAATTGAGGGACATTGTTAGAAACTATCAGGATATCTTCGATGTAGGAAACGGAAAAAGAGGACGGACTGACCTGGTGAAACATAAAATTAATACCGGGGACGATCAGCCTATTCGACAGTCGGCGAGGAGACTACCCCTAGCCAAAAGAGAAGAAGCAGATAGAATTGTCCACGAAATGGAGGAAGAAGGTGTTATTGAACCATCCAATAGCCCTTGGGCTTCTCCAGTTGTCTTGGTTAAAAAGAAAGACGGTTCCACTCGATTTCGCGTGGACTATCGGCAACTAAATCACGCAACGAAGAAAGATACTTATCCCCTACCAAGAATAGACGATACCCTAGATACGTTGGCTGGATCGAAGATGTTTTCCACACTGGACCTGAAGAGCGGTTATTGGCAGGTAGAACTAGCTAAGGAAGACCGGGAAAAGACTGCTTTTACCATCGGCTCAGGACTTTACCAGCTTACGGTAATGCCGTTTGGGTTGTGTAATTCTCCAGCAACTTTTGAAAAATTGATGGAAACAGTGTTAAAAGGGCTTTCATGGAAAACATGCCTGGTGTATCTTGACGACATTATCATGGTTGGTAGATCATTTGAAGTCCACATCAAGAACCTGGAGGAGGTGTTTCGGCGACTTCGAAGTTCCGGACTAAAGTTAAGCCCGAAGAAGTGTCAGCTGTTCCAGGAAGAGGTACAATATCTTGGACATGTGGTTTCCGCAGAGGGAGTAGCTGTTGATAAGCAGAAAATCAAAGCTCTCCAGGAATGGCCGATACCTGAAGATATCCACCAGTTAAGAAGTTTCCTAGGGTTATGCACGTACTATCGTCGGTACGTAGCCGGATTTGCCAATATCGCCAAGCCACTTATTAGACTCACAGAGGAGAAGGTGCAGTACCAGTGGGACGAGGAATTTCAGCGATCATTCGAGACATTGAAAAGAGCTTTGACGAGTGCCCCCATTTTAAGTTATCCTTTGCCAGATGAAAACTTCGTATTGGATACCGACGCAAGCAATGTCGGAATTGGTGCTGTGCTGTCGCAGATCCAGGAGGGCCAGGAGAGGGTCATCGGATATTTCAGCAAGACCTTGAGTAAGCCTGAACGGAATTACTGCTTTACTCGCAGGGAGCTCTTGGCTGTAGTAAAGGGGGTAGAGCATTTCTACAAGTACCTCTATGGTAAAAGATTCATCTTGAGGACTGATCACGCAGCACTGAAGTGGCTCCATTAGTTTAAAAACCCCGAAGGACAAGTGGCTAGGTGGATTGAGCGGTTGCAAGATTTCGACTTCGAGACTGAACACCGAGCTGGAACAAGCCTTACGAATGCTGATGCACTATCGAGGAGACCATGCCCTGATGATTACAAACATTGTCTGCGAGCTGAAGAAAAAGGGGATGTTCTCTGTAGAACTGGAGATCCAGAAAGACCAGAAAACGGATCTGGAGTCAAAAGAAGTTATCCGGTGGAAGGAAGAAGACCGCAAACCTACGTGGCAGGAGATTTTCCGATACTCACCAATCATAAAGTCGCACTGGGCTCAGTGGAACTCCCTTATCCTGGAAAATGGACTTCTGAAGCGCGTCCTGGAAACTCCAGAGGAAGGCAAGGACAGAAAGCAGATTGTAGTCCCTAAAAATAGGAGACCAGAGGTTTTGCGAGAACTACATGTCGGTACAACCGGAGGACATCTGGGAGTGACCAAAACCCTGGGGAAGTTGAGAGAACGCTTCTATTGGGTGAACTGCCAAGCAGATGTTAAGGATTGGTGCCGGAAATGTACAGTTTGTGCAGCAAGTAATGGGCCTCAGAAGCGACCAAAAGCTCCCATGAAGCAATATAACGTATGCAGTCCATTCGAAAGAGTAGCCATTGATGTTGCCGGTCCATTTCGTTAATCCGACTCTGGAAATAAATACATTGTGGTGGTGATGGACTATTTTAGTAAATGGGCCGAAGCGTATGCCTTGCCGAATCAAGAAGCTTTGACCGTTGCTAATGTCCTTGTCAAGGAATGGATCAGTCGTTTTGGTGTTCCTTTGGGGTTGCACTCAGACCAAGGTAGAAATTTCGAGTCTACTCTTTTCCAAGATGTCTGCAAGCTCTTGAAAATCAATAAAACACGGACGACAGCATTACACCCGCAATCCGATGGAATGGTAGAACGGATGAATAGAACCATTAACCGCCATCTGTCAAAGGTAGTCTCTGACCACCAAAGAGACTGGGACCAGTATCTGCACTTGTTTCTAATGACATACCGTCCGTCTGTGCACAAGTCCACGGGTCAGACCCCGGCCAGTATTATTATGGGACGAGAGTTACGACTACCATGCGATTTGAGGTTTGGATGTCCCCCAGGAGAAGAGACAGCAGGTGAAGACTATGTCAGCCAGTTGCGTCAAAAGATGGACGACATCCACCACCGAGTCCGGTTGAATATCGATAATGCCAGTGCCCGAATGAAGGAAATCAAAGCCGAGGGCGGGGAATTCCAAGTTGATGATCTTGTTTGGTTGTATAACCCGCAACGTCGTCGTGAATATTCGCCTAAGCTACAAAGATCTTGGGAGGGGCCTTACCAAATTATAAAGAAGATCAACGATGTTGTCTACAGAATAAGGAAGCTACCTCGAGGAAAACCAAAGGTGGTACATTTTAACAGGTTAGCCGCTTATGCCGGAAGTCGTGACGGCGAAGTTGACCAAGCCCAAGTCCGCAGCATCCAAGCACCCGCTGACGAGATGACCTTCGAGCAGTTTATGGCACTGTACTCTAATGGGCAGAAAGTGCAGCACGACGTGACCAGCGAGGAACCGCGAGACCTGTTTGAGGTGCCCATAGAATATGCCCTGGCTCATTGTGTAGCTCGAGATGTCTGGAGGAATAGCCAAGGTGTTTGCCAAGAAGTACCGCCAGTTCCAGAAGGTACGGGAGCAATATCCAGTGGTAGGGAAGGTCCTTCATCTCGAAGATAAACAACCAGTGGGTACCAGAGACAGCTTTTATTTAGTAACGAAAACATGCTCGCAGGACAAGCCAACAAACAGCGATCTTTGGAAGACTCTGGTAGAATTGAGGAAGGTGATGATGGAGAAGAATTTGATGAAATTGGCGGTCCCAAAGATAGCCTGCGGGTTGGATGGACTGAATTGGAGGGTGGTGAGAAGTATGATGGAAACAATCTTTCGATTCAGTGGCATCGACATTTCTGGTATGCTGTCTCAATACTCCAGCCCAGATTCGAAGACCGTTAACTGTTACTTCCACCAAACTTCGCGTTGTCGAAATGGAGAGTCCTGCAAATATCGTCACACCAGGAAGGATTCTGTGACATTCCGGTACGAAATGGTCTTAAGGAGGGGGCAATGTTACGAGAATTCATCCGACAGCTGGTGCAATCAGCCATCAACCAAGTCGTGGATGGACATTCTTCTGGGAATCCGAAATGTTTCATCTCTCAACAGGCCGACCGCTGCCGTTACTGGGAATTCCCTTAAAGCTTCCAGAACATGAAAGTAGTTTCCCGATAGTTCGTTGACTTGCCAGAATAATTAAAAGAGAAATATATAAATACGGACAGCTGGCGATGGGATTCATTCAGTTTTCGACGATCGTATTGTATAGTTAAGATAAAATGTAAATAGATTCTGTGAATATAAATTGTGTTAAAGTAGTGGAAATAAATTAGAGTGAGTTGGACTGTGTTTTTAAATAAATCCAAGAACTCAACAGAACCCGTGTGTGAAAACAAAAACATTACAATAATAAAGTTAAAGCTTAACCTTCACTCAAGTTAATTTATTTTAATAATTTATTACTTCAAACATAAAAATAATACAATTTTTGAGTTCATAGTTAAAATATAATTTATTAAGAAATGAGTCACTCTGACGAGTCATTTGACACTGACGATGCAGGAGGAGTAGTGAGAGAGAGATATCAAAGGTGAAGCCGGAGACATTGTAAAGAATTTATTACCTGACAAATCAAGTCGGAAGTACATGATCTGCTATGAATCTTGCTCAAATACAAGATTTCATCGAAAATGGTCCAGACAACGTCTATTTAGCCATGAATGTATGTGATAATTATAAACTCCGGCGCAATTTAATTTACTCATATATTTAAGTCGAACTTTCCATTACAGATGCGGTAAAAAAAAGAAGTATACGCACCACGGGAAGAAAGTACGTAATCCTAATCCGCGTATTTGTCACGTACTTTCTTCCTTATGTGCGCAATATACTATTGTTATATGAGAAGTGATACACACTGGCGCACCTCAAAATTTACACGTCGAAATAATACTCTTCTTCAAATAGGATATGCAACCGAGACCATATAGAACATCTGTTATAATAAAATGATTTAAAATCCATTGTCATTACTCGGAGTTGAAACGTCTCCATACACAGATAAGTATTACACAATATACAATACATTACTTATATACAGGAATACTGGTTGATCATTTTGTAGACATCTCTTTCTCTCAGAATAACTGTGAGGAAGAATCTCTGTACGGACAGCCAGTAATCCGGGCAATTTTACGAAATTGCCTTACTACACTTTGTTCTACATATACAATTTTTAAATACTTATCTGTTGCAGGAAAAAAATTTGGAGGAGGGAAAACCCAATGAACAGACAAAATAATTCCTTTTAGATGGTTAAAATATTAATTTAACTCAAAATGGTAGCATTGTAAACTTCACGTAACATCAAAAGCCCTGTAAAAAAATCAGATTTTCAAGAAAACCGTCTGAGCGGTAAATCTAAGATTCTTACCAGTTATTTACCTCGTAGAAATGAAAGATTCTGCCGAGTTTCAAAATTTCAACGCATCTTATACAATAACTATGGACGATTGAAAATTGCGTATGTTTTACAGTTTTTTCCAAATAACTCAATAACTAATTATCCAATCGGCTATATGAACCTATCATTTAGGCGCTATTGAAATCACATATAAAACAAACTTAGTATCGACCATAGAACTTTTCATTCAGTTGCTGAAATGTTACAAAAACTCCTAAAAATGCGATTTTTGCAACTTTAAACACTCCGTATAATTAATTCAGGAATAAAAAATTGTTAACAACAGTTTTTATGTGTTACGCTATATACATTCTCCAAGAAAAGTCAATCAAATATCTGTGGAATTTTTTTGCAATTGAAAATACTAACTTCCCTAGAGTAATCAGGAATTAAGTTAAAATGTCTTGTAATGCTGTTTAAATGTAGCACATAACTTTTGCATTACCTGCGATGAGAAACCGGTTTAAAAAAAACGTAACCTCAACATTGTGAGTTGTTGCCTTTACTCAATAGATTAAGTTTTTATACCAGTATATATTTTTTGTGTAATCTTTCAGAGACGTGACTGAAGAAGAAGAAATTAAACGAATTTCGTAAGCTTTCATGACAAAATAAAAGAGTACACTTTCTTTAGGGCCCATGGAGCACTAAATAAAGTGTACTCTTTTATTTTTTCATATATATATGAAGAAATATTTATCCGGGAATACATTCGTCGTTATATTTATTCATGTTTGAATCCTCGAATCCTCTAGACGTTTCGCCAAGGTCTCACTTGGCATTCTCATGCGTTGATTACGATTACGGTTCACCGTTTTTATTTCGAATTCGCAATTTTTTTATCATAATGATTAATTAGAAGGTTTCTTACTTTTTTGGGGAGTAAAATAGTAAAATGAATTTTATAATAGTACTAATAGATATAATCTCATTATAAACACTTGGGATAATCAACCAATCTTGACTTTACAAAAAAGGTGTTAAAGAACAAGATCGATAAGGATTACGGTAGAAGATTAACAAGTAATACTACTAATGACACCGAACTCCAAAAAGAGTTAAAAAATTTAACACCTAGGCGAATTATATAACAACACAAGCAGTTTCTAGCAAATCCTCAGTTTAATGCAATAATTACCTTTAAAGAAGTCAAATGCGAGTTTGGCGAAACATCAGGTGAATTATTCCATCATGAATTGAAACCAGAAACTAAGGAACCTACTCGGCATCTACCTTATAGATTACAGATTATGCTATTTGAATTGAAAAACGCAGGCATTCAATATACAGGGTACTTTTTTAAATGAGTTAAATTATTTATTCTCTTTTAGGGCAAAGTATACGAAAATTTTAGGACACTAATTTTGGAGCATAATATTATACCTTTTAAATCATTTATTCTCTCGGAATATGTTTTTCGAACAAAATCCAGCAAGACATTGACTCCAGGTTTTATTGCGAAACATCTTTGCATAACACCAGCATTTCCGGTGGCAGGATGAGCTCCTTCTTGTATAACATCACTGATAATTGTCTTTATGTCCTCGAAACCCTCATGTTCCAAGGTCCTCCTCAACTGAATAAAGAATGGTTCTTGTAAATTGGAAATTATTTCTTTAAGGGGTTCAAGAAGCAGAATTAGATTGTTCAGAATTAATATATAGTTCATTTGGCGGTTTGAACACTTTTGCGGTTCAGAAATGACTACCGTGCCAATAGTTAAGAGGGAATCAACATTGACAACTTTTTGTAGTAAACCCTGGAAGCAAAAAAAAACGATTATTGGTATTAAACATAAATATCAATATTATAGGAAAAAAATCAAATTTAAAAAATATAATAAAAGCGAACCTGTGTTTGTTTGTTTTGTACCTTACTACCTAATACCAAATTTTTAGTGTAAATCTAAGTAAAACCTTCCCTAATTTTAACACTAATGTTTAGCTAATAAGATAAGCTACTATGCAAATTATAAGAATCCTTAAGTATTGACTTTGCCTAGAAAAAACACACAGTTTCTGGAGAATTCTGAAGTGCACTTCATTAAGTATCTTTCCGTGCTAAAACAACTGAAGGTGTTTTAATTTATGAAATATTACAATAATACTTAATATACTTAATTTTTATCTCAGAAAGTACATGTCCGAGTGTGATTCAACCGTAGATGCTAATGAATTCAGTCTGACACGAATATGCACTATTAAAAATGTTGTATGGGCAATTAGAATCTAATGTGGAACATGTATTTTATTTTACTATCTTTTCAAGATTATGCAATTCATTGAATGCCAAGTTATATATTTTGCTACTCCAGAAATAATTATTTTGGCAATTAGTTTTAGGGAAGTCGTAATGTGTCTAATGCCGTTTCATATGATAGAAAGTACACAAAATGATTCTCGAGTTAACTAAAACGTATCAAAATAATTATGATACTATGTTCTCGAGAATTAACAATCCATTAAACGCAAAGACCATGTAATAATGTTTCTAGTCGCGAAGATTTATCAGCTGCGATTTTCTCAACTGATTGAAATCTCGAACAATTATCTACTTATTATTTACTAATAGGCCAATTCTGTAATTAGGAGGGGAATGATATAGAATTATTTGCTTACATTTACACTGATTCACATAGATCTATGAATACCAATGATTATGTCCCAGAACAATTCTTGACACAAAAACTAGCATTACAAACAAAATCAACACAGAAATATTGAAAGAGTTTCAAATAAAAATAAAGGGTTTCTTATCTTATTATTAAAATTAGTTAGTACAGTACAGTTGTGCAAAATCTATTAACAACGTGATAGTGAAGAATTGCAGGTACCACATAAAAATAAAAATCATGGCCAGCTATGCATTTAATTAATTAATGTAATAAAAAGGGTCTAAAATGTAACTTAAAAAATTTAAACGTGTTCTCTACGAAGACGTAGAAGAGAAATAGCTCTTCTATTCGCACAAAATAACTAAGCAATTTAAAAGATACTTATACTGTGAAAGACAACAAAATACTAAAAACACATACAGATTTTTCTGTATATATTTCTTCCTCTGTCCTTTCGAAATATGCACTTAAAATTGCCTTGCGAAGATTTTTAACAATCTTTTAGTCGAAACTACTGCAAAATAAATTGTCAACTAATTAATTGTAGACACTCAAATTTTTTATTTATACTATCATTTATAAAGATTTTTTTGTTTAAACACAAAGTTTTCTACCCTAACAACAAACCTATATTTTTTCACTCAACGCCGTTTCAACAGAAAAGCTCCAATTCCCTGTGATTCCTAGGATAGAAATCACAGGAAAAAATTCGTAGGTTGACTAAAATCTCGAAAAGACAGCATCATAATATTTGATATCCCTCATTTTTTTAAATGAGTTGGATAAATTTCTCACTTATAATTTTACCAGTTGCGCCACGAACGTTTTTTAACAGAGTAGTACAGGTGCTTACAACTCTTATCTCTTCAGACAATGATTTTTGAAGCTGTGATTTGCTTTAGCATATCCTAATTGCTCAGGCACTTAATGTTTTCCAAATGTGTTTTTGTATTTTTCTATCGAATCTACAGAAACACAAACATCCGATACAACGCTCTTTACGGCATTATAATTATTAACATAAAAAATCTTTCCTTATATACTTAAACCAAAGTGGAGCTTTGATAAACAATTTTTTCACGTGTTCCACAAAAGAATTAACTAATGGAAATTGTGATCGAATTTCCTCTGCCGCTTTATTCATGTCATGAGCTAAACATGTAACCTGAATAACATTTTTATAAAAAACTTGTACCTAAATTAATACCTACCCTCACCATATACGCTACTGCATCACTAACGAGGATAAGAAGTTTTTCAGTAGGAAGTACATAAGGAGCAAAAAATGACATTAACCCTTACATTCGTTTTGTTCAGCTACTTGGTGCAAATTAAAATGGATTTTGGTAACAACCACCAACAAATGTACTATATATCTACCGGCGACATCCTTTGTTTCATCCAAAATTTATATAAAAAAATATCCTTAATTGTACTGTACAAAGAAGGCACATAATTTTTTTCTTGGGGTGTTTTAATCACTTTTTTCCGGTATACTATTACAAAATGATTCTAAAAAATGTTTAAATTTTGCGTTTTGTAATTTGTTCAAGAGAATGCTAGAACTAATTAAGGCATCATAAAGTTGCATTCAACTTTTATTGTTCTGTTAATTTAGTTAGTTAATTTAGGAGATGATGAAGTATTAGTTTTTTCATTTTTTCACTGCTGGTCGACTTGACATTTTCTCTCGCTGATGATCTTAATAGTAAAAAAATATTAAAAATCTTTGAGCTAAATTGTAAATTAAACTGACCCTTTTTGCTCAAGGTTTGCAGAAAATTTCTTCATTAACCATAGTGAATTCTGGATATTGTTTTATCCAAATGGAAACAAGAGACGAATTCACTTTATTCATTATTTTAATGTTGCACATAAATCTAAACTGAATTTCAGTGAAATAAATTCAGCTAAAATATAAAAATAACATAATAGGGTAACAAATTCTAAAATATAATAGATCTATTATAATTGTAATAGGTGTCGTCCCAACCATTAATTTCAATATTTTATTGCAAAATTTGAGGATTATTTTGTATATTGTTTTATGGCAGCGTAATTGTCACAGTGGGAAATGATTATGAAATGGTTTTTAGATCCGTGGTAAGCGTCCAATGAATCACTAAACACTAATTTCTTGGCGATTTTTGACGTTTTCACCAGCTCACCCCCTATTTTCACCTATACTTTTGGGAGGATAGCTTTGCAATAGATATTTTTCTAATCTTTATTTAATTTTAAAAAGCATGTATGTGTATATATATATATATATATATATATATATATATATATATATATGTTAGGTGATTTCCGAGAATTCATCCGCGTAATTGATAACGGATCCCTGTGGGGATCGATGGTAAAATAACGACGTTTCGGCAGAATCACACCTGCCCTCTTCAGGTCGGTTCGCATAATTCTCGTAGCCTTCTGCTTTCGCTTCTAGTTACTCGATCTTTTGAGCGGTGCATTGACTTCATCTCCTCTCGTTCCCCTAGTTATAACTGCCAAAATTTGACGGAGATCTCTAGAGAATAAAACAGTACAACTACCCATTGGGCAGTTACTGTTGCGCAGTTTAAATGTGGAATGGGCGATTCGCCCATTTCCAAAGGTATGGCTGCTATGCCGGAAGATGCCACCCACAGCTAGGGCAATTTATCTGTCGGATTGTACTTTTGCTAATCATAAATTTATTAAAAATGTTTTAACTGTGCCTACAGGGGCACCTAAAAAAATTTTACCTTCATTACTATTATTATTTGAGGATAATATTAGGTCATACAATTTTATGTGTTCAAGTTAGTTTAGTTAGTGTCTCGTAAATACTCTGTATTGATTGTTGCCGTTAAATTGAAATTTAATGGCAAGGTGAATCAAAAACGTTTATAGATTTTCCTGACAAAGATTCCACTTGTTTATTTAATTCAAATAAAGCCTGATAAATAGTCAAAATTATTTAATGACCATTCTTAACGTCTGCGATGCATACACACAGAAATCTTCAGCTATGCTTTGACGATCATTTTGCCAAAGAAGATGTGGGTCGGTAACTTGACTGAAGGAAATCATGATGGTAAATAAATGTGTATTTGCTTTAGCTGAACAGCATAAGGCAGCTTTAGAAAGCGTATTTTCCCAATGAGAGTCGTCTTCTAACAAAGTCCTTGAAATGTTTTATAAGTAACTAGCCGTTACCCACGGTTTCACCAGCGTACGGAATGTTCAAGCCTTCGCAAAAAAAAACTTATGAACATATGGGTTATCCTATATCAAAATTTTTTAACTTGTTTCAACCACTCTACTTAATCATAAATCCACCAATCCCGAATATATTTCACCCAAACTGCAAGTACTTATGGGCCATCCAATTTAACAATTTTATTTGACTGAATCACCTTGAATAACTGTAACTCTACTTCACCCTATATTGCAACCATCCTGAATGCTGCTGTTTATTTGTCACCCAATATAACTTTTTGAACACCTGACTATAACTCTTCTCTAGCCTATATTTCAGCTATGCAACTGCTAATGGTCTACGCTGTATACAATTATTCCTGATATTTTTTGAACGACCGTTTGAAGTAACATTTCTCTTTACTCTATAATTTAATCAATCTTTATATACAGCTTTTTCTCACATTGTGTTAAACACACTCTAAAACTATAATCTTGCTTCTCCCCATATTTAAGATATTCCATATAGTAGAATGCAACTGTTTATGGTCTACCCTATATAACTTTTTTTTTTAACTTTTTTGGTCCATCCTAACAGAAATGATGTGGAACCCTTCGTTAGTCACAAATATAAAAACACAGTTTTGCATCGTAATACCAAGCTTTTATTTAAACCCTCACCCAAACTGCAACTGCTTATTGGCCACCCTATATAACAATTTTATTCAAACAAAATTAACCTCTTTGCATAACTAACTCTACTTCCATCTACATTAAAACCATCCTGTATACACCGCTGCCAATTTGTCAAACATTTTAATTTATTTGTGAACCACCCTGTATAACCATAGTTTTACTCTACAAAATATTTCAACCACCCTTTATGTGCATCTGCTTAGGGGCAACCTAATATAAAATTTTTAAATACTTCTAATCACACTGTATGAATTATAATTTTACTTCGATCCAAGTTTCAGATATTGCATATATGCAACAGCTCATGTTCTATCCTACAAAAAAAAATATCCAATTATTCCAAAACCGCAACTGTTTATGGGGCACCGAAAATAACAATTTTGTTCAACATGTTTTTGAATCATCTTGTATGTATTACAACTACTCTGTATACGCTTCTGCTTATTGGTCAACCAATATAACATTTTTTAAATAATTATCATAACACTTCTTCAACCGAATCTTTCAACTATCATATCTTTGCAACTTATTATGAATTACGCTTTTCACATTTTATCCTTATATTTTTTCAATATATATTAAAGTATAATTTCTCTCCACACTTCACAACTAACCTTGTTTGAATGACACTGTATAACTATAACTTCACTGCGCACCATACTTCAGGTACTCTATATATGCAAGTGCTATATAACAAAATTTTTCAAGCATTTTTTACCCACCCTGTATAATTCTAACTGTAACCCACACTATATTTCAACAACCTTTTATATACAACTACTTATTTGCCACCAAATATAACATATTTGTACGACCCTGTATCCTTATAACCCTACCCTACCCTATATTTCAACTATCCGGTAAATGGAACAGCTTGTTGATCTTACCATTACTTCAAAATATTTTTAACACCACCCGTATAGCTGTAATTATACTCCGCTACATATTTCAACCTTCCTATACATGTAACTACTTGTGGATATAAAACAAATTTTTAACTACAACATAAAGTATAATTCCACTCCATCTTATATTTCAAACACCCTGTATAAACAAGTGCTTCTAAGCTGCAAGTACTTATGGGCCACCCTATATAACTATTTTATTCGACATTTTCTGAATCACCTTGAATACTCTAACTCTACTTCACCCTATATTGCAACCATCCTGTATATGCTGCTGTTTATTTGTCACCCAGTATAATTTTTTGAACCGTGGCTATAACTTTTCTCTACCCTATACAAATCTGACATATGCAACTGCTTATGGTGGACCGTGTATAACAATTATTTCTGATATTTTTTTAACCACCCTTTAAAGTAAAATTTCTCTTTACTCTATATATTAATCAACATTTATATGAGCTTTTTCTAACATTGTGTTACACACTCTAAAACTATAATCTTGCTTTTCCCCATATTTCAGATATTCCATATAGTAGAATGCAACTGTTTATGGTCTACCCTATTTAACAATTTTTTTAAAACTTTTTTGATCCATCCTAATGGAAATGATGTGGAACCCTTCGTGAGTCACAAATATAAAAACACAGTTTTGCACCCTAACACCAAACTTTTATTTAAACCCTCACCCAAACTGCAACTGCTTATTGGCCACCCTATACAACAATTTTATTTAAAAAAATGTTTCACCGCTTTGTAAAACTAACTCTTCTTCCATCTACATTAAAACCATCCTGTATACACCGCTGCCAATTTGTCAAACATTACAACTTATTTTTGAACCACCCTCTATAACCATAATTTGACTCTAGAAAATATTTCAACCACCCTGTATGTGCATCTCCTTAGTGGCAACCTATTATAAAATTTTTAAATACTTCTAATCACACTGTATGAATTATAATTTTACTTTGATCCATGTTTCAGATATTGCAGATATGCAACAGCTCATGTTCTATCTTACAAAAAAATATATCCAACCTGTTTGACTATAAATCTACTCAACCCGCTATTTCAATCACATTGTATCTGCAACTACTTATCGGCCACCCAGTATAACCTTTTTTTACCACCCTGTATAACTACAAATCCATCAATGTCAAATATATTTCACCAAAACCGCAATTGCTTATGGGGAACCTTATGTTTTTGAATCACCTTGTATGTATTACAACTAATAATTTAAATAATTATCATAACACTTCTTCACTCTATGTTTCAACTATCCTATCTCTGCAACTTATTATGAACTACGCTATTTCACATTTTTTCCTTAAATTGTTTCAAGATATATTAAAGTATAATTTCTCTCCACAGTTCATTTAAACCACCCTTCATTTACAACTTTTTCTAACCTTGTTTGAATGACACTGTATAACTATAACTTTACTGCGCACCATATTTCAGGTACTCTATATATGCAAGTACTATATAACAAAATTTTTCTAGCATTTTTTACCCACCCTGTATAATTCTAACTGTAAGCCACCCTATATTTCAACAACCTTTTATATGCAACTACTTATTTGCCACCAAATATAACATTTTTGTACGACCCTGTATCCTTAAAATCCCACCCACCCTATATTTCAACCAACCGGTAAATGGAACAGCTTGTAGATCATACCATTACTTTAAAATATTTCTAAACAAACCTGTATAGCTGTAATTATACTCCGCTACATATTTCAACCATCCATATATGTAACTACTTGTGGATATAAAACAAGTTTTTAACCACAAAATAAACTATAATTCCACTCCATCTTATATTTCAAACAGCCTGTATAAACAACTGCTTCTAACATTTCTTTAACCCAGTCCTAACTGCTTACCTAAGACATTTTTTTTAAGTTTTTTTATTAACTGTATAAATATTCTACCCTATTTCAACCACTTGGTATATGGAACTGTTTATGGCGCACTCAATATAACTTCTTTGGACCACCCCGTATAACTAATTCCACTCCCCCTTATTTCCACCACATCGTATATATCCAACTGCTTATAGGACACCAAAAAAAGTTTTTTTAGATTTTCTAAATCCATGTAATTCTAATCCGCTCTAAGTTTCCTATATACAGAACACCCTGTAAAATTACGCTTGATATATGTTGATTTTTGTTAAATAGAAACATGTTACATTTGCACATTCCGAATTTAGAATAAAAGCTAAGCTGATGCCAGTATCTAATATTTTGTGCGTTCGTTGGAACCAATTGACTAATTGAATTACCCAACATGGTAGAAGTTTTTTCGCTATATCTACCGTTTCTATCAATTTAGAGAGATAAAATGTCTACCAGATTTTAAGTCAAACTATAGGCTTCGCAACAAAAAAAGATTCAACAAAATCAGTTAAGTAGTTCTTACGTGAAGCCCGAAGAAACAAACAAACAAACAAACAGACAAACTTACAAATTTATAATAGTATAGATACCTTGAAAAGTACATAGACTACTCAAATTACCATATCTTTATTTTCAAAGATAAAATTTTACAGAATCTTCTTACTCTTACCCTCTAATACAAAGACTACTACGTGGAGTAACAACGTCTCGGACGCGTGGCGTGGGATCACCGAGAGCCCGCCCGGCCATTAATTTCTTTGCGTGCTACATATTTTGATTTTGCTATATCTCCTAAGGTATTCATTTAATTTGCATGCTGGAAAAATTATTCTTCATGAAATGCTCAAGCCAACTAACGTATTTAAAATGATAAGGATTAATACCGTAATTGTCTAAATAGCGTTCCAATTACCGCTTTATAATTGGCCATCTTTTAAGTATTAAAATGGGTATAGCATGTTATCCTTAAGAGATAGACATATGCCGTCGTGGACTTTTTTGTAGACCTGTATAAGATACACAATTTCATTATTTTGTTATATCTCAAAGGGTTTAGGCAGCGTTTTCATTAAAAGGTCCCAGACGGCTTATTTTTTGCCGACAGCTCCAACAAATATTGCTATATTTTAGTCAATTTATATAAAAACTTAACAAATTATATACTAAAATCTTCCTCGAGAACTGGTGAGACAGCATGAAAATCGGTGCAGTGGTTTTTGAGTCTATCGCAAACAGACAGACAGACGCGGTGGAGAACTTTGTTTTATAATATGCAGTGATGGATATATCGCCACTTTCATTCACAATGCGAAAAATTATACATTTAGTCTAATTTGTAGTACTTTTTATCATATTTTTCGGTTTTTTAGATCACACCTATGGCAATTTATCTTATCTTGCATCCGTTTTTGGAAAAAAGTATAAAGCCGTTTCTTACCAATCCTACAAAACCTCATTTTCTTAGAAAGAATATTTCAAAGTGAGTTTGGGGACTTGGGTATCTCTTTGAATAACAGCGGAAAATAATGAATATAAAACCGGTCTTTCACCGCTAACCGCAGTATTCTTTTAGTTATCTAAAAATAGTACTTCCTGTTAAGATAAACGGTATCATTGTTGCGGGTAATATCAGACAATATTTATCAACATTCCTACACTAATCCTTTCCGATTGAGATGTTCACGAACATCAACTGAAATTATTACAAAAATAATATAAAACTCCTTGATTTGATATTTAATTTTAAATTAAAAAAAACAGGTTAAAGTATATTGGTTCCAAGATAGACACGTGTTCTATTCTATTCTATTCGAATGTTACTGCAGTCATAACTGAGTTAATCATATATTTCACGAAAAGCTTAAATATAGCCGGAAATGTACCTTTAAGATGTGACAAAAAAGAAGGCATAGGACGATCAGGAATTATCTGTATCAAAATATTCATTTTAAACTTTAGGTACTGTATGTATAGCAACCGTATAAGCACAGAAAACGAAGTACCTATCCCAAAATTCTTACTGTCTTGTAATGGGAAAATCAAATGGGTTAAATGGAATTTTGGGACTAATTACCACTAGTTGGGAATGATCGATTCCTTCAACAAGATTGTTTTCTGAGTAGATCCAGATAACCGATCAAAATGAAAAGATCGATCATTTTACAACATATGGATTGTACCTCAACCCTCAGTAGCTCATGTATAACTTGGAATGAACGAAATAAAGCACTGATTTTAATAAAAATGAATTATTTATCTATCCTAATGCCGACATAGATCGTAAAGATACGGTTAAAACTTTCTTTGTAACAAACTTGTAAGTTGTTTGAAGCAACAAAACACATTTGTGGAAAAACACCAAGTTAAATAAAAGATACTTTGTTTTCAAATTTTGTAATTTATTTATTTACGTTAGAAGATAAATATACTGTATTTGATTTTCAAAATATGGCAACCCCACATACAAGTACACGTTGTACAGTTATAGTTTAATTTAATTTAATCTGGTAAATAAAGTTCAAATTTCAGCTTCATAACATTGATTATCTGCGTGCCCTTTCTTCAAGTAAAGCCAATATCCCTTTGTTTCTCTGATAGCTAGGATGGAAAAAATGCATTCGGACTTGTATTATAGCCAAGACACTGAAGACCGAAAACTTTCACATATAATTAAAAAACACTATTTTTTTCTTTCAGGATACTATCTATAAGTATATGGACCTACATACTAACCCAACAGTAATTTTTTGCAGTCGACTCAAACTAGACAGTAAATATTAATTATCGTTTCAAACACTGACTATAAAAATTGTTATTTTACCTGTATTGAAAGTAAAATCCCTGGTTGATTTAAAAGCGCTGAGACACAACTAACACGTTTTTTAATAAATTCAACGTCAAAAAGTGGTTGAAGTATGGATGATCGCAGCATTCGCTTTCCAATTTTCGTTTGACAACGGTTCATTATTCCCAGTAGACTTGCATATTTATGTGCCGGACCAAATGTGGTACTGGATACTAGTTCTAGGTTGTCTGCTGTGGAAATATCTGTAATAAATACTAATATAAATTACACAACCAACACATGAAGTACCTAATTTATCAATACACTTCAAAATATCCACAAACGTTGACAATTGTTAAAGTTTATTTTACCAGAAAATAAAGCAAAATTAAAAATATTTGTAGAGTACACCATTCTGTCAAATGTTATGTCACTTAAAAATTCTGGTGATAGAACTAATGGTATGTTTTCTTTCCTTCGAAATTGCCCGAAATAATGCATATCATGCATCAAGTTACCGATTTTGTGAAAATAGGACGGATAGATCTAAAAACACCGCAATAAATAACATTAATACCAAACGAAAGCAAAAATGGGTCACAAATTAATCAATACTACCCATTCAAAATGTTTCGGTAGCTGAGAGAAAACAATGGATATACAGGGTATTTGTAAATTAAGCCAAAAAGTCCCTATTGACATGTGCCCTATAACGCACCCTAAGGAAGGTCTCAAAAACTGTTTTTTTGTCTGTTATTGACAAAACGGTCGAAAATAAATGTATGGGTCGCTTGTGATGTACATGTCGAACAAGGCAGTAGCACATATTATTTAACGTAAAAAGTTATGTAAGAACCACTATTTTTCCTATTTATTATGCTAATAATACAGGTAGACCCGGAGGGGTTGACAGAAAATTACAGGTCATTTGTTCCAGTATGGCGACAGTTTAGGGGTCTAATTACGTAATGTTGGAAAAGTAAATGATGGTCATAGCCCTGGTACCACCGGCCCAATCGCGTGGGCGTTTATTAAAGTGTCAGGTAAATAACGAGTGTGGAATGATTTGTTCCCCTTTTTTTTCGAAAGTGGATGAAAATCACTATACGAGTCTCTCTCTCTCTCACACACACACACACACACACACACACAGAAATTTCTTGTGTAACTCCACCAGTTCGTCTGGTTTCCCTTTCTGTCAGATCTTTATTTGATAGAGATTTTCACCAAAATCGGTATAGCGGGGTTCTGGAGGTCGCATATTATGAAACTGAGGTCAGATTTACAAAATTCAAAATGACGAATCCAAGATGGCGGACTCAAATTTGAAAAATAAATAGATTTTCACCAAAAAAATTTCGAAGATAAGGGGCTTCTATTTCCGCCATATTGACTTTTGTAAATTTGACCTCAGATTCGTAATCAGAGACCCCAAAAACCCCCCTATACCGATTTTGGTGAAAATCTATTGATTTTTTCCATAAAAAGGCACTTGACCTTAGTAGCCGTCAAGGTCTGGGGAAGGTCGTTCTTGACGTAAAATTTTCCGGTCTTTCCGAAACCAAAATAAACAATAGGGTTCTCATTTGAAAAAATGCATTTGACCTGGAGATGACCGTCAAAGTCATGGTCAAGGTCAAGGTCATGGTCACCGTTACATACCCAGAGAAAACTTTTTTATTTATCATTTTTCAAAAAAAATATATTCTTGAAGAGTTAGTCAAAGGTTTCCATACTTTTGTGGACAACTATGGAACTATTATATTTAATCAGAATTTAAATCACTTAGTAACTAAGTAACTGAAAATGCTGTACGAAACAGTTTAATATTCTACTAGTTTACGGTTTAATGTACTGGAAGGTAAGCTATTAATAGTAGAACATATTAAAGTAGATTTGTGGATATACATAAAATGAAAATAATAAAATTATGATGTAAAGTGTTAAATATTATTAAAATGATAAGTTGGACTAAGGTCTTATTGACATTTTAGTTCATTATCGTTTTGAAGGCCTGAGTTTATGTGGTCGAAGAACACTCGGAAGAATAATTATCGAGCACTTTGTATATTCACTTATCTTTATTTTATGATACAGAAACAAATGTAGAGAATTATAAGGTCTATAATTTAAAATTATTTTAGAGTATACAGGGCAGTGCATTAATGTATGGCGAACCAAAGTTATAATTCTTTAAATGATACACCCTAAATATTACCTAATTTTAAATTCGACTCGTTTTTTTCATTATCCCAATACGGCATATTGCTACGTTATACCGAGTGATTTAGAATTTATAGGAACTTTTATAATAAATTTACATCATTATCACGCCCTGTATGTACCGGGGAATTACAAATCAATTACAGAAAATTGATACCACACTTCTATTTATCATACCCTAATTTCGTGTAGCTAAAACCTTGTATAACGACTTCTCCAGTTTGATATGAATCTCACAACCAACAATAATCTGAATCTATTTGGTACTTCTGGCATAACAAAAAGTGGTAGAATATTGTTGCCTCTAAATATTTCAATTAGGTTAGAGATTTATCAAATCAGATGAATAATATAAGTCGTACGGCTATTCAGAATAGGGATGATCGATATTAGAAAAACATCGATGTTGACATAAGAATTAAATATTACTCAATAAAAGAAACAAGTTATTTAGGTATGTGTTTCTGTAAGGGGAGTAGTGTACACGATGACCTGAGTAGATTTGTTTTTTTTTAATGGAACACGCGGTTTCTATAGCATTTTTAGAATCTACGCTGAATTTCAATATTAAGTTTATGAAAAATCATATGTCTGAAGGACTCCAGTTGAAAATTATTTCATTGTTTTGTAAACTTTGACTGATGCAGCCCTTCACAAAAAAAATAAATTGTTGTAAACAAAGAGGGTCAGGTCAAAAATTGCCAGAATTTGCCTGAACAAAACTTGCGCGTAAAACTTTTAGACGAAAAAGTTGATGAATACGGTTGTATACCTACAGCCCGAAATCGAAAAGCAGTATTGCTGTTATTTTCCTCCTCTACAATCACTACTATTACAAACAAATTAATTACACTTATTAACCTAATCCTGACCTAACATAATCTAAAGTTGATCGGTGTGACAGTTACAGACAGGGAATTAGATCTTATTTTATTTTCGAAAACTTACCAACTTAGCTCTCAAACTAGGACCGTACAAATCTTAAACATGCACTTTGTGTAGTTTATGGATGATTCGTACACTGTAACTAGTTATTTCAAACAAAAAAGTTTATTATTAACTACCCTGTAATAATTTTGAATTATAGACTTTATGATTTATCTTCCAATATTTTTTTTAATAAAGGTACAATTGAACTTTGACACACTAATTAGCCACAGTGTGTATGAAAAGCCGTAAAACATTTCCATATAATGTAGATCAATAAAATTAATACCTAAGTTAATCATATTGCTCACCTATGATTGCCTTTCCTTCTGATTCTTGATAATCTATTTTTATTGTTCCTGAAGCATATAAGACATACATATTTTCTTGGATGTATGTAATTAAAGCTGATGCAGCAGCTAATGCATAATACCTAAAAAAGTAAATAAATTCGTTCTGATGAGATTCATTTCAGAAGATTAACAGTTCATATTTGGTTTATAATTTACAACATGGGACTTATTTATATATTTTAATTGTGAATGATCCAATAATATAACAATATTTTTTGATAATGATTACTTAAACCGAGAATATGAACATGTAAGCCTTGTAACATTGTTGTCGCTAAAGATAAACTACTTGAGGTAAGTTATAGATTATTGGATACAAAGAAAAATGTGGCTGGCACTAAAATCCAAAAGCGAAAATTTGTATGGAGTGATGCAAAACCATATATAGAAACATAGCATCTTGTTCGAACTTATTTAGCAAACGTAAGTAAGACTGGAAACTTTAGCAAAACTTGCTATTGCAACGTTTATTACTTATATACATTTTCAAAACTGTAAACGCACACATTTGCAAAATAATTTTGGTGCCAATTACAAACCCAAATAGGTAAAGAAAGCATTGACATACGTTTTTCGAAATAAAAATTGGTTCTCAATTGAGAAGCAATTAAACCTACTATATCAAAATTAACTGAAAGTAATTAGACCGAAATATCTAAAACTTTAAATTTTTTTATAAAACTATTCAACGTGAAGACCCGAGATATAAAGACCGACATCTAGGACTTTCGGCGAAATTAGCACATAGAGGTTAGAATGTTACCCGTACCTCCTAGGTTAGAATGTTACGATGAAATTTTTAGGTTAACTTCACCTGTCAGAGATATTGAATACGTTCTTCGATATCAAATACATAAAGAAGTTTTCGAGAGGACATTCAATTGTGAGAAGCGCAACTGATGAAGGTTCCCTTACCAGAAACAATATATATTACATATATTGTCTTGCGTACAAAGGAATGACACCTCGAAGAGAGTATTCACAATTCAACGTGTTTCGATATTTTCATAATCCTTATCCAGAAAAACTTCGTATAATTAGGAACTTAAAATATTTACATATTTGAAGAAATGTTAGAAATAAATTACGAAAGTAGGTGGTCTGAAAAGAAATAGCGAGTAATACATTTTCAGTTGCATTCAGACAGTGGAGTATTTAAATCGGTTGAAATCTGCCATAAATTAAAGAACTAATTTGTCCAAGTGCGAGTTACATTGGCAACTAAGGGTTCCGAACAATGTTCCGGGTCACTTACAGGCATATTATATATAACACCTATTTTCAATTTCTAGTTTACCTCTCAAAATTACATCTATGATTAGCTGATTCTGCTTTTTCCGGATTTAGACCGTGTCATTTTTTCGAATTAATTTATTTATATATCTGAACCAACATATAAACAAAGTTTTCCGACGTTTATCTCAGCAAAATCCTCTAATGGATACGTCTTGGGAGCTAGTGGAGGATTAGTCAGAATTCGCCACCTTATACTGAGTGACTAGTTGTTCCTAGTTGTGTTATAGTTGAGTTGTTCTATCTCAATTATATTGTTTATTCGAAACAGCAATTGCTAACTTGATTGATCTTTAATGTCCTCTGGAAGATCTGGATATGCCAAACGGCTAATGTTTGCTTCAAAATCCTGTAGGTTCACTTCAGATTTTTACGTTTTGTCACTCAGTTGCACATACTATAACTGATTCAGCGATTGATTATCATATATCTTATCTAAGACGGAAATGATCCTCTCGAAGTTACTTTGTTCGTCTACTAGAATGTTTTGGAAAAATTCTAATGCTATACCTCTTAACGAATTTACAAGAGATAGATCTGTTTTGATTACCCCAATGCTCTGATGTTTTACGCTTTGCAAGTCGTGTTGTTTTTAATCTCCACTTTATTTTGGATAGTGCTAATTTCACAATTTACTTTGGTGGTAGCAAAATTGAGCTGTTCATTTTTCATAGTGGTAATCAGAATTCATTGTTTTTCATTTATAGTGGTTACAAGATTTTCTAATTTCTCATCAGAAGTTGCTACTAACTTTAGTTGAATTTCTCGTTGAGCCTCTTTTTATTTCATCTCCACGATCTTATTTAGTTTTTCGTTCAGCTTATCAGTAAGCCTTCTGAAAATGTCCTCGTCCATTGTAAATTCAACTCTTCTCGTTGTCGCCATAATTAAATTTAGATTTTAAAATCCATGTATCCCACAGTCTAAAACTACTTGATAAGAGTTTTCTATGGGTTCATACAATTAATGTAATCGAAAAACAAATCTGCTTTATTCTTGATTTCACAGATTAGCACAAAATAAATATTTCATGCTATTTCTACTCCATACACTACTGGCTTGCTATGGACAACTCGCTTTTATAGTCTATTACTCTTCCTCGAATATTCTAGGTGCAGTCGATCTCTGTTCTAAACGTCTTGAAGTGACTAGAAGTCGGTACTTTGGCATCATCAATGGTTCGTTCAGAAGGATGGTTTTTGTCTCCAACTGTTTATTTCGGAGGGGTCGTTGTTGTTATATGTGTAATATGTTGAGAGAATTCGATTCAGTGGCATACAAAAATTAATCATTATAACAATATATGATGTGCTTAAAAAATATTTCTAATTTACTCTTCAAAAAATACTAGGAATTTTACTTAGGTTTTCCTGAAAAATTGAAGGGGGCCGTATTTACCCAATTTTTAAAAATTTTGGGGTCAGTAATGTCGAATAAAAAATATATGTTTGTATTCACCATAACCCATTCATATGATATATTACGTGATAGTGTTGAAAAAAATATATAATTTTTACTTTTCATTTAAATATCTAATTTAAACTCCTAAACTATATTAGGATTTTGTTTAGGTTTTTATGTAAACTTTGCGTGCGAGTTTGAGTGAGGTTCTATTGCCCTTTTTTAAATTTTTGGCTCAGTAGTTTCCGAGATACTATTGGTTTAAAACAATTTATTGACGGCAAAAATAAATCTTTTTTATTTCCAGGCAAATTCACAATAACGATTTTATTAAAAATGACGGCTTTGGACATACTATTACCCCCCAAAAACTTAATTCGTTTATTTCTGCTTTGTATTCCTAACTGTGCATTAATACCAAATATACAATTTTCAGTTCGTTAGTTTCGGGGAAACTTGGTAATGACAGAAAAACAGACACAAGATGAATCCCACAAGAGTTTTCGTGGGATGAAGGTAGACCTTTATTTATCCCACTATTTAATAAAATAAATGCAAGGAGTTATAGTAGACACAGATTAATTATTAATTAAGTCCAATCAGTCATGCATTAAAACTGTTGGTTAAAGTTTTGCACCAGAGCATATATAGAAAATGTTAATATTAAAGACACCTAGGTTGGGTTTAGGGCTGTTTTTGCGTATTGGTTCAGAGTTGCTGCGATGTTCAGAAGTATGACTTTCTATATTTTATGGATTATGAAAAACAGGGTTCAGTACAAAATATCGACATACTCAAAACGACAGGCATAGAAGACAAAGATATTAGCTGCATTCTACTCTCACCAAACCGCACATATATCAACAATAGAACTAAAAGTACAAGATATGCTTAGATGTCATTTTTAATGAAACAGTTGAACATAAAGATCAATATCAAAATAAATGGAGTATATCTCAATAACATTAGATACGTGATTGATTCTGTTTTGATAGCGGATAACATAAAAAATTTACAACAAATGATAAATCATCTGAACAATACATGTAAGAATTATGGACACTCAAAACAGCCTCAATAAACAAATTGCAAGCGTTTGAAACAAGGAAAAAAAGTGAAAAGCAGTTTATTTTAGACATAATGAGGAACCTAATATACCCATTTCTTGTGAAATAGTGGTCAAACGTGATGTAGGAAGGAAAACTTGGGAGACTGAAGTCAAGTCAAGGATATCGGATTGATCTTGGGGGTATAATTTATGCAGTAGTTAATTAACAATAAATAGTCTAGTGCCTTTTATAAAGGAAAATATGGATTAAGTTTCTTCTTAATTTCAGCTATGACTGTATCAACTTTTGTCTAAAGTTGAATTTGTCATTATTTGTCGGAAAGGGTTGGAGTAGTAAAATACTTTTAATAGGTGCAACTTCAATAATTAGTTAGGAGTATATAGTTCACAGATTTTTACAACCAAAAACAACGAAAGAAGTTTTTTTTCTAATTTCGGGTAGTCCAAAGTGATCTAGCGGATGAATGGGGTCTTTTGATAGCAATTAATTCGCAATAAATACATGCTAGATCACCCCGCTAGACCTGTTGCTTCAGGATATCCAGGTCTAGCTATGACAATTTTGTCTAAAGCTGGAATAACTATTATTTCTCTGAAAGGGTAGCGTCAATAAAATTATTTGTCACATATAAGTTTAGCAATTAATTAGCAATAAATGTTCCACTAAAATTTTCTAACGTGAAATACGGAAATATATTATTTTCTAGGGGCTGAAGGCGGTTATTTTGTGCACTTACCCTGATGACAAAAATTGTCTAGCACAGTCACTGTTTGTCGGATGGAATTGGAGCATTAAATTTTATTCCTGCGTGCCAAATTAGCAATAAGTTGTATGATATTTTCCAAATGGCTATTATGAAATGATTATGCTAGCTTGACACACATTTAAGACAGAGTACAAAAATCTTGTTTTCTTTTTCGCATTTTGATTACCATTTTACATACTACGTTTTGATCGTTAGCTCCATGATATAGCAAAGAGAACAAATGTTCCATTTTTCTTTCAGTCAATTTTTATTGTTTTTTTTTTAATTTGAACTTAAAATAATGCCAACTGTTTAAAACATTTACTTTTGCAGCATTATGGCGTATACAATATATGAGTAGAAAATGTTTAAGATAATAAGATATGTTGCTTCAAAAACAATCACTCTTAGTATACACTTATCACTGTTGAGGTTAAGTACCCATTTAGAATGTTTAATTCAGTTGTGAGCAAATTGGGGGGGGGGGGGTTATAAAGAGGGAAGTATTTTGTTCTATTTAGTATTTCTCAAATTTTGTAGTACATGCTACCGTATTGATGAGACATCAATTGCTGGATTAATAAAAAGTTAGACTGGAATTTTTGAAATGGCGCCAAACAGTATTCTCGACGCTGGGCAGAAAAAAGTAGTACCATCGAGAACGACAAATTAACCTATATAAAGAGACATTAATTTCTGCAGTTAGTTAGTCTTAGTGCGTTGAGCTTATTTCGTTGTTATGATTTCGATGTAAATAGGATTAGAATAAGCTGTTGTAAATATTTGATGGTTTAAGTGTAAATAAAAGTTTTTAGAAAAGTGAAGTGAATATTAATTCTTCAAAATAATTAATTGAACCCACAGAGTTTACAACAGTATTGTTTACTTTTAACTAAAAACTTTAGTATCACTGTCAATTTTTTCGCATCTTTTTAATGTGTAACCCTGTAAAAAATCCCGTGGATTCCAATAAAAAAAGTGTATGGGAACCTAATGTGTTTTTGTCCCTGTCAGTCCACATATATGCCCAAACAAATTTCTAAGCGAAACACTAGTTTTGCAACATGGCTGCATTAAACTTACTGTTTATGGAAAAAATATTATTTTTTCATTATGTACTTTTTTGCATTACAGCTGTTACAAATAGGAAACATTAAACTTACTGATTATTGAAAAACCATTCAATAATTTTTTTATTCTGTATTAGGATATATGTGGATGCTTCAACGGACTACAGTAGAAACAGATATATACACACAGGTTACGTCCATGTAGAATTCATACTATTACGAAGTACATTAAAATTCCACTAATTCCAATAAAGAAAACTGGCTATATTGTAGTTGTTTCCTGTTTCGCTATATTGTTCTCGGAGACAGATTCCATAAGTTTATCTGTCAAATTTTCTTTCCAGATATCCAGATAGACTGCATCTGCATACAAACTATTACAGTGTCTGTAGCGCTGTACGGGACTGTGTTGGGTGTTTCGTACCTAGTATATCCACAGCATTTCATCCGGCCAATATGTTTTGTTGTATGATGTAAAGAAAACTCGCTAGCAAATAGATTCCATTCATTTATCTGGCAAATTTTCTTCCAGATATACTGCATACAAACTATTACAGTTTCTGTAGCTATGTTGGGACTCTATTCGATCCGGCCAATAAGTTTTGTTGTATGATGTTAGTAAATTTAAAATATTGAATATTAATTACACTGTTAGTTCGGGTATAACTACATTTACAGATTTTGCTACTATTACAGATTGCGATATTACCATTAACAGAATAATACAAACTGAATGAGTTTTTACCTGTGCTGTAATACCAGTAAGATGCCATTTAAACTTGGAATGCATAATTCAGACAATATGTCCATTCCATTAAGTTTATTAAATGTATTCCTATGTACAGTAGTATACTTGATATCGGGGAATTTCTTTTTCACGATTTCTATTAATCGATTTTCCTTACCATTATCAACAAATGTATTTGGAATAATTATCTAAAAGTAAAGTAAATGTTAGTTTGAATGAAATATATCAAATTATTGTGCAAACAACCATTACTTACAAGCAACACACACAGCAAAAAATAAAGATATTTCGATTAATCTAACTTTACAGTGATACCTAAACAAGATTGATATTAATTTCCTAATTTATATAAAAGTTAATTTCAACAGAGGATAATAAGTATAATACAAAATAATCATTTTTTTCTTCTTGGATTCTTATCAAATCACAAAAACATATATATAAACTCATTATTAAATGATCACTTTTTTGAACATTTTAATTTATTAGTAGGAGTTTTACTTAACAGAAAAATATTGTCAGTGTTTGCCAATGATTATAATTACACTGAGTTTTCTGAAGCACTAGATCTTGATGAGTATATGTACTGTTGAGAAAGAATATATGTTTAAACTACAAAAAGAATTTTAACTTTTTTTCAAAAGTCATTACTTATATTTAAAGAAAGACGTTAACCCATCTTTTTTCGTAGAATCATATATGGTGCGTCTGGTGATTATATGGAAATAAATTGCTACTATCCAAATTTAAGAGGCTTAAATACTAAAGATGATCGGTTTTTTTCAACGGTAAGTGAGAGAGAGTATTACTTAATAGGTATCACTGAATCCTAGCTTAGCGAAGGTGTGAGTGACAGTTATAATGTTTACCGCAAAGATAGAAAACTCAGTGTAGTGCATAAGTGTACCAGAGGTGGCGTTTTACTTGCTATTAGTAGAGATTTCAGGACAGAAATTTTAGATGTAAGTAAAATTGACGTGTTATTTCCTTAACTTGATTTGCTAATTCTAAAATGCAATTTTAATATCATCTGTATATATGTAGATATATTCCGAACTGGCTTTCTGCAGAGAGCTATGAAGCTTTCTTTGACTGCCTCGAACAATTCTGTTTTTTAAATGAGAGTATAGTTTTGGTACTGGGTGATTTCAATGCTCCCTTGTAGTCGGAACAAATAATTGACCAAATAACAGCAGCGGTAACCAGTTTTTCTAACCTGAATAACTTTCCTCAATGCAACTTTGTAAAACATAACTGCAACAGGTTATTAGACCTTATATTCTGCTCTAAGAAATTTATGATGATTTGAGTAATACACTTATTACAAACTTACACTTTATTTAACAAATTGTGACAATTGTTTCGCGTCCGATGGAGCTTAATCATACAATCCATACAATTGTATGATTAATATGATGAAATATTATCTATACTCAGATATATACTAGCATTCAAGCAACTATTTCGCCCTATCAGCATGGTTTTGTTAACAAAAGGTCAACTGTTACGAATTTAGTGGTAATTGCCTAGTATTTAGCAGAAGTGTCCAATGGTCAAGTGGACGCCATCTAT
This sequence comes from Octodonta nipae, assembly GCA_034190945.1. NCBI lineage: Eukaryota > Metazoa > Arthropoda > Insecta > Coleoptera > Chrysomelidae > Octodonta > Octodonta nipae. The sequence continues at coordinate 45,379,092 of CM067222.1, read as the reverse complement.
ACCGATTTCTCCAAAGCCTGTGACAGAATAGACCATGAACTATTGCTTAAGAAATTACATAATTTTGGATTCGCGAAGAACACTGTTCAACTTATAAGATCATATCTTTCTAATAGAATCCAGTACCTAGCATTCAATGGTTATATTAGACTTATACTCTAATGAATTTACTGCAACATCTGGGGTACTAAAAGGCTCCATTCATAGACCTTTATTGTTTATATTATTCATAAACGACCTATGTGATTTGCTGGATTGTAGACGCCTTTGCTTCGCAGATGATTTGAAGATATACTCAGTGAACAGCGTTACTGACTGTGAGGAGCTGCTGAACCAACTTTGTTTTATTGAAAAATTGGGCACTAATAATTATCTTGCCCTTAATGTACAGAAATGCAATGTTGTTCGATTTACAAGGCGACATTCGACTATCGAATTTAACTAATACAGTCAAGGACCTTGGAGTAGTGTTCGACTCAACTTTGTCTTTCAGCCACCACATATCCATCAAGGTTTCGGAAGCCACGAAGTCATATGGTTTCTTAATTCGTAACTGTAGATAATTCACAAAGATCAATTTTTTAAAAATACTGTGTTATGAGTACGTATGATCTAAATTAGAGTATGTGACTATGGTCTGAAGTTTAATCTACGAAAAGCACAGGCTATCTATGGAGACAGTCCAGAGAAGATTTCAAAAATTGATTGTTAAAGTGGATGGGTCTTATGCAATAAGGGGAATTAGTACTAATGATTTGTGTACGAGGGCGAGTATGACACAACTGGAACATAGGAGAACATTCGCGTCGCTGGCGTTACTGTATAAAGTGATTCATGGATAGATAGACTGTTCTGCTATCTTAAGTATGGTCAATTTTAATGTATCTAGTTTCCGTACTAGAGCTGTGAGTACCTTCAGCAAGGCTAGAACAAACATACTGGTGAGTTCACCAATATACAATGCGTGCTATAATTTTAATGTAATGCCTACAAGTGAACTTCGGAAGGCTGCAGTGGAAAATTTGTAGGAGTTTTACATATGTCGGAATTCATTTCATCAATTGAGGAGAGCGCAACTGATGAAGGTTCTCGACTAAAAACTAAAAGTTAGTATCGTAGTTTTACATATAATTGTACTTAAGTTTCACATTTTAATTTTTACTGTTTTTATTCTATAATTTTTATTTTTACTTTATTGTATGCTTTTATTCTTTGCTTTCTTTATTTGCTTTATGCAATTACCTTAGTGATTCAATCACTATTCAATAACTTTAGGTGTAATTAAATTGTATATTATTCTGTAAATGGGAAACTGTTGAATAATAAAGCTAGTATTTATTTATTTATTTATATAAAAGAAATCTACCAGTCTGTCGACACACAAAGTAATGTACTACTAGTTGGAAAACTTGTGATTTGTCTGTCATTTGTCATGCACCATGTTATTTGAACGTGATATTATTTTTCTAAATGTCAAATAATTATGAAAATTAGTGTGCTTCTTTATAATTTTAATTTACACAGTTGCAGGTATGACAATTATGATGCTAGATTATTCTAGCAGCTACGTGAGCCTATAGTTCTTATTTATTATTATTATTTAAGAAAATAATGATCTGGCAATGTTGGTAAGTTTGTACGGGTGCAATATTATCTCCATAATTCTCCAAATGTCATAATATTTATGAAAAGTAATGTGCTTGTATAAATCTCAACACCCTAGTTTTGTGATAAGGGAAAGACACTCCCAAACCAAAAACACTTACAAAATCGAAGAAAAACCATCACTTAAGAAGAATGCAACGCAGTCGCAATCAAGACAATAGAAACAGTACAAAAAATCAACAAATATAGGCAGAGAATTTTACATCGGCCATAATAAATGATGTTTACGGTGTACAGAACAAAGTGTAGAATATGTGAAGAAATAGAAGAAAACCTATGATACCAAAGATACTGCAGCTACAGAGAATAGCAGCTAAGCTGAAAATTAAAAAGTCACTAGGCTCGGAGAAAATCAACAAAGAAATGATTAAATATGAAGGAGATAAATTCGATGAACTCACTATATAACGCAAAATTAAAGTCAGGACAAATATTAAAGCAATAGAAAGAAAGCACAACTAAATCCATCTTTAAAAATATAAATAACAAATACAGGAATAAATGAAGAACAACAAGTCGATGCAATATTCATCCTACGTCAAGTATCATTAAAAACTATCGAGTTCATTTGCTTCTTAGATCTCACGAAGGCGTTCGACAGATAGACTTCAGGTGGTGACAAATTTTGGTCCACCATTTTCTGCGTTGTTGATAAATTCTATGATGTAACCAAGCATTTAAATACGATTGGCTTAAATGTTGCATGTGGCCAAAGGGTTGAGATAAGGGCGTGATCCTATAAGGAAATGAACAATATGGCCACGATTTTCTCACTCCTGCCAAGCCGAGGAATGAAATTTGATATCGAGAGTAGTCCACCAAAAATGGCTTAAGGTTTGCGAATGGCAAAGTAAGATATTACAGAAACTTGAACGATTCCTGTCCTTTCTTTTTTTATTACAAGAACACGACCTTATGTCAGCTCTTAGGCCACATGCGACACTTATGCCTATCATATTTTGATGATGGGTTGCATCATAGACTTCATTTAGTCAAGAAGGTTGAAGCGAGAAAATAGGCCCTAAACATTCTTTTTTTGGAAAATGGAAAACGAGGTTTTTCTATGTTATCCACACGGTTCTCTCGCCTTATTCTATTCAACGATGTCATACTCTTCAACCCCTTTCGAAACAGAAGCAGGGAAATGGTGGACCAAAATCTATCATCAGCTGACGGTCTAAGAGTAAGACTGAGATACGTAATGAACTTGCTATGTAGACAAGAAATTATTAAATTATTTCTATGATCAAAGAACTCAACAAAAATAACACAAACAACACACTTAAATATGTATTGGCAAACAAATAATGAAAAAAAATACCAGCCGCTAGCGGAATTAGGCAACAAGACAGCCTCAATTCTGTTTATCATAATCATCAATAATAACAAAAGTTAAAACAGCTAGATATCCAATGCGGAAAAAAGGGATTACAATGTCACGCAATAAGGACGATTTACAAAGAATGCTCCACAAATTTAAATTAACGGCCAGCGAACTCAAAATGATTATCTCGCAGATTATTTTTAAAGATTCAAGTCGAAGCAAACTGTCTGTATACAATCAAAGTGAGAACCAGGACATAAATGGAAATATTTAGACGCACAGGTTACCAGAAACAAAAATCTAAAGGAAGAGGTGAAGGAACAAGAAACAAAGCAGCGTTAATATTGTTGCGAAATTTACCTAAGCATTTCAATACGACATCGATCGCTGGAAGGATAAAAAAATTAATCTCGAAATGGCTCGGCATCTGTAGAATTGATAATGGATTGTACGAGAGTTCTCGATGCTGATTTTAAAAGAAGCAGCCCATCATCACAGGAGTTAGTTAGTGCGGCGAAGAGCTTATGTTATATTATATTTGCGATATTCGAATCAGCTGTTGTGTATATTTGATGTAAATAACAGTTTCTAGAAAGTGAGAGTGGAAATTAGTTTTTAAATTTTAATTGAACCCACGGAGTATATAACAAATTTGGTGATCAGAAGTGCAGGATTAAGTGAAGTTAGATTCATAATTTGATTCATGGAAACCCGAAAAATGGAAAAAGAAAAAATGGACGAGACTACCAAAAAAATATGCAAACAGGTTACAGATGGACTAGACGAAATAATAGCTCAGATCCGGGAAAAACGTAACAAGAAGGAGAAACAACATCAAGAAGAAATTCAACAAAGGTCGTAAAATCTTTTGATGCAAAACGTAAAATAGAATTAGAAAATCTTGTCACTCCGATGAAAAGCAAACACAACAAAATCTTATTTCTACGATGAAAAGCGAACAGCAAAATCTAGTTTCAACGATGAAAAGTGAACAACAGAATTTAATTGAGGGATTATTCTCGAAATTTTAACAAGAACAAGTTGAGTTAAAACGACAAAATGATTTTAAAATATTTGAAGAAAAACAAGGCAAAACGACAACTGCAATTTGAACAATTAATGCAAATTGTAGCACAAGTTAATGAAACAGTTAATGACAGAATGCAAATAGTTGAGTCAGACATAAAAGAGATTAATGATGACATTAAGATTATAAAAAATACCGTGGACACCCTTGAAACCAAAGTAGATGACCTTGATTCCATCCAAAGCCAGGTAAAATTTGAAATCAGTTCTATTCAAAACACAGTTCAAGATAAAATCAGTGCCATCCAAAACAAGGTAGAAATAGAGATTAAAACAATGCTGCAGGACTTACAGCGAGGAAAATACCAGAACACCATGAGTACCAAAGGTTCCGTTAGCAAACCACCCACATTTGATGGCAGTTCATCTTGGTCCATGTATAAACGGCAATTTGAAACAGTGGCTACAGCTAATGGATGGAATAACCAATACAAATCTACCTCTCTTGTAATTTCCTTAAGAGGTCCGGCCTTAGAACTCCTCCAAAGCATTCCAATCGATGAACAAGCCAATTTCGACAAGATAAACGATACGACAATCAATCCTTGAGCCAGGTATACCAAGTCCAACTGAGTGGAAAAACGCAAAAATCCGGTGAAAGCTTCCAAGAATTCGAAGCAGAGATTAGGCGGTTAGTACACTTGCCCTACCCAGACCTGCCAGAGGAAACAAAAGACCGGTTGGCCACACAGAGTTTCATAAACGGCATCAGAGATGTGGAAGTACAAAGAGATTTAAGACTGAGTGGCGTCAAGAAGAGTAATGAAGGTCTACTTCGGGCTTTGGAAGTAGAGGCCGTCATGAGCATGTCCAAGCCGAGGGTTCGAGCAGTTTCCTTCAACCAGGAAGAGCCAGAGTCACCATTTCAAGCACTGTTGGCTGGTATGAACAAACTATTAGAACAGTGCAGAGAACTGATACCAGAAGAGCATGTCACCGTTGTGGACGGACAGAGCACTTTCAACGTGATTGTCGAGTGAGGCTACCTGAAAGATCACCAACCAGGGGTAACCAACAGAACAGCCACATGTCCAGGGACCGTCAGCCAGTCAGCATAAGGGGGCGAATGCTGACTAACCCTCCACCAGCCCCCCAAACGTTATCCATCCGGGGATTTTGCCGAGACAGCAGCAGCCTAGAAATCAGGGGCACCATCAATGGCCGAGCAATTACTATCACCATCGACACCGGCGCCGCTGTGTCCAGTGCGAAGTCCAGGGTTTTGAGAGCATCTGAAATTCGGGCAGTTACCAATAACACCAGCTCAGAACAGTCACCAGCGAGTACATGCCAATACAGATGTCGTGCTACAGATAGGGTACAACATGATCCGGCATAGGGTCCTGGTAGCCAATATTGAGGACGATTTTATACTGGGTATGGATCTAATTAGCCAGCATGGATTTATGTTCGACCCGAGATATGATGTTCTACGGTTCCTAAATGAGGAATTTGTATTGACACGGTCCGTCAACAGTTCAGTCACCTCCATAAAAATTGTGGCAAAGTCTTCAGCTAGAATTCCCCGTCGAACGGAAAAAATTATTCATGGGCAGCTAGAGAGTAATCCTGGGAGCTGCGTTGGAATGGTGGAGCCCGTACACTCAGCTCATGACTACTTAGTTGAAAGGGCTATAGTTAAAACCGGACGAGATATACCAATTAGAGTCCTGAATTTGTCCAACAACGAATTGCCAGTGATCAAGAGATAGCTTGTTTCGAACAGGTCGAGACCATCATCAATTGCGAAGAAGGGTACCAGACATCGGTGAAGGAGACAGAGCCCCGTCCTGACACCAGAGGAACAGAAGAAAGCCAAGCAATTTATCACAAAGCACTGACAAATTTTTAGCAGTGAAGATGGAACCACCGGTCGCACCAACATCATCCAGCACCGAATAGATACCGGAAAGGCTCAACACATCAGAATACCACCTAGGCGACTACCATTGGGGCAACAGTCCATGATACAAAATGGAGTTATTGAGCCATCCATCAGCCCATGGTCCGCCCCCGTCGTGCTAGTTTAAAAGAACATAGGAACCACCCGATTTTGGGTGGATTACAGAAAGCTGAATGACGTCACCAAGAAAGACAGCTATCCACTACTCCGAATTAATGACACTCTGACCATACTAGCAGGCTTCCGTTGGTTCTCCACACTAGACCTAAAGAGTGAATACTGGCAGGTAGGTCTACATGAAAACGACAGAGAGAAGACAGCGTTCTCCACTAGTAAAGGGCTGTTTCAGTTCACGGTCATGCCCTTTGGGTTATGTATTGCTCCCGCAACATTCGAGAGGCTAATGGAGTATGTCCTGAGCGGGTTAACATAGAGGACGTGCTTAGTATACCTCGACGACATTCTAGTCATGGGTCAGACATTCGACGACCATCTGAAGAACCTGGGCGAAGTATTATCCTGAATTAATAACGCCCACCACCATTGCCGCGCCTTTACATCGGCAGACCACTGAGAAAGAGACCTTCCGTTGGAATCAGGATTGCGAAACATCATTCAGACGACTGAAGGCAGCACTATGTTACTGCCCAATCCTAGCCTTTCCTACACAGTCCGACAAGTTCATTTTAGACACCGACGCCAGCAACACAGGTTTGGGGGCCGTCCTATCCCAGGTGCAAGATGGTGAAGAGAGGGTGATCGACTACTACAGCCGTGCATTCTCGAAACCGGAAAGAAATTATTGCGTCCCAAGAAAAGAACTTCTTGCAATAATAAGGGCGGTAGACCATTTCCACAAATACCTCTATGGTCGTCATTTCATTCGAACAGATCATGCCGCACTCAAATGGCTGCTGGACATGAAGACACCGGAAGGACAACTGGCCAGGTGGATGGAGAAATTACAGCAATACGATTTCAAGGTGGAACACCGTGCCGGCCGTTTGCACAATAATGTCAATGCCCTATCCAGAAGACCCTGTAGAGCAGAATGCGGACATTGTCTGAAGACGGAACAGCGAGAGGGTATCTCCATCAGACAGATCCGAGTCCAGGCCAATGAAGACTGGACAACGGAACAGTGCATCCAGGACCAAATGGCTGATCCAGACATCGAACCAATCTTGTCACTCAAAACGAGAGGGGCACCCAGGCCACGATGGGACGAAGTATCTAGATACTCTGACGTGCTGAAATCGTTATGGGCCCAATGGGACTCTCTAAGAATAGAGAATGGAATGCTCAAGCGAGTTTGGGAAAACACTAATGGCCGAGAAACCAAGTCCCAACTGGTAGTTTCTAAGAAAAAGGTACCAGCTATCCTGACCGAAGTACATGATGGGATTACCGGAGGCCATCTGGGCATGAATAAAACCGTAGACAAAGTTCGCCAGTGGTACTACTGGGTGAATTACTTCGAAGACGTCAGAGCTTGGTGCCGCAAATGAGACACCTGTGCAGCCAATAAGCGCCCGAAGACCAAGGGCAGAATGCAGCAGTACAATGTGGGCGCCCCTTTTGAGAGAATTGCCATCGATGTCGCCGGTCCGTTTCCCGAGTCTGAGAGGGGGAACAAGTACATTTTGGTCGCAATGGATTACTTCAGTAAATGGCCTGAGGCATATGTGGTTCCCAACCAAGAGGCAGCCACGGTAGCGACGGTGCTAGTAGAACAGCTATTCAGCAGGTTTGGCGTCCCGATGGAACTACATTCAGACCAGGGTCGTAACTTCGAATCGAATGTATTCCAGAAGGTCTGCACGATGTTGGGGATCAGGAAAATGAGAACAACATCATTGCACCCACAGTCAGAAGGAATGGTGGAAAGATTCAACAGGACCTTGGCACAACACCTATCCAAGGTCGTCAGCAATCAGCGTGATTGGGATGAGCATATTCCCCTATTCCTGTTGACATATCGCTCAGCCGTACATAATGGAACAGGCCTGACTCCAGCCATGGTCCTATTCGGAAAAGAGCTGCGATTACCCTGCGATTTGGCTTTTGGCTCCCCTGAAGAACCTTCCCAAGACATCGACGATTATGCCGACCAGCTCCGACATAACATGCTGACAATACACGAATTAGCCCGAACGCAGATGATGGTCACCAGTGACCGGATGAAGACGCGATACGACCTCAAGGCCAATTCAGTCGGGTTCCAGGAGAGGGACAAAGTCTGGCTGTAGGAATAGACTTACACCCGCCTGGTGGTCAAGAGACTTCGTCTGCAATAAGGTGGTCCACGACGTTTTATTTTTTTTGGGCTAATAAATTATCCCAAACGTAAATTATTCTGAAAGTGGCCCATACAAACTGAAATTCAAATTGAAGATGTCTAGATAATAGTTGGGTATCTGATTAATGTATATACCCTTTCATTTTATATACAAATACTTCAAATAATTAATGTAGTATTGCGTAATGATGATATATTTTAGATTAGTTGCGAGGAGAATTTTCTAGTGTGAAATTTTTTAAAATTGAATTATTATGGTATAGCAGTATTAAAGCAGGATTCGCCATAATAAAGACTAATAATGCATACTATTGATAAGAATTTCATTTGGGGTTAAAACAATTGCTTCTTTATTTTATCACAAATTTACAGTACCTATTTCGCTACTACTTTTCTTAGGTTATATATTTTCGCTGACTCGTATATTCGTTCTTCACTGAACTGAACACACAGTACGTCATCATGCATTTGCTCTTGAGTGTTTATACTGGTTTTACATTCTTGAATATGTTAGAATAGTCGGTATTTTTAATAATCAATTTTGCATTCAAGGAAATGTTTTTTATCTTAATTGCTTATTTCAAAGAGGCAGTTTTATTATAGCTGATTAATTTCGAAAAGGATTTGTTTTTAGTAGCGTAAAATTTAAACGCTGTAATTCTGATCTGCCCGATTGGAATCATCCTCTCCATGTTGGAGAGCCACTATTTCGAAATGAGCCACCTTCATCTTGACCCTCGGATTACGGTGAATGCCAAATTGATCCTATTAACTACTTCGAATTGCCCATCCCAATCTGGTAGTAGCTTTGGAGACCTGTCTTTGCTCCTCTGGTGGTTGTATAACCAGTCATTATCTACTTGTTAGAACCCGATCGAATTTGCTTTCAAATCGTAACGTGTTTTCATCCGATCGCTGGTTGTCAACATCTTCGCCCTAGTTAGCTCGTGTGTGACCAACATGCTTTGCCTAAATTGGTGGGCATAATCATTAAATTCGTTGAACGGTTGTTCTAGTAATTCAAAGGCCAAATCACACAGTAGTCTTGATTCCGTTCCAAACAGTACTCATTATCGTTTTCTTAATGACCAACATCTTGCAGACCTTCTGGAAAGGTTAGACTCATCCCGCCCTTGATCCGAATACAACTACAACGTTACACCAAACTTGTTTCACCAGCACCGTGGTTGCCTACTGAATGGATATGACATATGGCTCCGGCCATTAATTAAAATAATCTATTTGGACCAAAATATCTTTGTTACCCCTGTCGAACTCGAGGAATGGACCACCAACAACTTTCAAATGGAAGCCCACATTGTATTCTGACTTTAGTACGAGTCTTCGGACTCTTCGGGCTCATACTGGCTGTCCAGATGGCCGGCATCACTTAAAATAATTTACTCTGTATATATTATTGGTGCTAAGGTTACCTCCGGTAATTCTATTATGTATCTTTTTCTGTGGGGCTATCAGGCTGATGGATGGCTCAATAACCTCTTCTTGTAACATGCTTTCGATATTTTTTTCGGCTGTCTATTGTTGCCCAGTGGTAGTATTTTCGTAGGTTGAGCCTTCCCAGTATCTATTCTATATTGGATGACATTTATATTTGGTGTGGTGGAAATAAGGGGGAGTGGAATTAGTTATACGGGGTGGTCCAAAAAAGCTATATTGAGTGGGCCATAAACAGTTCCATATACCAAGTGGTTGAATAAGGGTAGAATATTTATACAGCGAATAAAATGTTTTAAAAAATGTCTTAGGTAAGCAGTTAGTTCATAAAATAACAAAATGGGTTAAAGACATGTTCGAAGCAGTTGTTTATACAAGGTGTTTGAAATATAAGATAGAGTGGAATTATAGTTTATGTTGTGGTAAAAAACTTGTTTTATATCCACAAGTAGTTACATATATAGGATGGTTGAAATATGTAGCGGAGTATAATTACAGTTATACAGGTGGGTTTAAAAATATTTTAGAGTAATGGTATGATCTACAAGCTGTTCCATTTACCGGATGGTTGAAATATAGGGTGGGGTAGGGTTCTAAGGATACAGGGTTGTAGAAAAATGTTATATTTGGTGGCAAATAAGTAGGTGTATATAAAAGATTGTTGAAATATTGGGTAGCCTACACTTAGAATTATACAGGGTAGGTAAAAAATGCTAGAAACTTTTTGTCATATAGCACTTGCATATATAGAGTACCTGAAGTATGGTGCGCAGTAAAGTTATAGTTACACAGTGTAATTTAAACAAGGTTAGAATAAGTTGTAAATGAAGGGTGGTTTAAATGAAGTGTGAAGAAAAATTATACTTTAATATATCTTGAAAAAATATAAGGAAAAAATGTGAAATAGCGTAGTTCATAATAAGTTGCAAAGAGAGGATAGTTGAAACATGGGGTGAAGAAGTGTTATGATAATTATTTTAAAAATGTTATATTGGTTAACCAGTAGCGTATACAGGGTAGTTGTAAGACAAACAAGGTGATTCAAAAACATGTTGAACAAAATTGTTGTTTTCGGTGCCCCATAAGCAGTTGCGGTTTTGGTGAAATATATTTGACATTGATGGATTTATAGTTATACAGGGTGGTAAAGAAATGTTATACTGGGTGGCCGATAAGTAGTTGAAAATACAAGGTGATTGGAATAGCGGGTGGAGTAGATTTGTAGTCAAACAGGTTGAATATATATTTTTTTGTAAGATAGAACATGAGCTGTTGCATATATGCAATATCTGAAACATGGATCGAAATAAAATTATAGTTCATACAGTGTGATTAGAAGTATTTAAAAAGTTTATATTTGGTTGCCCCTAAGCAGATGCACATACAGGGTGGTTGAAATATTTTGTAGAGTAAAATTATGGTTATACAGGGTGGTTCAAAAATAAGTTATAATGATTGACAAATTGGCAGCGGTGTATACAGTATGGTTTTAATGGAGATGGAAGTAGAGTTAGTTATACAAAGCGGTTAATTTTTTTTTGAATAAAATTGTTTTATAGACTGGACAATAAGCAGTTGTAGTTTGGGTGAGGGTTTAAATAAAAGTTTGGTATTAGGATGCAAAACTGTGTGTTTATATTTGTGACTCACGAAGGGTTCCACATCATTTCTGTTAGGATGGATAAAAAAATATAAAAAAATTAAAAAAAAAATGTTATATAGGGTAGACCATAAACAGTTGCATTCTTCTATATAGAATATCTGAAATATGGACAGAAGAAAGATTATAGTTTTAGAGTGTGTTTAACACAATGTGCCAAAAAGCTACATAATAAAAGTTGATTAAATTATAGAGTAAAGAGAAATTTTTCTTCAAACGGTGATTCAAAAAATATCAGGAATAATTGTATACAGCGTAGACCATTAGCAGTTGCATAGCGGAAATATAGGCTAGAGAAGAGTTATAGTCAGGTGTCGAAGTGCTTCTTGGGAAATAACACCACAGTTTAAAGAAAATTGCTGTATATTCCAAACATTTCGGGGTCTAGATCAGACCCCGTTGTCAATGGTTAAGAAACTACGGATTAAAAAGGCACAATTCTAAGATGTAAATTAAAATATTTGACAATGTGTAAAATATATTTTTTTAAATAATACACATTGTCAAATATTTTAATTTACATCTTAGAATTGTGCCTTTGCAATCCATAGTTTCTTAACTATTGACAATGGGGTCTGAGCTAGACCCCGAAACGTTTGGAATATACAGCAATTTTCTTTAAACTGTGGTGTTATTTCCCAAGAAGCACTTCGACATTGAAAAATATGCCACAAGTATCATTCAGAAAACAATTATAGTCAGGTGTTCAAAAAGTTATATTGGGTGACAAATAAACAGCAGCATACAGGATGGTTGTAATATAGGGTGAAGTAGAGTTACAGTTATTCAAGGGTTAAAAAATTGTTTGAATAAAATTGTTATATAGGGTAGACCATAAACAGTTGCATTCTCCTATATGGAATATTTGAAATGTGGGGAGAAGCAAGATTATAGTTATGGAGTGTGTTTAACACAATGTTAGAAAAAGCTGCATATAAAGGTTGATTAAATCATAGAGTTAAGAGAAATTTTACTTTATACGGTCGTTCAAAAAATATCAGAAAAAATTGTATACAGCGTAGACCATAGTATACAGGATTGTTACAATATGGGGTGAATTAGAGCTACAGTTATTCAAGGTGATTCAAAAAAATTACGAACAAAATTGTTATATTGGGTGGCCCATAAGTACTTGCAGTTTTGGGTGAAATATATTCGGGATTGGTGGATTTATGGTTAAGGAGGGTGGTTCAAACAAGTTACACATTTTTTTTTATATAGGATAACCCATATGTTTCATAAGTTATTTCTTTTTGCGAAGGCTTGAACATTCCGTACGCGGGTGAAACCGCGGGTAACGGCTAGTCCTATATAAAATTTGCCAGTGATCTAGTGTATGGTGTGTCAAATGGTCGGTCTTATAAACTTTTACTAGGACCTGTCTTCTTCGCTATTGCTTGGCAAGATTCTTGTAATTGATTACGGTGCCTACTACTACTACTACTTCTAAACAAACTATTTTTTCGCCACTGGCAATTCCGATATCATTGTTTGACATACTCATTAATTAATTGTCTCTTCCCGGTTTTAACTATAGGACGGGCTATAACCAAGTAATCATGAGCTAACTGTCCGCGCTCAACCATCCCAACGAAGCTGCCGGGATTTCGTTATAGCTGCACAAGAATAATTTATTTGTTTCGTTCCACCGATAATTTTGATAGAGCATTTCGCTACAACTTTTATGGAATCGATGTGGTGTTGACGTGCCATGTCAATACAAATTCCTCATTTAAAAATCTTCTTATCTTAGGTGGAATATGAACCCTTGTGGGCTAATTAAATCCATTCCTACTTTAACATCACCTTCAATATTCTCTACCAGAACCTTGTGCCGGATTCTGTTGGCCCCTATATGCAGCTCTAAATCTGCCTGGCCTTGTATTGACATCGGCCCGCCTGTGGCTATTCAGAGCTGTATATTATAGTTAATTGGCCAGATTTTCAAGGCATTGGGACTGGCACAGCGGTGCCGGTGTCAAAAGTAATGGAAATTGCTTGGCCATTGATGATATCCTTGATGACTTTGATGCTTTTATCTCTACAAAACCGTCTCACAAATACTATCTTGGGGCTGGTGAAGAGCTAGTCAGCAATCGCACCTACGCTCTCTCGCTGCTCCTGGTGGTGGTCATCCCTGATTGGTGATCAGATAGCTTCAGTCTACCATTATGTTAGAGGTGCCTAGAGCGTCGACTGCCTTCTTTGTGACCGTTCAAGGAGTTTGTACATTCGCGACAACAATGCTTGAAGGAGTGACTCAGGTTTTTCCTGGATGGATGAAACTACTCGTATCCTCTGTTTGAACTTGTTCATAACAGGAACTTCTTTATGCTACTAAATCTCAGATTTGTTTGGACTCCAACATCTCTGGTACAATTTATAAAACTTTGTCTAACCAATATTGGTCTCATCGAGAGTACGGCTGGGTTGAACGGCTAATGTTTAGTTCAAATTCTAGTGTTCGACTATGAATTGTTCTGAAGAAGTTCTAATGCTGAACCTCTTATAGAAATTACAGTAGCTGCGGTCACTACTTCAAATTGTCATTTGTACATAGGCCAAGATGAACTGTCATCAAAAATGGGTGGTTTTATAAAGGAGCTCTATAAAACTGGCACTGCCAAATCGGCAAAAATGAAAAGAATATATCTCAGAATTTGTTGCCAAGTTGTTGCTAATTAATTGCTAACAAATCGATTTTGTTGCTCGAACCGATCTCGAGAAATTGACATTGCCAGCTTTACGTAAAGGTGGCGTGATAAATACCTAAATATAAGATAATCAAAAAACAAATAGACCAAAATTTGTTGCTGTAAGACCTCACTAAATAGAGAGTATTCATTTTAAGGAAGTGTTACAGGTATTTTTGACTTTTTGCCTACTGAATAATAGGCTCGGCCGATATTTAATGAAAATTCATTGTTACTTAACTAATGCTGAATTCAAACGTTTTTGTAAAAACTTATAATTGCGGAAATTGGGGTTGAATTTACCCGTTTATTAATTTTTCAGAATGCGTCTAATACACAGCAAAATTATTTTGTTTATTCCAGAAAAATCGAGAGTTAAGCTAGTAAGGCCGGTTTATAAGGATATCTACCGGTCAGAAAATTATTGGATTTCCGGTTATATAGTTTGTTTTTCTAAGTATCAAAAATCATTCCTACCATGAGCAACAAAATTATCTCTTTCATTTATTCTGGAATAGTCGAATAGCATGACCATTCTAAGTTTTAATATTTAAAAAAATATTTTTTTATTGGAGTCTTGCATCAACGAATTTTGGTCTATTTGTTTTTTTTTGTTATTATCTCATATTTAGGTATTTTTCATGTCTTTACGCCGATTTCTCGCGATCGGTTCAAGCAACAAAATCGTTTTATTTTTTATCTTTTTCTTTTAGTCTGGTCTTACAGCAACAAATTAGCAACAAATTATGGTTTATTTGTTTTTTTGATTATCTCATATTTAGGTATTTTTCAGGCTACCTTTTCGTAAAGCTAGTATTGTTGTAGATTTCTCAGGATCGGTTCGAGCAAAAAATCGTCTATTTTTTAGTTTTTTTAAATTTTAGTGGGGACTTACAGCAACAAATTAGCAACAAATTTTGGTCTATTTGATTTTTTGATTATCTCATATTTTGGTATTTTTCACGCTACCTTTACGTAAACCTGGCAATGTCGTCCATTTCTCGAGATCGGTTCGAGCAACAAAATCGATTTGTTAGCAACTGAGATATATATTTTTAAGTTTTGTCGATTTGGTAGTGCTCTGTTTTTCTTTCATTGTGCTTGCCAGATCAATCAAAATTTGATGTTTGTCATCAATAGTGGTCAGAAGATTTTTTAATTTCCAGTCAAAATCACTATTTGTTCGTAAGACTTATTGAGTTTCTTTTTATCCCATTTCTTCAAGATCTTATTTAATTTTTTGTCCAGCTTACCGGTAACTTTTTTGGAAATTACCATACTGGTGTCGTTTAACATACACCATATAATCTAATTCAATTTTTCTATTTCTTGGATTACTCCTATAAGAACTTGATGATTTGACAAGTATTTTAACAATCTATGTTAAGACGATAATTATTGTCTGGTGAATAAGCAATTTCCGGAATGTCTCTTTTAGACATTTCAAAAGTTCTTTTAATCGTTTCACTCTAGATTTCAATACCTTTCTAACGAATAATTTGTTGGGATAAATTTCTAAACTAGCTGAGAAAATGTCAACGAGTCTTTACTACAATGTTCTTCTTTTCTCAAAGGATTACAACCTCTTTATTTACAGGGGCAAGGGAGGGGGGAAGTTGCCCTCTAAAATTTTGACGACAAATTAATTTTGAAATCCTATACACAGTAATCTAATTTTCTTGTCCCCTCAATGAATATGTTAATCTAGTTTATTTGCCCCCTACCCCCAATGAACATGATGAAGATACGCCCCTAGCTCTCGTAGAATGAAGCGTCATACTTTTCAATATTTCTTTATTTCTCGTTACTGCTTCATATAATAACACATATCTAATTGGTTTTGTTTTTTGTTTCCTTTTCTGAAAGCAAATTTCTTTTGTGAGGTAGGCATAAGTATATTAGAGATATTTCTGTTTCAGTTATTTCTAGGTTTCCATCTCCAGGTCTAGTTAATGTAAATTACTATTATTTAATTTAAGAATTCAAGAAATAACGCGTACCTATAAATACAGTGATTAACAACTTTAGACGTCTACACAATATACCTATTTGTACACAGAAAGACTGGATGATCATATACCATGTATTTTCTACAAACATTTGTGAGGAAGACTATGTCTCCATTACAGATCTCGGAATCCTTTACAGGAATATGTGACAGAAAAGAAATGAGGTTAGAAAATCCGAATGAACTGTCAGGATAGTTAAGGGCATTTACATATGGTTTTGACCAAATCCCGACATTTCACTTCTATTCTAAAATCAAATAGCAACACCCAGAAGGAGATATTTAAATTTAATATTGTTTTGGTAAAACATTCTATAGTAAGGAGTAAATTATTCCGAACTTGTCGTTCTCTGCACCATTCTAGTCGTTGCCGTCGATGTTCAGCGGTCAGACATAGCACAATGCTGCAGTCTAAAAGACCTTATACGGCGGTAAACCGTTCGTACACTTAAAATATGGCCTTGTTCGCCTAACCACTTAGCAGCCAATTTCTAGTTGTCGAAAATCGGTCTCTAAAGGCATAAGTCTTAGAAGTCAACCTTGAACTCCATTTGTGCCCCTTCGACGTCCGGTGACTACACTTCTCCGATTTTAGGTATTATCAAACCACGATTGACAACAAATCATACAGTAGTTGGATTTCTGTTGGTGCGGTTAGCGATTTCTCGCAATTAAAAACCCGCCTCCGATAAACCAATAATTCGACTTCTTTCAAATCGACTTAGCTGACGATACATTCGACGTACACCTACTCTAGGCATTTTAACATTATTAAATAGTTTGTTTTCTGATCAAATTTAAAAAAATACAAAAACGACTACAATATTAATAAATAAAAAAAGTTTACATAAAAAACCATACATCAAACTTTACCAATTTTGATCATTTACTCCTTACTATGGTATCTGTTTTACCAAAACAATATTGAATTTAAACATCTCATTCTGGGTGTTGCGATTTCTTTGTAAGTGTGTACAAGGACGTACCCAGCTATTGGATTAGGGAGGCGCAAATTAGAAAAAATTGTCCTAGAGAGGATCAATTCGAAAAAAAATTATCCAAGAGACTGGGGACAACAGAAAAAAAAATGTCTAGAAGGGCGGCAAGTCTGCAAATTTATGGGAAGCTTTAATGGCTGATAGTACATTTTTCAAGTCCAGGGGACGGTTTGGGACCGGCTGGTCTTCGAAAATTTGTCCTTATCAAGTTACTGTTTTTAAATAGGTTTAAAGTCGACTGAACATTTTAATAACTTTGATATTGACCATCTGGATCATTTATCAACAATTTTTTAATTTAGTTCCTCCTTATTGATATAAAGGTACACATGTGCAAAGTTCTCCTAGGCATTTTTATGTCTTTCATATTTTTTAGGTCAGCAATGATTCGATTGACTTGGACTCACTTGAACTATATAAGCTATATGATTTAAGAATAATTAGCATCTTGCTTGAGTTGTCTAAAGTATTTGAAAAGGTTATGTACGATCAATTTTATACATATTTGTTCAGAGAAAATAATTTTATACCCAATTTTCAATATGCATTAAACAACGTGATAGACCAGTGGCGTATCCAGGATTTTCGTTTGGGGATGCTTGACATTGTTTAGGGGGAGCTTGACACCACTGATGGTAGGTTTTAGCAAAATAAACACTAAAAAAGTATACAACTCTGATGATTTTGGAGAAGAGGGGCTTGAGCCCCTTAGCCCCCCTTGTATCAGCCAGTGTGATAGACGATATTATCAGGCATCTGGTACAACAATTTTGGTATTGTTGGACTTTTCTAAAGCATTTGACACCATTAATCATAACCTTTTCTTTTTACTTATAAGAAATTTTCCATCAAAGTGTAGTATTATCAGGTGTGCCGCAGGAATCTATTTTGGGGCTTCTTTTTTCTTATTTACACCTAGAGCATTTTAAACTCCATTCGTAACTGTTATACTTTTGTTTTGACCTAGTGAACTATATCCAAGTTCAAAATATTGTTAATGTAGAGCTAAATAAACTAAATGAAGATTGTCATAGACACAACCCCAAATTAAATACTAGTAAATCCTCTCTCATGAAACGCGTCTGGAAGTAAGTGAGTAAACAAATTGGAATTTTGTTGGAAAACGAGCTAAGATTTAAAGAGTACCTGAAAAAGCAATTTCAATAAGCTGTTTCCTCCTTAAAACTCTTATATAATTGTAGACATTTTTTAAACAGAATATAAAGCAAGAATACTGAAGGTCCAAAACTGTTGTGTTCGATTTATTCTTGGCCTTAGAAAATTTGATCATATTTCTTGTGCCTTCAATACTGAACAAAGGAGCAGGGATATAATATTTCAAATGACTTGCCATAAAGAAGTCAGATCAATAGTAGATAGTCAACACTTGCAATAATAAAAAAAACATTATTAATATAGTGAAATAAATCCGTATCCAAATTTTAAATAAATACTTTAACTTATTATATATTCGTATTCAAGGGCGTACCCAGCTTTTGGTCTAGGGGTGGGCAAGTTAGAAAATAAATTGGCCAAATCGGAAAATAAATTGTCCTAGAAACATGACAATCAGAAATTTTTTTGGCAAGGGGCGGGGGCAAGTCAGCAAATTTATGCGAAGGTTTAATGGCTCACGGCAAGTTTTTCAGGGGGGCAGCTCCCTCCCCTACCCCTCACGGTACGCCCCTGCACAATATCTAACTTCAAATAGGTGTAGGGACTCTTAATTTGCATTGGAAAACTCCCAAAAAAACTTTGACTTCAAGTATCTTCCTGAGCACCTTTATTATTAAGTTATTATAAACATATAAAATGTTTGTACAATTTTTTTAATATTACAAAATCCAGTTCGAGCATGTTTGCCTAATTGGAAATTTTGAAGTAAAATCGCAAAACTCAAAAAACTCTGTAACTTTGACTACATTTAATGTCAGAAAATTTCTTAATCGGAAATTTTCTGACAATTATATTGTACCTTCAAATTTTAACAATTACTTTTACACAGAATAATTCGATATTTACTGTTCTTTCATCATATATTGAATAATATTAAACTGACAGCTCAAAAGTTTTAGTTGTTTACCTTGTGGTGCCATCTTTACAATATGTATGTAAATACAGCAGAACTCTATAACTATTTTGAAATATGAGACACCCTTAATAATGTAACATCTACTATTTTGTTTATGATTAGACATATGTTATAAAATTTACTTACCTCGATTGGCTCGAATAAATTTATTTTCGTTAGTGTATTTATATAACTTTGACTGTCAGAAATTTGGCACAGTATAAGAAGGGGTTTTGCCACACATATAGCAGCTAATCCAATTTCAAACCTAGCCTCTCCTCTACCTACAGTTAATGCTGGAATCATATTATATATTCTTGTTACTATTAAAAAACCGTTATAATACATACCAACTATAATTTTTGAATCATCTTCAGTAGTTTTTGAAGAACTGACAGATTTTCTAGCGCTATGAGAAGTATTTGATACACTACAATGAATATAATATATAGGGACAACAATCTAGTACAGATTCTCATTAGTTAAATTACCTGATGTGAGCCCTGCCCCAATTCAGTTCAGCTGAAGTTGTGGTTGATGTTCTGTTGGGTTTAATTTTTGATGCTAGATTCATATCTGCAAAATATGTATTATCTAGACAACTGGTTTATTATATTATTAAGTATTAAATTGTAACAGTTAACA
The DNA here is from genome assembly GCA_034190945.1 of Octodonta nipae. Lineage (NCBI taxonomy): Eukaryota > Metazoa > Arthropoda > Insecta > Coleoptera > Chrysomelidae > Octodonta > Octodonta nipae. The sequence continues at coordinate 45,359,285 of CM067222.1, read as the reverse complement.
TTGCTTACTTTTCAGTTTATTTTTTCTTAATAGATGCTTTTTGTTAACAACTTCGTTAAAATTCATTATTAAACTTATTTAAACACCTTCACATGAATGCCACTTTATGGAATTGGTGGCCAAATGTTAATTAGAATTATTCAAAGCCGCCTGTACCAGATATTATTAGATATTATTCATTGACGATTACATGATTTTGGAATGTTTGGGTTATTTAGATGCATATAGAATTTTACGATATGGTTTAATTTTTTGGGTTAAATTCAAATTTAACATAATTTAATATTATTTTATTTCTATTTACCTTTAAAGAAAGGCTGTTATTAAGATGGTTGCCTATAAGAAACATATTTAATATAGGTACCAATGAGAAATTTAAACTTGAAAAAAAATGACATTGTTTTCACATTTAATTTTTGTTACGGTTTATATATTATTATTTAATAACTGAAATTAAAAATACAATACACTGCATCATTGCAATAGATTGATTTTCGTATAAAGCCTAAATTTGGATAATTCGGCTGTAACGTTGTTTTGTTGGTTGCATAGCAATGAGCACTAAAATAATTAAAGCTTTCAAAATATGTTTAAACATTCTGTGAATTAAAAATTATAAGTCATAGCGTAATTTTTTATTTTAATTTATGAGTTCCAAATCCCGAAATGCATTTTCTAATTATTTTTATATCGGTTACTTGTATTAAGTATCAAGTATGTGGCGCCCCCTATTACATGAGAGATCAAGACTGATAAGAATCATCTTGCACTAATCATAGCAATAGCAAAGCACCTTCTTTAATCAAGGTGGCCATGGCAGTGCCTTAATTTATAACAGTGACAAATGGAGTGACGAATGTGTTGTATGTGTATCATTTAAAAAAATCACTTAAAAACAATAAGAAAGGCTGTGAATAATTCGAATTTATGTTAAATGTCTTGTGTGTGCTATTGTTTTTCGTCCAAAGTGTTTAAATATGTGTAATGTACCGCCAAAGTTTTATCAGTTGTGTCGTTTGTGTTTATCTATTGATAAGGAGAATGCTATATCAATTTTTGATAAAACAGCCATGGAGAGAAATATCCCTAGGAAAATTATGACGTGTCTGTCAATTCTGGTAAGATGATTCATATTTTGATAGTCATATCTGAATTTAACCTAATAACGGAGGCAGTGCTCGGGTTGATCTTTTGTTTCGTCTTAAGTGGCTTTTAAAGCTTGATAGAGAGTAGACACAGCTGCATTAATTTAGGGTTATTTTAAGAATATACACTCCGTAACGCCATAAACACGGATATAAATAATATCAAGTTTTTTGTTTTTAAAACATCTGCCTTGCGTGGGCCGAAAAGATTCATTGTGTTGATACCGAGTTTAGTCATTTTTCGAACCACAATTTCAATGAAACTCATTGCACCTGGATATTTACCTATGTGATTGCGAATAGAAAGTTTGGCAGAGTGCAAGATGATCAGATAAGATGACTCTCAATGATAAGATGTTGCTTTGTGTTGTAAATAAATCCGTTCACTATATGTTACATTGTGTATAATTTACGCAGAAAAACTCGAATCTCATTCCTGTTTTCTTATCAGAATTTTAGATTATAAAAACTTGAGTTGCCAATAAAATATTCCGTTCTTTCAAGCGATACGTAATCCTAATGACTTAACATTGGATAATAACTTCTTATGGAATTTATAATGTATGCAAAAGATAAGAGATTACCGCCATATAGGTACAAAGTTTCTCGTATGACTCTTTTGTACGTGGTCTGTAATTTAAATCGAAATCAGATTTGAATGGATCGTTTACGAAGATATTTTTTACGGGGGTTATCGGAAGAATATATCTACACTATTTTTCATTCCCGCAATTTATATATTAAAGATTTTCAGTCCTCAGTTTAATGGATTGCACAGGAATGCCTTTAACCTCAGTTTTTGAAATAATGTACAGTAGTCAAACTGAACCTTTGATATTGGTTCATTATTCCCAACTAACAAAATCTAACTCCACAATCTAACTTAATTTGCCAACGCGTTTCACTATATAATTGTTTCATAAAGATCTCCTGCACTCTCACAGACATAGGCGTATTTACGAGGGAGCAAGGGGGTAATTACTCTACCACCTTTATTTGAAATAAAAGCATAGGGTAAAAAGGTGTGTACCTGCACCCCCTCCCCCAAAGAAAATGATTAACCCTACCCTACACGCGCCAAAGTTAGGGGTATTAGTACACGCACACGGTCTTACAGACCGGTGATTAAATATAAATAATTCAGTGTAATATGTCACGAATTGGTATATAATTCATTTCAGTGGATAACATACGAGTCATTTTAATAATTCGTTTCAATAAATTTGATCCAATTTTTTAAAAATGCCCATGAAAAAAATAAAAATATTTTTTTGACCATATTTTATTAAACCTCAGATATAACCAAAATAATGAAGTAACATAAAATAAAATTTCTGAATGTAGAACACGTACATAATATAAAAATAAAAAAATAACATAAAACATTGAAAATATATAAACCTAACAAGTATGCAGCATGATAAAATTGGAAAAAAATTAACACATATTATCCAACACAATTCTCACAAATTGCTCTGACATGTTCTAAACATAAAAATTTACCACAAACTCTACAGAAGTATTTTGTTTTTCTATTTTTCCTCCATCCACAAACAGAACATCGCCCAATGGAACCAGTATTGGGCATTGTTCCACCTCCATTGTCACGCGTGTCTGTTATTTCTCGCAACCTGACTTTTAAACTTTGCGGTAAATTAGACAACATAGCACGATTTTTTTGATGCTGATAAACCAAAGCTGCTGATACATCCACTAAAAAATTTCGACGTGTTTTGGTATATTCCGGTTTGGAAGCAGTGATAATAAAAGCGTTTATACCAGCTACATTCAACATACTATAGAAAATAACCATAGGCCATCTTCTTGTACAGCGAGCAACATTATATGAAGAACAGAGTTTGTCAACCATATCAACGCCTCCTTTCGTGTCGTTATAGAAATGGATCATCTCAGGTTTTCCTGTTGTGGGGTTTACTATATCTCCTTTATGCATCGTCGAAAAAAGTAAAACATTTCTGTTCTTTTTAGGAATATAGGAAACTAATGTCCCACCGCATCCAAATCCAAACATACTTGTTCCAACTGGATGTGTTTTTCCTTCAGAAAAAATTTTGGGAATTTCTCTTTTGTTCTTTCTGATGGTTCCTACTAGGGTTAATCTCTTCAGCCTCAATGATTCTGCCAGTGCAATACTAGTAAACCAGTTGTCAGTTGTAACATTTCTATTCGTTTTATAAATATGCGAACAGAGTCTCTCAACAACACATTTGGCACTGTTGTCCACTCTATAAGGTCCTTCAGGTTGAACACCTACATAAACTTCCATGCAACTAGTGTAATACATTTTAGCATCACACAAAGCAAATATCTTGATTCCATATTTGTTTTTAAACATATATAATGACTCAAACAGACTGTAAAGGCTGCTTTTAGGATAAAAGAACTCGAAAGAGTTGACTTTAGAATATTATGTGACACTTTTAGGTTATAAGATAAATAATTCACCAAAATAGAGATCACAGATTAAGTCACAAGGAAAACCCTAAGACTATGAACATGAACTACCTCAATATAGGGTTGTTCAAAATGGCATAACCACTCCTAATTTTGTCATTAATTATCGACAACTAGCCTAAATTTTTTAAATAGCAGGGAATATAGGGTCTTATCCCAGTTTACAGAAAAATAAATTGAAAATCCAAATGTTATTTTTGGAGAGCAAATTGGAAAATGAAATGATTAAAAAATTTAAATATTTTCCAGGCATCATGTAATATATCAAAATGAACGGGCTCGTTATTTAAATATATTTACGAAAATGTTCCCCTCCCTCCCTTTTACCCCCGAATCTACTGCGCCGAAAATTTGGAAAAATAGGGCCTCACTCAGTTTACAAGAAAAGTAAAGCGAAGAGAATTATATTTTTTAAAGGGCCCGTTATAAGGAGTACAAATATGTTTTCATATTCTTAATATAATTTCCACAAAGGTGTTGAAATAGACGGTATTCCATCAATATTCGTTCAAAAATCTGCCAGCTCACTGGATATACTCTCAACAATCTTCTTTAAAAAAAATTTATGGATATCGGTGAATTTCTTGATTCCTGGAAAAGGGCCGTTCTTGTTCCAATATATAAAAACTGTGGAGAAAAACAACTCAGTTACAAATTATCGGGGCATTAGTAAGCTCTGTATTTTCAGAAGTGTTTGAGGGAATTATATATGAATCTTTATTTCACACTAGAAAGTATAAGATAAATCCTGAACAGCATGGAGTTTACTCTGGACGGTCTATAGAAAGGAAGCTCCTTTGCTATACTAATTACATTAGTAAAAGCAATAGACACGCACGTACAGGTCGACGCTGTTTATACTGGCTTTAGCAAAGCCTTTGAAAAAGTGAATCATAAAATATTACTAAACAAGCTAGCTAACGTCGGTATATATGGCGACCGATTGAGATGTCTATAATCGATCTCAGCTGGTAAATGTTAATGGTTTTAGTTCAGAACGGTATTTTGTTTCTTCTGGTGTGCCCCAAGGTTCGCACCTTGGGCTGTTCATTTTTACTCTCTCTATAGATGCCATAGGTAAATCAATAAAATTTTATAAAATACTATGTTACGCTGATGACTTAAAATTATTTTATGTTCATTCCGTGACTGATTGTAATCTTATTCAAGAAGACTTAAACAGTTTACATAAATTATGCACAGAAAATAAACTTTTTTTACATTAAAAAAAAATGCAGTTCAATAACTTTCACAAAAAAATATAGCCAATAACACCTCACTATAATATTAATGGGAAAATATTCAAAAGGTAACTGAAATAAAATACTTAGGCGTAAGTTGTCGTTTTGTTACCATGTTGATTATGTGACGAGTATTTGCAACAAAACATCCATAAAAGAAGATTAGAAAAAAATCAGAACAGAATTCTTCAATTTCTCTGTCTTAAAACTGATTGCATTTATCGAGGATATAGAGGCTGCCAGAAATATATATATAATTTTACATATTTAGTTAATAGAAGAATACAGTCTGGCCTACTAGTTCTTTACAAAGTACTCCTTAATATTATTGACTGTCCAGCATTATTATCATTGTCTTTTTATATACCTCAAAAAAGTACAAGAAATAATGTGTTCTTAGTTGAATTATCCAGAACTAATGTACTTAGGTTTTAATTCGCCTCTTGTCACAATTTGTATGTTACACAATACCTTTTGTAAAAATGTTGATATATATATATATATATATATATATATATATATATATATATATATATATATATTAAACCACTTTCACGTCTTTTAAAAAGAAATGAATAGCTCAGGTCATTTACGGAGGAAAAGCCCTTTTGGTGACAAAATTGATAGTAGAACAAAACCAACTTCAATATGTTCTAATGATAAAACATGACTAATTGACATAAAATTCAACATTTTATTATCGATGTGTTTTTGTTTTTTAACAAAAAAAATCACTAAAAATCGGTAACAATTTAGTTTTTTTACCTTTTACACAAAATCCACCTATGGAACCGTGTTTGCTACTATGGACAATGTTGAAGAGAAATGAAAAACCTACAAAATGAGGTACTATACGCTCAATTTTGTTAATTGGTTTCTTAGATAATGCAATCTTTACCCGAAATTCCAAAAAAATATATAATCACTTATATTTTTTAGGGTTCCGTATATACAATATACGGATACCCTTATAATATCACTCCGGATTTCTGCATCTGTCACATCACAGCAATTTTCTCCTAAACTACTCGACGGAAGAGGTTGAAATTTGGTATCAATGTATAGTTTGGTGACCCGATCAGGAGTACATATCGAAAATAAAAAATTTTGGTTTTAGGGGTACTTCTGCGGGGAAAACTAAAAAAATTGACCGTTTCCCCCCCTGATATCCGAAACTACTGAGCCTAGAATTTTGAAAAAAAGGGGAATATAAAACGTTGCCCGAACTTTACAGGAAAAATAAGGAGAAACCATTAATATTAAATTTGGGGGGCAAATTATAGAATTAAATAAAAATTTCAAAATAAAAAAAAATCAAACGCATCATGTAATATCTTAAATGAAAGGTCTCATTCTGAGGAATACAAATATGTTCTTTTTCATATTAAAAAAATATATTTAAAAAGATATTAACGAAAATATACAGAAATTTACCCATTCCCCCCCTTTATCTCCGAAACTATAAAACGTAAAGTTTTGAAAAAAATTAGAGGTATAGGTTCTGACCTAAAGTTTCCTGGAAAAATAAGGAAAACCCCCAAATATTCATTTTGGGGGGCAAATTATAGAATTAAATGGAAAATATAAAATTAAAATTGTTTCTAACCCATCATATTATATATCAAATGAAAGGGCTCATGATGAAGAAGACAAATATTTTTAAAATAAATTAATTAAAAGATATTAACAAAAATATAAAAAAATTTAACCATCCCCCCTCCGAAATCATAAGCTGAAACATTTGGAAAAAAAATGGAAGTATAGCCCCTCACCTGAACTTAAAATAAGGAGAAACCCCTAATATTCATTTTGGAGGGCAGATGTGACAAACAAATATATATATATATATATATATATATATATATATATATATATATATATATATATATATATATATGGCTCCATGTGACAAATAAAAAAAGAGCGGCAGTCATGTCAGAATGAACGTTGGAATCGGAAGCTTCTTACGAAATATACTTACACTTCTCTCCTTATCTCACTGTCACTATTTTTCTTTCTTTGTGTCATTCTTAGTAATGGATATAAATTTCAGGTGAATTAAAATAATTGGCACTATTTTGTTATGACTCAAATATTAAATCTAATTTAATTCTTAATTTAAATATATCTGCAAAGAAATATAAGTCTAGATATTGAGTAAATGTTTGTAAATAAATAGTTGTTTTGTTCATCTGAATAGAATAAGTATTAGAAGACAAGATGTCAAAGAAAAGTTCGTTATTTTACTGTAATTTTATGTTCAGTTATTCCTACATTTAGAGGCATAACTTCTCCATTGTAAAATTTACTACAATTCGCAAGCAATATTAGAACGGAGTTTTGTGTTTTGATAAATTTATTCCGAAGTGCATTTCTACATCTAGTTAATAAATTCAGTTATATGTACCAAGTATAGACATAATTATTCGAGATTTCAAACAGTTGAAGGAAGCGCAAATGAGATTCTCGTCTAGGAACAATATATATTGTCTTGCGTTCAATGAATTGAATAATCTCGAAAAGATAGTATCATTTGGGTTTTGAATTCGTTTTTTTTTTTGTTTGTTTGTTTTGCTTTGGTTATAATTAATCATAGTGAATTTCTAGTTTCTGAATGTGGTTGTAATATTAAATGTTCTTGAAAATATGTAGTATCTTTGGTATTTGCACCCTAATACCAAATAGGTATTGTTTACACTCAATGCCGTTTCAACAGCATCTTCATCTTGTGAACCAAAATATGACCATGAAGTAACCCAAAACTTGAGTTTACGCCATGGTCAGGATTTGGTTTAATCCATGAAGATGATAAAAAATAAAAGTTTGAAGTTTGGCATGGGGTACAAAACTTTATGTTTATATACTGCAGTCCGTTAAGTACCTAGGTATTGTTTTTAATCTCGCTGAAAGTCCCAGTACCTGTGGAATGTTTTCAGTTAATGTGGTGCATTATTTGGAAGAGTTTGGTATTGATTGGTGGCGATTGTTTTTTATTCAATTTCGTTTAATTGTTTATTAACGTTTTTAGGGTTCCGTATATACAATATACCTACATCCTTATATCACTCCGGATTTCTGCCTCTGTCACATCACAGCAGTTTTCTCCTAAACTAGTGGACGGAAGAGGTTAAAATTTGGTATAAATGTATAGTTTAGTGACTCGATCAGGAATACATATCGTAAAAGAAGAAATTTTAAATTTAGGGGTACTTCTGGGAGGAAAAACTAAAAAAATCGACCGTTCCCTCCCCTGTTCTCCGAAACTACTAAGCCTAAAATTTTGAAAAAAATAGGAAATATAGAACGTTGCCCGAACTTTACAGAAAAAATAAATTTTGGGGGGCAAATTATAGAATTAAATAAAAATTTAAATATAACAACTTTTTCAAACGCATCATGTAATATATCAAATGAAAAGTCCCATTCTGAGGAATACAAATATATTTTTTCATATTTAAAAAAAAATTAGTTAAAAATATCTTAACGAAAATATACTAAAATTTACCCATTCCTCCCCCCTCATCTCCGAAACTATAAAACGTAAAGTTTTGAAAAAAATTACAGGTATAGGATCTGAGCTGAAGTTTACTCTACTTTTAATTTTGGGGGGCAAATTACAGAATTAATTGTAAAATATAAAATTAAAATTAATTAAAAGATATTAACAAAAATATAGAAAATTTTACCTATCCCCCCACCCTTGTCTCCGAAACCATAAGCTGTAAAATTTTGAAAAAAATAGAGGTATAGCGCCTCACCTGAACTTTACTGGAAAAATAAGGAAAAACCCCTAATTTTCATTTTGGGGGCAAATTATAGAATTAAATGGCAAATTAAAAAATATAATTGTTTCTAACGAATCAAGAAATATAACAATATTAAAATAAATTGTTTAAAAGATATTAACAAACATATTTAAAAAATTACCCATTCCCCCCACTCCTTATCTCCGAAACTATAAGACGCAAAAATTTGAAAAAAAAAGTTTCTAACGGATCATGTAATATATCAAATCACAGGGCTCATTATGAAGATTACAAATATGTTTTTTAAAATTTTTTAAAATGAATATTTTAAAATATATTAAAAAATATATTTAACAAAAATTACCCATTCTCCCTTTTATTCCCCAAACTATAAGATCTATTGTTTTTGTTTGCAGGAAAAATACAAAGAAATCCTTAATATTAATATTGGGGGCCGAATTATAGAATTTTAACGCATCAAACATTATGAGGAATACAAATATATATTTTTTAAATTAATTGTTTACAAGATATTAACATAAAGATATAAAAAATTCTCATTTCTTGCTTTATTTCCAAAACCATACTACCTAAAATTTTGAAAATAATTAGGGGTACTGGGGCTCACATGAAATTTATAAGGAAAATTATTAAAAAATCCCTATAGTAATTTTAGGGACAAATTATACAATTACATGGAAAATAAAAATTCAGTATTCAAACGCATCATGTAATATATCAGATAAAATGCTCATTGTGTGAATTACAAATATATCATATTTTTAAATCATTTGTTTAAAAGATATTAACAAAAATTTTAAACATCTACTTAACCACTTTAGAAACTACACTATTTAAATTTTGAAAATATATTTTATTTGTATTTTTAAATAATTTGAATAAGAGATTTAATAATGTATAATTTAAAACTTGACCTATTTTGCCCTTTATCTTCCAACCTACACAGCCTCAAAATTCAGACAGTAGAGTATAAAAGGCTTCCCTGAAAGTTTATTAGTACAATAAAACTCCAATGTTAATTTTTGGGGGCCAAATTAGAAAATTAATTACATATGTATTCTTATAAAAATCAAGCGAATCCTGAAGCAGATAAAATAAAGAGTCTATGTGTGGAAAATGAAAGTGTATATTTTTTATAAATTTAAAACGCTTCCTTTAAAATATATTAGGGTAAATATAAGAAAATGCACTCATTCCCTGCTTGTCTGAAAGTGAAATATTAGAATCTTGAAGGTGGTACGGAACCATTAGTATGCGACTCCAACTCGCACTTGACCAAATTATTTTAAAGATAATTTACATTTTTAACATTATTTTTATTTATTGAATTTATTAATACCCAAACATTTGGTTCTTGCTTGGTTGTATCGAAATTTAGAATACTTACCTCCTTTTACTTTATTTGAATCATTATAGAAATAATTGAGTGTGCTAGTAGGCTTTTTGTGAGCTTATATTTCAAATGAGGATTCTGTTTTTATCATTAAAATATCCAAGAAAGATAGTATTATTAATATTTTTTAAATTTGCTTCTTTAAATTATACAGACGGTTTTTACTTATTTATCTCATTTAATAGTTGATTCTGGTATCTAATCTTCAATATATTGTTCCAAAATAACATGACACCATCTAAATTAAATTATATTCTCTTTCGAAAACATTATTTGGTTTTCACATTTTGCTAGAAAATTGTTCCATGACCAGACCAAAATCTTCTTAGTAGAAGTTATCGTTCAGTTGAGAATACGTTGTTTTCATACACGATGTTAACAGTATAGAATGTATTTTTGTATTGTATATAATATATAATTGTTCTAAGAAATGTGACTGTTTTTAAATATGGGAACTGGAACGGTGTGTATTGTGTGTAAGTGGTAACTAATTAAAAAAATAGAGACTTTATAAAACTGCCAGTCTATTTCTAAGACTTGTAGAATTTATGAATTTTTGGTAAGCTAAAAAGTGGTGATTTTGAACAATGTGGATCTTGTGTTCTAGTAGTAAATTCATATCAAGTAAAGAAATTTTCATGGAATTTTCATTTCTTAATTGTAATGAATTCATTTTAGAAATATTAGTTTTAATTCTGCTTAAGAGTCTTTTGTAAAATTGGAATTTCTGTAACGTTAATTGTTTACTTGACACTTTGCTAGATTAAATTTTATACACGTATATTTTTATCTAAAAGAAGTTGCTTACATGTATTTGATTTTGCGATCTGCATTCGTTGCTGCAACTGTTTTTAATTCGTTTTCCCATATTCCATTATAAAGGAAATTCTGAACCTATATTATCGATGAAATTGAATTCGGTGCCTACACATCTGCCAAGTTTAAACGCTCCATGTTCTGAATTTTTCCACCAATGTATGGTTGACGAAATCTTAATGCTTTCGAAATAATTGTCATCTTAATATATTTTTAGAAGATTATCGTGGTATTTTTGGTTCGTGAAAGTATATTTGTATATAAGTCTTCTAAGACAAATGACAAATAAGTGCCACCTATAACGCCATATGAAATTCTAAAGACAACTGTTTCAAGTTTTACCAACTTTACAAGAGAATTGCTATTATCTATGACTTTTAGAATTTTTTATGCTACCATCTGTATAAAAGCAGTAGATTCTCTTTTAGTGTGTCATTCTAAAGCTGTCAAACAATTCAATATTTAATTTACATTTTATTTAATCTTTTATTGGTAAACAGGCAGATCTTGGCATTCATGTGTGATGGCTATTTCTAAATTTCTATAAAGTTAAATCATTTTACTCTGTATATAGTTAGAAACCCAAAAAAAAAAAAAACGAAAATACGTGTTTCGGCATACAATGCATTTATCAATTTTCACAAAATACTTATTCTTAATACATATTTAGATAACAAGTTATTCTATTCAACAGTAAACGAGATTGGTCAAACTAATAAATGATGCTTTAAAGTATAATATCTTATTTTAGGTAGTATCGATAAAGTTAATTAGATTTGAAAACTGCATCCAATTAAGACATCGCATCACTAAAAATTGTAAAATAAACATTAAAAAACAAAAACTGACTTATATAAAAAAATAACTTAACTACAAAGCATGAAATAATTTTTTGCTACATTTAAATACTTTTTCTGAAGTCGGTGGTGCCAATTTGAACAGTTGGGAAGTACAACTTATAAATGTACTTCGCAAAATATTTTCACTTTAGCTTGGCACCGACTTCATAATTTTTTTTCATACTTTTTAGTTAAGTTATTTTTTTAAGTGGGTTTTGTTTTTTAAAAATGTATTTATGTTAATGTGTTTTTCATAATCATTGTTTATGCACTGCGTTTTCCTCTTTTTTCTTTCCTCTGCTAATCTCTTTTGAGTTTGAGTACATTTTTGACATTTGAAGAATGAGAAAAAATTTATTAATATCTGAATTACCGAAGTTCATCAGTCGGGCGCACTAACCTGATAGGTTGCCCACATTGAAAACAAACCCATACTGTCATTCAATAACAAAGTAAAAATAAAAACGAACATGTTGCAATTTTAAATATCTAAATGATTGGTGAGCTAAATATCTATTTCAAAGTGAAGTAAGGTCCATTTTGTGAAAATTGTCCGGAACACTAGTTGCTTTCTTTTAGAAAAATTCTGAGGAAAAACAAATCTATGGATTAGTCAACTAGTTTCCTTAAATAATATGTTTACAGGTATTTCCAAAATTCAAAATCTGATTGAGTAACGTTTTTTCAATTGTCTGTTTTTTTAGAGTTGTTTTTAACCAGTTTGTAATATTAATTGACTTTTTGTGAATGTTAGTATTGTTTGAAGAGGCTAAGCTCCTATTAAATAAGATCAATTAATGTAAGACAAGCTATATACAGTAGTCTAATGAGGAAATGATGTTAAAAAATAAGGAGCATGTGTTACAGACATTAAAAAAAAAGACTGGGAAGCATTTGTTTACACAATAGCAACAAATAAAGCTGAGAGAGTAAGAAATGATCAAATAAAATACTAGGACGTCAAATTTGATCATGGCAGCTGTTTAAAATCTTTGTATTGAGGCTAAGGAATGATATAGAAATTCATAATTTAGCAACAAGTAGAGCCTAGCGAATAAAATAGAACATCGAAGAATTCTTTCATTGCTGCTGTTTAGAATGTTTCTATGAGTCCAGGAGATGATAAAGAAATATTTAAAGTGGGGGCGGGAATTTGTTTAAATAATTTAGCAACATATAAGGCCGAGCGAGTAAAAAAGCAACAAACTAAATATTAGGACGTCGAATTTCATAGCGGCAGCTGTTTAGAAACTGTCTATTGAGTCTGGGGAGTGATATAACAAACAGCAACAAATATAGCTTAGAGAGTAAAAAGCATCAACATAGTACTAGGACCTCTAATTTCGACATGGCAGCAGTTTAGAATCTTTGTATTAAATCTACGGAACCATTTCTTTAAATAGTAACAATTAGAGCCGATAGAGTAAAAAGCATCAAAGTACTAGGACGTCGATTTCTTCATGGTAGCAGTTAGAATCTTTCTATTGAGTCTAGGGAAGGATATAAAAATTGTTTAAAGTCGGGGCATTTCTTTAAATAATTTAGCAACTAATAAAGCCGAAAGTGTAAAAAAGCGTTAAAGGACATAGTAGGACGTTTGATTTTTTCATGGCAGCTGTTTAGAATCTTTGTATTAATTCTAAGAAACCATGTATAAATAATTTAAGGTCGGAGAGAGAAATTGTTTCAATAATTTAGCAACAAATAAGGCTGAGAGAGTAAAAACGGATTAAACTAAATATTAGGAAGTCATAATGGCAGCTTTCTATTGAGTCTAAGGAGTGATATAAATATTATTTGAAGACGATGCTGGCATTTGTTTAAATAATTTAGCAACAAATAGAGCCTAGAGAGTAAAAAAGCATCAAATATAGTACTAGGATGTCTAATTTCATCATGGCATCAGTTTAGAAACTTGGTATTAAATCTAGGGGACTGTATAAAAAAATATTTAAAGTAGAAAGCATTAAACAAACTACTAGGACGTCGAATTTCATCCTGGCAGCTGTTTAGAATCTTTCTATTGACTCAAGGGAACGCTATATACATTTATTTAAGATCGGGGCGGGCATTTCTTTAAATAATTTCGCAAGAAATAAAGCGTTAAACGAAATACTGGGACGTCGAAATTTTCATGGCTGCTGTCCAGCATCTTTGTATTAAATCTAAGGAACCATATAAATAATATTTAAAGTCGGACATTTGTTTAAATAATTGCGCAACAATTAAAGCCCAGAAAGTAAAAAAGTATATATATATATATATATATATATATATATATATATATATATATTGTTTTTCTTGGAGTTCTAAATTTCCATACAAATCCTCCTCCCATTCTTTATAACGTATGCTGCAAATGGTCCTAAAAAGGTATATAAAACAAGAAAATTTACACAGAATAGTTCTAGATAGATTTATTAGTTCTTTAAACTTCATCACTTATTACATGAAGCCAGAAATAATATTCTTTGGAAACTTTAAATCCCAAGCGTAATCACAGCTAAGGTCAGGGGGACCTATTCGACAGCCCTTATCGCTAAGGAATCTTAAACTATGGTTTCTGAAATAAAGGGAGAAATGAGAATTTTTTATATATTTTTATTAATACCTTGTGAATAATTAATTTTAAAAATATGAAAAATATATATTGCTATTCGTCATAATGAACCCTTTCATTTCATGTATTGTATGATGCTTTAAAAGGGTTATTTTTCATATTTTCCGTTTAATTCTATAATTTTCCCCCCAAAATTAATATTAGGGGTATCTCCTTATTTTTCCTGTAAAGTTCAAGTAAGGCCATATAAGCATAATTTATTTTCTAATAGATCGGAAATAAAACGGGGGAATGAGTAATTTTTTATATTTTTGTTAATATCCTTTAAACAATTTATTTTAAAAATATGAAAAAATACATTTCTATTCCTCATAATCCTCCAGTAAAATTCAGGTTAGGCCCTTTATCTCTATTTTTTTTAAATTTTACTGCTCTTAGTTTCGGTGATAAGGTGGGGGGAATGGGTTAATTTTTTTATATATTTGTTAATATCTTTTAAATAATTTATGTCAAAAATATGAAAAAAATATATTTGTTTTCGTCGTAATGAGCCGTTTCATTTGATATATTACATGATGCGTTATAAACAATTTTATTTTTATATTTTCTATTAAATTCTGTAATTTACCCCCAAAATTCTTAGTAGTGGTTTCTTCTTAATTTTCCGGTAAAATTCGGGTGAGGTACTATATCTCTATTTTCTTTCAAAATTTTACGTCTTATAGTTTGGGAGATAAGGGGTGAAGGGTCAATTTTTCAGTTCCCCCCTCCCAGAAGTGCCCCTAAAAAATTACGATATGTACTCCTAATCGGGTCACTAAACTATACAATGATACTAAATTTCAACCTTTACCGTCCAGTAGTTTAGGAGAAAATGGCTGTGATGTGAAAGAGGAAGAAATCCGTAGTGATATTATAAGGATATCCGTATATAGTATATAATCAAGAGTATTTTTACGTACAAACAGATTGAATATTTCTTCTTAGAAAATGGCAGTTGAAAAAATTAATAATGTATTAGTCATATATCCCCATAAACTGTTCATATTTACAATAAATGTCTTGTTATCACCCTATTTCCCTAAAATTATCAGTCTACAATAATATATTCGTTAGACTTAATTTTAGCAATGAATTAAATATAATTAAACAAATTGCTATTAACAACGATTAGAGTGATCAGTTAGTAATTCTTAGGAAGAATAGCAAGAAGATACGATGTCATTATTTAGTTTAGATCTAACAATAATTACTAATAATATTATGAATTAAATGTTATAACATATTTTGTTTAGAGATTAAATCAGTAAACGAACGACTGAAATAGCAATAATTAGTAGTACAGATTTGCTTAGAAAAACGTAATCATCAAGACGAGGATAAAGTTTATTTTGCCTGTTCATTAGGGTTTTCTCTCCTTAGATTTTCCCAACAGATCATAATTCGAAAATTGTACATGGAGAAAAGTGTAGTATGGAATTTCGTAAAATTGCCCGGATTACTGGCTGTTCGTATAGAAATTCTTCCTCATTTATTCTGGGAGAAAGGGATGTCTACAAAATGATCAACCATTATTCCTGTATATAAATCCTGTTTTCAATATTGTGTGATACTTATCTGTGTTTGAAGACAATTGTGTCAAAATTTTTGACAAACAAGAAAATCAACATCAAAGCTAAAAACATAGAATAAATCTCGAACTACAATACAGAACGATTGACAACGACTCCAGACTTCTTTTTCATCATTTTTCTTTCTTTTTAGGATTCCGTATATACAATATAGGGATACCCTTATAATATCACTCAGGATTTCTGCCTCTGTCACATCACAGCAATTTTCTTCTAAACTACTGGACGGAAGAGGTTGAAATTTTGTATCAATGTATAGTTTGGTGACCCGATCAGGAGTACATATCGGAAAAGAAAAAATTTTGATTTTAGGGGTACTTCTGGGGGAAAAACTAAAAAAATCGACCGTTCCCCCCCTGATGTCCGAAACTACTGAGCCTAAAATTTTGAAAAAATAGGATATATAGAACGTTGCCCGAACTTTACAGGAAAAATAAGAAGAAACGATTAATATTAATTTTGGGGGGCAAATTATAGAATTAAATAAAACTTTAACAAATAAAAAATAAATCAAACGCACCATGTAATATATCAAATGAAAGGTCTCATTCTGAGGAACACAAATATATTTTTTTCATATTTTAAAAAAATATATTTAAAAATATATTAACGAAAATAGCCTTACACTTTAACCGAGTACTTGGAGTTTTAATTTTTTGCTTACTACCTTGTAACCGTTTGTTTGTTGACGTCTTTTCTTTTTAATTGCTTGTGTATTCAATTATTTTGGAATAAAGAATATTATTATTATTTCCCGACTTGACCATACAATGTATGGCATCACACTCCCTCTGGAAAATTCACTAAACCCTTGCCTTGCCAGGTTTTCAGGCCAGTGGTTGGAGTCGTGAGGGCAGTTTCCCATGAATTTCCTGACCGTCCGGGCTGTCCCTAACAAGACGGCTTTTTGCATTTGTTTGTAAAGATGTTCGTCCAGACCGAGGTATTTTAAATTGTTTAATAGATGTTTTGGGACTAGTCCTGTTGATGACATAACAATTGGCACAGTTCGTGTGTTGTTCATGTTCCACTGAGTCTTTATTTGAAATTCCAAATCTCTATATTTGGTTATTTTCTCAGCCTGCTTGATATTTATATTGTTGTTGTTGGGAATTGCTATGTCAATTAAAGTTGTTTTCCGAGAGACTTTATCTACCAAAACTATATCTGGTCTATTGTGAGCAACAGACCGATCGGTCAGTATCGTGCGGTCCCAGTACAGCTTGTAGTTGTTATTTTCTAAAACAGATTCTGGTTTATATTTATAGTATGGTAATCTTACCGACTGTGATAATTCATGTTTCAGTGCTAGTTCCTGGTGAAGTATTTTTGCCACAGCATCGTGTCGTTCTTTGTATTCAGTTGCAGCGAACGCTTGACAACCTCCTGTGATATGCTGGATAGATTCAGATGTGTGGCAACCGTACCTGCATCTATCGTT
Organism: Octodonta nipae; assembly: GCA_034190945.1. NCBI lineage: Eukaryota > Metazoa > Arthropoda > Insecta > Coleoptera > Chrysomelidae > Octodonta > Octodonta nipae. The sequence goes on along the minus strand of CM067222.1, from coordinate 45,341,977 downwards.
GTTAATGGAAGGGTCTTTAACGATGTACTTTAGGTAGTTCTTAGTTGGAATTACTTGATCTTGGATTGCCAATATAAAGCCTTCCGTTTCAGGGAACATATGACCAGAGATCAACCAGTAGTTCGACGCTGCACTGTCGACATAATCTTGGTTGATGTCATTTATATGTCTTCCATGAAGGGGCTTCTCTTTCCATTTCAGCAGTTTCTGATCTGTGGTCTGGTGGTGTAATTGGACATGTTGTTGTGTCAGTCGCAGTGGTGTTGAGTCATCAACCTGGCACATGACCCTATGTAGATCAGAAAATTCGGCGAGTTTCTGGAAATGACTACGTAAAATAGAAATTTGTTGATCTAATAGTTTACTTAGATCTGCCAATCCTCTTCCTCCTTCATACCGTGGCAAAGTTGTACGTTCGACAGAGCTCTTTGGATGGTGATTTTGAGCTTTTGTTAGTAAAACTCGAACTTTTCGTTGTAATTGTTCAATGTCAGTCTTGCACCAATTAACTATACCGAAAGTGTAACTGAGCACTGAACACGCATAGGTGTTAATAGCCTGAAACAGATTTTTACTGTTTAGTTTGGTTTTCAACAGTCGTCTTACCCTTCTATAAAACTCTGCTGTTAGGTCCTTTTTCATAGTCATGTGATCAATACGTTGAGCCTGCTTTATTCCAAGGTATTTATAAGCATGTCCTTCCCCCATAGATTCAATTGAGGTGCCATCTCCCATTTCGAAGTGCCCCTGCTGTATTTTGCCTTTAACTATATTAATAATTCGGCATTTATCTAGGCCAAATTTCATATGGATGTCACTAGAGAACCCTTCTACTATTTTAAGCATATCATGCAGCTGTTGTTTTGTAGCTGCCATCAACTTTAAGTCGTCCATGTATAACAAATGGTTTATCTTTAATGCTTGTATGTTGTTGTGTTTGAGACTGAACCCAAAATTAGTTGAGTTCAGTTTGTTTGAGAGAGGGTTCATGGCAAGGCAGAACCACAGCGGGCTAAAAGAGTCTCCCTGGAATATACCCCTTCTGATTGAAATAGGGTCAGTTTGTATCGAACAGTTGGCTTCATTCAGTGAGATTTTGGTTTGCCAGGTGGCCATGGCATGTTCTAAAAAGTTAATAATACAATTATTCACTTTATAGAGTTTCAGCACCTTAATGAGCCAATCATGTGGAACTGAATCAAAGGCCTTTTTGTAGTCCACATATGCCATGTAGAGATTTCGTCGTTTGGCGTGGGCTTGATTGCAGACAACGGAATCAATTATCAGTTGTTCTTTGCAACCCATCGAATTTTTCGCGCATCCCTTTTGTTGTTGAGTAGTTATGTTGTTCAGTTCACAATGTTTGAAAATGCGATGATTAATGCACGATGTTAGGAGTTTGTATAAGGTTGGAAGGCAAGTGATTGGTCGGTACTTTGCTGGGTCCTGTGCACATAGGTTGTCCTTTGGTAATTGGTATGTAGCACCATGCGTAAAGAAACTAGGCATCTTGTGTGGGTGGGCAATTACGTCATTTATAAGAGCTGTTAGTGTTTCGTGGGTTGCATACAGTTTCTTTATCCAGTAATTTTGTACACCATCTGGTCCTGGTGCTTTCCAGTTATGGAGGTTCTTCATTATGTTGGATGTATCTTCCGTTGTAAATGGTTGGTGCTGCATGGCATCACAGTTCTGAAATGCAGCCTCCTCCTCATTAATCCAGCTGGCTCTGGAGGTATAGGAGATTGTTGTGGAAAGCTGTGTTTTCCAGAATTCCTCGATTTTTGTTTTACTGGGGTAACTAGGGGCTTCATTATTATTGTTGTTGTTAAGTTTTCTATAAAACCCTTTTTCTGATTGTCGGAAGAATGTGTTGTCTAGTTTCCGTTGGTTACTGGTTTTGTACCTTCTCAATCGACTTGTGTAGACGGAGAGCTTTTGTCGTAGACTGTCCAGACACTGCTGAGATGTGATGTTTTCTCCATCCCACTGGGAGTGTATTCGGTTATTGTCCATGATAGTCTTGACAAGCCTTTCTATTCTGTTGTTCCTGACTCCTCGTTGGTACTCGGTCAGTCTTCCAACGTCTTTCCGAAGAGAATTGATTTTCCCTTCAAGTCTTCTTTGCCAAGGTGGTATTCGAGGGGTTTGTCTAAATTGGGGAGGGTCTTGCTTTGGTCTTACTGTGACCCCAATTATTCTGCAGATGGAAGTTGCAGCACAGTTATTATTATTATTATTAAATATACCAAAATTTACCCATTCCCCCCCCCCCTTATCTCCGAAACTATAAAACGTAAAGTTTTGAAAAAAATTAGAAGTATAGGTTCTGACCTGAAGTTTACTGGAAAAATAAAACTAAACCTCTACTTTTAATTTTGGGGGGCAAATTACAGAATTAAATTGAAAATATAAAATTAAAATTGTTTCTAACCCATCATGTTATATATCAAATGAAAGGGCTCATTACGACGAAAACAAATATATTTTTTTCATATTTTTAAAATAAATAAATTAAAAGATATTAACAAAAATATAAAAAAATTACCCATTCCCCCCCTTATCTCCGAAACCATAAGCTGGAAAATTTTGAAAAAAATGGAGGTATAGCCCCTCACCTGAACTTTACTGGAAAAAATAAGGAGAAACCCCTAATATTTATTTTGGGGGGCAAATTATAAAATTAAATGGAAAATAAAAAATTATAATTGTTTCTAACGGGTCATGTAATATATCAAATCAAAGGGCTCATTATGACGAATACAAATATATTTTTTTAATTTTTTTTAAATGAATATTTTAAAATATATTAAAAAAATATTTAAAAAAATTACCCATTCCCCCCGTTATTCCCCAAGCTATAAGACCTAAATTTTTTTGTTTATTTGAAAAAATCCCTAATTCTATTATTTGGCCCCCAAATAATAGAATTAAACGGAAAATAAATTATTAGAAAACCCCCATAGTAATTTTAGGGACAAATAAAGATTCAATTTTCAAAAGCATCATGTAATATATCAGATAAAAGGCTCATTATGTGAATTACAAATATATCATATTTTTAAATCATTTGTTGAAAAGATATTAACAAAAATATTAAACATCGACTTAATTCCCACTTTTGAAAAATATATTTTATTTGTATTTTTTAATAATTTGAATAACAGATTTAATAATTTATAATTTAAAACTTGACCTATTTTGCCCTTTACCTTCCAATCCACAGAGCCTCCAAACTCAGAACATTAGATTATAAAAGATTTCTCTCAAAGTTTATTAGTAAAATAAAACTCTAATGTTAATTTTTGAGGCCAAAGAAGAAAATTAAATACATATGTATTCTGATAAAAATCAAGGGAATCGTGAAGCAGATAAAATAAAATGTCTAAGTGGGGAAAATGAAAGTGTATATTTTTTATAAATTTAAAACGCTTCCTTTAAAAGATATAAGGGTAAATATAAGAAAATGCACTCATTACCTGCTTGTCTGAAACTGGAATATTATAATATTGAAGGTGGTACGGAACCCTAGGTATGCGAGTCCAACTCGCACTTGAACAAATTATTTTTTGTATCTTTGTGTGACTGTTTTCATAATATGTGGTTTCCTATAATTGAATAGTCTGTTGGGAACATAATAACATCATAACAGTAAATGTTTTTCAAATGCTCTTAGATAATGAGATTAATGAACAACGAAGAAAAATATAGAATACTAATTGCATGTACCTATGATATAATGAAAATATAGAAGCAAGAACAACATAGATTAAAGACTTAGGGTTGTTGGGCGATATAGATCTAAATTGACGGAAGACTTTAAGAGGATCATTTCTAAATGCTGAACAACACTGTCCACTGTCGTGGAATTAGCTTACTAGAACGTGTAAAAACACAGTTTTGCACCCTATCACCAAACCTTTATTTAAACATTCAACGCCGTTTTAACAACTCTTAGTTGTCATCATCAAGGATTAAACCAAACTTATGGGAAAACGATGTCTATGTTGGATAAACAAGTGATATTACATTTAATAAATGTTAAGAAAGTTATAAAAAAAAACTCCTATGACAACAATGCATACCTTGAAGGCTTATTATTGCCTGCAATATAATCTCGCCAACCGAGTAATGTAACTTGTGTCCAACGTTAATTAATGTTCCAAAAGCCAAAATAAATGATGAATACAGATTTGTTTTGGAAACGATAACAAAGTGGTCTGCGTTTATTAAAGTGAACTATTTCATTATTGATATACAGGGTGAGTTTTTTTATGATCAGTATGGAGATCTCGGAAACTAGCGGAGAAAGAGCAATGGTTAAATTGGGAAAGATTTGCAGTTTTACTGGCCCAATTTAATGACACTCGGATTTTTGTAAAAAGTCATGGCTAACTAGATATTTTGAAAAAACGAAATTCTGTCGATTTAGTCAAATCGCTCTAGCTCCTCTGTTTTTGATTTTATAAAAAAAGTGTAAATATCAAAATTGAAGGGAATTGTATCCCGAATATGATTGTCATGTCCTCGTTTGCGTGACAGCTCTCGTTTTCGAGATATGGCACAAACTTATCTTTTTTTAAATGGAAACCATAGTTGGCTATGACCTCAAAAAATCGGACATTTTTAGAGCTTTTCAACGACATAATACCCAATATAGTTATTCATAAAAATAACGGAGTTATGGATGCTTTTCTCTCTTATTTTCACTTTTCACGTAGTTAGCCATGAAATAGATTGATTTATTAATAACTATTTCAAAAAACATTGAACGATTTTTTTATTATGTATATCAGATCTAAAGAAAAAACTAAATAAGTAGGTACTTACTAAAAACTTAAGAAATTAAAGTATATAATAATGGTTACAATTTATGTTCGAAAAGTCCACCATTGTTATTTAGACAAAAATTGCATCTTTTAAGATAGACATTACCGCTTTCCTCACAGACCGCCTATCAATTTCTTCAATTGCTTGTAATTCCGCATCCCTTAGGTCACCAACTTGTGGACCATTTCTTTCTATCCAAGAGTTTGGATAGATATTATCTAAGTGTTGTCTTACTAATAATGAGTTATGAGCAGGTGCTCCATCATGTTGGAAGCACTCAATTTCTAAACGAGTTCTCAAATTCAAATTATGCAACATGTCTTGAAAAGTGTATTGCAAGAAATACAAGTAGCGCTCCCCAGTAAGTGATTCGTCATAAATAAAAGGCCCCAGAATAGTAAACCCTATGATACCACACCAAACATTAAAACCAAAGTTTATCTGGGGTCGTCTTTGTTCTACATGGAAAGGGTTTTCTTTAGCCCAGATATGCTCATTGTGTCTATTGAACATACCGCAGTTAGTAGTTTCATCTGACCATAACACCTTTAATGGAAACTGTGGATTGGCAAGGCACATGTCTCTAAACCATATACAAAACAAAATACGTCGATGTTCGTCACCGGCATGCAAAGTTTGAGAAACTGAAAGTTTGTACGGGTGGAACTTGTGCGCTTTCAGTACCTTAACTACAGTTCGTTGAGATGTGCCAGCTTCTGCCGCAATCTCACGAGTTGATGTAGATGGATTTCGATTTACCATTGCCAAAACATTTATTTGTGCTGCTTCGTTAATTTGATTACGTTCCTGTGGTGGTTTAGTAAAAGATCAATATCTGCGAAAACTATCGTAAAGCCTCTTAAATGTACATAGAGCAGGTTGACGACTATTAAAATATCTATGAAAGTATTCCTCAGATGCACGAACTGAATTTTTATGGCATATGATATAACATTCCACCATATTCAGTTTTTCTTCGTTAAAATATTCCATTTTATCACGAAAACTTGTCAATATCAACTGTCAATTCAGCACTACTAATGGAACTACTCTCAAATGAGGAAACGTCAAAGTGAAAGCAATCTTTTTCATGGCTACCTACGTTAAAAGTGAAAATAAGAGAGAAAAGCATTCATGACTCCGTTATTTTAATGAATAACTATATCGAGTATTATATCGTCGAAAAGCTGTAAAAATGTCCGATTTTTTGAGGTCATAACCAACTATGGTTTCCATTCAAAAAAAGATAAGTTTGTGTCAAATCTCGAAAACGAGAGGTGTCACGCAAACGAGGACATGACTATAATATTCGGGATACAATTCCCTTCAATTTTGATATTTACAATTTTTTTATAAAATCAAAAACAAAGGAGCTAGAGGCATTTGACTAAATCGACAGAATTTCTTTTTTTCAAAATATCTAGTAAGCCATGACTTTTTACAAAAATCCGAAAGTGTCATTAATTTGGGCCAGTAAAATTGCAAATCTTTCCCAATTTAACCATTGCTCTATCTTCGCTAGTTTCCGAGATCCCCATACTGATCATCAAAAAAAACTCACCCTGTATAAATAGTAAAATACAAAATAGTCACGTTTTATGCATTTAGTATAAATGCTTTAGGCATTTATAATATCTTCATTAGACGATATTTAATAATACAGTAACTAGTATTAAATCAATGTTAATCATTTTTGTTTAATAACAGATTTAACGATTTTAAATAATCATAGTTATAAACATATAACTATAAATAATAAACATAAATAATAAATAATAAATATTAAATATAATATAATAATAAATAATAAATATTAAATTTAAAAAAAAATGACACTTTTAATCACATGTTCATTTTCCTCTATTTCTTCTTTAAAAATTCTATTGGCATACATTATTTTTTGATATTGAATATTGGCGCACTATCAACGTCAGGATTTTCTCCTCAAATTCAACAATAAGCCGGGTCTAGAAGTTATCCCGTATATTGTATTTGTTTTTCAGGAAATGTAATCCTTTACCGTGGCTTTTGTTCGTTTTTTACCATTTTTCAGTAATACATATTTGATCATCGTATTACAGTTTACCTTTATTATGCCTGCGTAATTTTTACAATCTTGCGGGGCTCTTTGAGCATTGATACCAGGTGTTTGGCAGCAATTAGAAAGAGAACGAAGATGGGCGACATTGCCAGATTGCACTCTCAGGTTTTAGTTCATGCAATTCGTATAGGGTAGCATTTCATTTTTATGAATGGGGGTTGGCGTTTTTTAAGTTTTCCAGATTGGTGCTAATTTTAAAGTCCCATGTTAAAGTATAGCGTGACGTTGTTTGTCGTCTTCTTCTCGAGAGCGCTTTCGAACATTCTTAACCCAGCCAGGCAAGATGTTTTGATTTTACCGTTGGTGTCCAAAATGTTCACCATTAACCTCTTGACATAGTCTAAGAATTATTCAAAACCCAATGTTTTTCGTATTCCGTCTTTTGAGACGAAGCACCTTTCCAAGGCACATACACAACTTCTATATGTTTGGGCAGGACATTTTAGAGATGTAGCCGTTTTTCATTGAAGAGAACTTAAATGGGGAAAAATACTTCGAAATATTCCATTTAATTCTTGATAAAATGAAAGGCAATTTAACAATGTCAATCTGTTTTAATTTAGCTAATACATTTCTGTTAGTATATTTTTCACTATGGTGTTTAACAGCGGCATTAATATTTATTCCCCTAAAACATGTATTCATTCATTATTTTTAAAATTCAAATACAAAATACTTTAAAAAATCAACTTTTACACACCGAACTTAATAATGTTCATTATAGGCAGCAAAAGTAATACTAGTTAATGGCTTACCATTTAAACATATATTAGATGTCCATTTTACACTGCCTGTTGTATGAGGCTTACTAGTTCATTTTCGTTTTTCTACATTATATACAACAAACATCTTTTTGTTGTAATCTAATTTAAATGATTTACAAATTTATCTGTTAGGGAAAATACACTACTAGTGTCAATAAAGTATTTCCAGTCTTACTTTATTTGTGCAATTTATTCATTTCCATGAAACCATTTTTTCAGCCCCAATATTTGGAAATATTGCTTATTTTATGGAAGTGTAACAAGACTACATAATTTACTTAGAATTCCTTGAAAATTTGAAAATATATCAAAAACATTGATCTATTCAAAGGCGTTACAATTAAGGAAGAAAAGGAGTTGACCAATCAAGCCGTACACCAGGGTTGGGCCAATTTAGGGTGATTTTTTTTACAAAACTATTCTTTTTCATTATGATCCTACCAATTTTATCTTATTTTGTTGGAACACCTTGTATAAAGCTGAGAAATGCTTAGTTAATTGCTACTGTTTTTTTTTTATTCAATTTCAATGGTTGGCTCCATTTTTTACTTTGAAAATTGCCAAAAAATTAAAGATTTGAAATTATGTAAAAATCATTTCAACATTACAAGTAAATATTTTATATTTAAAAAAGAACCGAATTCACCTGGCTTAACATAAAAACAGTTTAGAAACCGTGTGCAATCAGTAACTATTTTCTGACATATTTTTTTTATCTGATTTAAGGTACAATTCTATTGATTATTTTAGCTTATTCTAATCTCTCGCTTTCTCTCTAATTAGTATTTTTATATTATCCACATATTTTTTAACATTTTTATTTATTTTATTATTTGGCCACTTTCTATAAGTGTAACTCTTATTCACCCTATATTGCAATGACAAATTGCAACGACCCTGTATATGTTTCTTTGTATTGGTCCCAATATAAATTATTTGTCTTTCATTTTCTGAATCACCCTGTGCAAGTATAATTCAACTCTACACGACGTTGCAACCGGACTGTATAATTATTAATCCTCTCCACCCTTTCTATTTTTCTATTGTTTAAATCACCCTGTGTACCTATAATTTTACATCGAATAATATGCCAAGTATAAGCAACTAGTTATCTTCCACATTTTATAACATTTTTTAACCACCCTGTATAACAATAATTCCACTCCACCTTATATTTCAATCATCCTGTATATGTTTCTAACATTTTTTAAACCCTCATCCCTATTACTCGAATGTCCCTATTGCATATTCTTATTTAACCATTTTTTTAAGTTTTTTATTCACTCTGTATAACTATAGTTTTACTTCACCCGTATTTCAACCACCTTGTAATCCCAATTACTTATGTGCCACCCAATACAACATTTTTTTAACCACCCTGTATAACTTTAATTCACCGTATATTTCAACCATCCTATATATGGAACTGCTTATGTAAAACCCAATATCACATTTATTTGTAAGATTTTTTGAACCCACCTGTCTAATTGTAATTTTACTTCGCCCAATATTTCAACAGCGCACATTGCTTGCTGCTTGAATTTCGTTGCACGTACACACCTACCACCGTATACCATATAGAAAATATCGCTCAGCTTCTTTTTGATACACTAATGGAATATTTTGTGCATTTCACTCGACTGCATTGAAAACCCTTACAAACACCCTGTACGATATTCTTTCATGGCATGTCTTGACATTTAAGCTAGATATTTATGATGAAAATTTGACATTTACATTGATGTTTACCGTTTTTTTACAAATGTTTTTACGATTTTCGGAAAAACGGTACGTTTACATTATAGATAATTATACGGAATCAAAAGCTGGAACATCTCTTTGTAGAATACAGTTTAAAATATTCAAATTGGTTGAGCCGTTTTAGAGAAAATAGTGTAGATAAATTCACTGAAATATAGTTCCTTTATACTGTTTTACTGTAATATTCCTTAATGTAATGCCGTTTAAATTATCAAATTTGCCCAAGCCCTTTTTGAATAATCTCTGAGCATACATAAAAAAAAGTGCCGAGGAATTGATAACCTCCTCATTTTTGGAAGTCGGTTAAAAACACAGCGGGGTGGAGCTACTGTTTCCAACATTGTATTAAAATTATTTTTTATTGGGAATTTCTTCTTAATTTTCTTTAATATCAAGAGTTTCGAGTTAATTGCTAAATCTAAACTCCTTTTTTTTTAATATTAAGTTGTCAATAATTTTTGAATTGTTTTTAACGAATTTAGCCTAATCGTCATGAATTCTAACTCTTTACATTGCGAAAAAGTAGAAGACAATTTTTTTACGGAAATCCCTTAAATTTTTAACTGATTTTTTATGGAATTCTCTTTATAAGTTGTGTCCCCAAAAAATGATCGAAATGCTGACCATGACGCTATATGCATTGCTGCAGTCTCTCATGGATAGAAAAAACTGTAAGTTCTATTTCGGCTCTGCGTATGTTATATATTGCATTACGAACCCGGTTTCTCATATATTGTCTTGTTGTAGGTTGGATCTGATACACGATGTCTTTTAACCGCCCCCATAATTAAAAATCCAAACACCTTAGGTCTGGTTATCGCGGAGGTCATGGAAACAGACTTGCTCTTCCAATCCCCTGCTGTTGAAATACTGTATTAATAAGATCTCGCATAATAATAGCAAAATGTGATGGGCAACCATCCAAATGCAAAACAATAGGTTCGTTTCTTCAGCCTAGATAACCGATACACAACGGTCGCGTACCTGCGCACAAGAAAAATAGCGTTCCTTCAAAACAATAACCGTTTAGTGAACGGATCAGTTTCGTGTTCCAAGTGACACGGTGATTGATTCGCAACCAGTTAATGTACGGTAATTTCGATCACCGGCTTCAGGGTAGAATCGGTGGTGCAGCCACCGACTGGTACATGCATCGAGTTGCGCAATAAACGGTTCATGTACCGATGCATTAACCAATTGCCGATCGGTCGACAATCGGTTGAAGGAACGAAGCTAATGTATTTTTTTTGTTATGTTAATATAGCGGAATTTTGCTGTTTTACTAATAAGTTTTTTTTGCCGCAAGCCTCTACGATGGATGGTTTTCCAGATACAGAACCTCGCATTGGTAGTTGGCCACCCTGTACATTAAAAATATATTTACATTTGTAGAAGGGTAACATATACCGTGTCTATAGTTTCTTAGTGATTCAGTTTTATTCTGATTAGATTTATATTTAGAATTTTGTTAAATATTACAAAATATTTTAAATTCATTCCTTCTACAGTTGTCTATTATTTTTGTGTATAAACTCTAGACTAGATAGAGGCTAATCTAATGAACATTTCATATCCAGAAGTAACGCAAATTCTATTCTCTTTATTATAAACTTTCAATTTAAGCAGACAACTATTCAAGTTCTTTCACTAAACACTTAGGCATTAAAATGTCAGTCAAAACCACGTATATATCGGAATTCTTCTAAAACCTAATTAATTGAAATAACAGAATATAAAAGGGAATAACTAAGAAGTTGGGTAGAGATAGGAATAAGATACCTTTATAGAGATAGAATGCTATTAATAAAGTACATATTTTAGTACTCTCTTCGAGGTGTCATTCCTTTGTACGCAAGACAATATATATTATATATAAATATAATATATATTGTTTCTGGTCGGGAACCTTCATCAGTTGCGCTTCCCACAATTGAATGTCCTCTCGAACACTGCTTTATGCATTTGATGCATTTCGTTAAATTTGAAGACGCGAGATGTAAGACCGAAATCTAGGATTTTCAAGAGAATCAGTACACAGAGGTTCCGAATCGGGAGCCGTTCCGTGTAATTACTGTTCTCCCTTAACTCCTAGGACAGAATGTCACGATAAAATTTTCAGGTTACTAACATTCTGTCCTAGGAGTTAAGGGAGAACAGTAATTACACGGAACGGCTCCAGATTCGGAACCTCTGTGTACTGATTCTCTTGAAAATCCTAGATTTCGGTCTTACATCTCGCGTCTTCAAATACATATTTTAGTGTTGTTGATTATATTAAATAGGAGCGTTAAAGAGCTTACAATCATATGATTTAATTCAATTATTTTTTACAATGTGTAGTTTTTTTGCCAGTTAGAGACAATGCATTATAAGTTCAATCTCTAGGCGTAATGTATGGCCTAAGCATTTAATTAATTAAGTTCAATCTCTAGGCGTAATGTATGGCCTAAGCATTTAATTAATTAATTCCTTATTGATTAACTGTCTTTTATTTGTAAGTGTTAAAGTATTTTTAAATAATGCGGGGTATAGGAAATAACACAGTAATATATCTTTATTTTAGTTTTAAATTATAATTTATTTGACTTCAAATATGGGTTGTTCCACTTGAAAATATATAACTTTTTATACAGCAGGTATAGTAGAGAATTTTTTTAAATTATATGCATGTAAATGTTTTATAAATGTACGAAAAATCACTGTAAAATATAAAAGTGTGCTTTAAAGTAAGAGACCGTGACATATAAACTGCCATGGCGCCCCCCCCCCCAGGCGGGGCGGGTGGATTGATTAATAGAAAGCTACACTATCTACCATAGGCTATATTTTATTTTGATCAAATGTTCGATTACGCGATGGGGGGCAGTGGGGTCTCTATTGCTTTTACTTGAATGATTATTTAATGGAGGATTTATTGAAAAGTTTATTACTTTTCGGGAATCTAAAATAATAGAACCATGAGAATTAACAGGTTGTTTCTTTCCTTTAACTGAAACAATTGGTGAATCTTCATTTTGCGAAAATTGAAGTATTAAATGGGGGTCTCTATTGTTTTAGAAAGAATTCAATGCCTTCGAAATAGAAAATAATACCGGTGTAAATCTTGATTTACATAGTCTTCTAAAATAAATAGAAGAGGGTTTTATTATTTTGCGAAAATTTTAATATTTAATGGGGTCACAATTTTTTACAGAGAATTCAATATCTTAGAAGTAGAAAGAAATACGGCTGTAAATCTTAATATATATATATATATATAGTCTTCTAAAATAAACAAGCGGGTTTTATTATTTTGGGAAAATTCAGTTTCCGATACGGCAAGTGGGTAATTAAAAAAAATCACTATGTCTGGGGAACCCAAAATAATACACATATAAGTATGAATTATGATATTAATTCTTTAAATTAATACAAAATTGATGTGAAAGTTTGCAGAATTTCTATAATTGAAAAGCAGTTCAATAATATTTAGGAAACAAAAATTATCCAGGAGTACCCGATATTCATTGGATAATTTTGCCAATATTGAATATGTGGAAGAGATTGGGACTGAAAATTGTTCAATATCTGATTGATCGCAGGTGAATCTGATTTTTTTTTTAAATTATAAAAAATGTTGTGACGAAGACTTATGAAATGAAAATAAATTCCAAGATGACAAAACTGCTGAAAATGTTAAAAATGTCAAGAATGACAAAAAATGACAAAAATGTTAAAATGTCAACAACTTCAAAGATGTAAAAACACCAAAAATATATATCAAAAATCTCAAACACGTCAAAAATGTTTAGCTCTTCATATTTAGAAGCCGTTGTAGCCAAATAATGTATGGGATATGAAAATTATGTACGAAGCCGAAGCGGGTCAGCTAGTAAATTATATAAATAAATGTTATTAGAAAGAAAAAAATATATTTTGCCCCTTATCCCCCCTGAAAAAATCATGTGGGCGCTCATGTAGATTGGACCTCCCTGTACCACAAAACTCTTGGAATAAAATTATTCATACAGTGATTTTATTTTTATGTTACAGAGTAAATATATGGAAATATATTCTTGATACTTTTTTCAATAAATACTATGTTTGAGGTGCATTTTCGTTGCTATTGAGATGACCTTTTTATGGTATATTTTCAACTTTCAACTCGTCACAACGTGTGGGTGTTACAAGAAAGTGATAAAACAGTAACGTTCACATGAGATTCGAATCCGTTCATTTCTACGCCTATGACCTACAAAAGCTAATCATCTGATGAGTCATGTTTGTGATTGATTATATAAAACTATGAAATACTTAATGGAACATGTATGGGAGCAGCAGCTACTTCATATGCAGTGCTGTTAAAATATTCATAAATGGTGAATACTTGATTACGTGATACGCATAAATATATACAAAGTTATAAAAAATTATTTCTCACTTCGATTCCGTGAATATAAATAGCTCGTTGTAAATTATACTACTTGTAGTTAAGTGATATTAAAAGAAGAGAAACTCTTGGGAGAAATTATATAAAATATTAATGAATTACACTTGATAATAATGGGAGAAAATCAAAAAGAATATTTGATCTTCAGGGATATTATTTATAATGGACTATATATAGCAATCAGGAAATGCAGTGGTCCTAGATATAAATGTTCCACCTAGATGTACACCACTTCATTTGTTAACACTTTCGCAACGATGGGGTCATATATGTATCAATATTACTGCGATCTGAATACTGTGACTTCCGCTATCCGTTGGAGTAATAAATTTGTACATATGTGATCTGTATCGTCTTGAAATTGAAATAAAAAAGCGGCAGTAGTTTGAGACTGAACGATGGAAGCGAAAGCTTCTTGCGAAATGCACCTTTGCTCTCACGTTATGTATTTTACTCTATTTCTCTTTCTTTGTGTCGTTCTTAGAAATAGGTACAAGTTTCAGGAAAATGAAAATAACTGTCACTATTTTGTTACGTTTCAATCCTAATGTGTATTTTAGTTCTTAATTTAAATATAACTGCAAAAGGGCATATGACATGTAAATTAATTCTTAATTAAATTGCATGTCATTAAAATATTATTTTTTTTAAATATAATATTGCAAACATACTTCACCTATTTAATATTCTGGCAATATATAAGGAGGTCACTTTATTTATAATAGATTAAATTATGAGAACATTATTTAAATATCTCAGCATCTCCAGACTAATCTTCAAACTCATTGTAGTATAGTTTAATCTAATACATGTTAAAAAAATGTCTATCAAAATCCGTTAACTTAGGCTGGCCTGATGTAGTAAGAGGGTGGATATTAAACAGCACGCCAAAAGTATTTTGAATATCTCCATAGATATTTACGATAAAATATATATTTTACATATCTCGGTTGAAAAAAGATAAAACCAGTGATTAACTCACTGACAAAGAAATGGCAACACTTAGAGGGAGATGTTTAAATTTAACATTGTTTTACTAAAATATAAATGCTATAGTAAGGAATAAATGATTAAAATTTGGTAAAGTTTGGTGAATGTTTTTTCATTTAATTTTTTTTATCAATTAATATTGTAGTCGTTTTTGTTTTAATTTACCAAAAAAAAAACGGTTAGATGGGATTCAAAATCGATGTTAAAATGCCACGAGGACGTGTATGCAGATTGTATCGCCAGCTAAGTGGATTTGAAAGAACTCGAATTATTGGTTTACGGGAGGCGGGTTTTTCACTTCAAGAAATCGCTAACCGCCCAAACAGAAATCCTGTTATGAGATGTTGTCAAGCATGGTTTGATAATACCCAAAATCGGAGAAGAGTAGGCGTCTAAGACTTATGGCCTTTAGAGACCGATTTTAGACAACTCGAAATTTGGCTCATGAGTGGTTAGGAGAACAAGGCCATCTTGTAAGTGTCCGAATGGTTTATCGCCGTATAAGGCCTTTTGGACTGCAGCATTATCGACCCCATCTTGTGCTACCTCTGACCGCTGAGTATCGACGACAATGACTACAATGGTGCAGGGAACAACAACATTGGAATGTGGTATGGCATCAGGTTGGACATGAGGGCGGCAGAACGATTAGACGACTTCAAGGAGACAGACGTCAAATTTGATGAGCGATATGTACACCGAACAATAGGCATTATAGTATGGGTATAGTAATTAGGTCACCTTTAGCCTTTGTTCTAGGCAACATGACAGCGCAACGTTATCTTCAGGAAGTAGTGAAGCCTTATATACTCCCTTAGATTTTTTGAAGAGAACCATATGTTGCCATGGCCACCCAGGTTCCCAGATCGTTTGCCCATAGAACATGTTTGGGATATAATGTCTTGAAGGTTTGGAAATTTATCCCAGCCTCCACGGACTTTCCAGGGTCTAAGACTTGAAATACAGGTAGCTCGGGATATTATTCGTCAGAAGAAATAGACCACCTTATTGAATCAATGCCAAGGGAGTGTATAGATAACCGTGGAGGACAAACACCTTATTAACAATCTTATAAAAAAATAACCTTCTTGGGATTTTTTTATTGAAATTTACATTTACTCCTTACTACGGGATCTATGTTTTAACAAAACAATATTGAATTTAAACATTGCGATTTCTATGTCAGTGAGTATATTTTATTTTTAGCAATTCACATCTCTTTCTACACCAGCACCATGCTGCTCACTTCTTGAACTTGTTATTTACTGCTTTCAGCTGGACACTTTTTCAGTTGAATCCCCATATAAGTTAGTCACCCTTGCCTCTGCCATCTATAATCTTGGTAACGTTGACCTTTTTTGGAGTTCTAGTTTCTTATCCACGAATTTCTAACATCCACAACCTTGCACTTCATGGTCCTTCTTTGATGTCTGACTTATGTCAAGTTTGAATTTAAAATATCGCAAACAGAAAATTGGAATGTTTATTAGAACGAAATGCAAATTTTGTCCTGGTATTTTACGTTAATTCGATTTTATATTTGTTTATTTACTTTAACTAGCTGTGGCCCAGTGGTCAAAATTCGAGCAATTGTGTCAATATCTCTGGCAGGTTAAGTAACCTGAAAATTTTATCGTGACATTCTATCCTAGGACTTTAGGGAGAACAGCAATTACCGGAGATCCAGATTCGGAACGTCTGTGTGATAGTTTCCTCGAAAATCCTAGATGTCGGTCTCACATCTCGCTTCTACAAATAAGTAACGAAATTCAAGTTTTTTTCAGATATAATTCATATTACATACTTTATTTGTGTTCAAATTCGTAATTCTTAATTGAATATGACAATTCAATTGCTAATGGGCTACACTACATATATATTTTTTCTAACCTCCCTGTATAGCTATAATTGCACTCAATTCTCTAACATTTATTAAAATTCTCCTTATAATAATTCCATCTCATTATATATTTCCACCACCCTGCATATGCAACTGCTCATGGACCACGCATAATATTTTTTTAACATTTTTGAACCACCCGGTAAACCATTCTATATTTGACACTGCCTATGAGCCACCGTATTTACTCTTTTTGTTTATAAAATTTTTAACTATCTACTGTAACTATAATTTTACTCCAAATTATATTTCAATCATCATATATATGGAACTCTTCGTGAGCTACTCTATAAATCATTTCCTTTTCTAACATTTTTTATCATCATCCTGTATATCTATACTTCCTCTCACCCTATATTTCATCTTCTCTATATATACAACTGCTTATGGGTTACGAAATGTTGCATTTCCATTTCCGCCACCCTGTATATGCATCTCTGTATAATATTTTTTGCACCACCCTATATAACTGTAATTCTACTGCACCTTCTATTCCAAGAACCCTGTAAATTCAACCGCTAATGTGCTTCCCTATATAATTATTTTAACAGTTATAATTGCACTCTACTCTATATTTTAAACATCTATATATGCAACTGCTTATGTGCCACCCACGAAAAAAATTATTTCTAACATATCTGGAATCGCCCTGTATAATTATAATATACAACGATTACTTTACCACTAAACAATAACAACGCTTGCATACCACTTCCAGAAGTACATGCTCTAAGTATACAACAGAATTGGTCCGTCTATATATAATTACTCAATGTTTTGAGTCTGGCGGCGGCGGCACATTTAGTTGTTTGGCGTTGACATTATTGAGGTAAATAATGAATTTTTATTATATTTTATTTAATGAATGAACCAATATTTTAAATTAATATTAGCATTCTGCACTGAAGGTCGTCAGTAGCTACTAAACAAAACAAAAATGAAGAAAATCGGTTGAGAGACAGAGGAGAAAATGGTACCTAATCGTTTTGTCTTTGCCTATTTATATATAGATAAATTGATTTTCTATCACCGAAGAGACTCTTAATATATAAACTGGTCCCTGTTTCTTACACAGAATACTAAATTGTATGGGTATTTCAAGTATGGTGTCGGTCGGAACGAAGTGTCGGGACAAATACAGTTTTTGCATTGCACTACCATACTCATTTCTTTTAAAATTGTAAATGTTTGCAGACGAAGAGCAAGCAACCTGTTCTTAACCACTATGTTTGCCTGTCTACGGCCAGATGAAACAAAAGTTTTTTAATAACTATACTGAGATTTTTTTATTTCACTTCGTGATTTCTTGATCCAGTTAATTTCTGTAAAATATCTTATTTATACCGTACGTCTCTGTTTCCTAAACACCTACCGAAAGTACTTACTTACAGTGTCGAACAAATAAAAAATGATTGGACCTCAACATAGACATTGGTTCTTCTGCAGTTCTGCAGTCGATTGCAGTCCTCCATTTAATTACAACTACCATGAAATGCGACTTGCTAGCTAGCAATGGTGCGGTGCCTTACAATGAAGTAGACCTTACTAGACAAAATTTCAGTTGGTTTTTGGGTCAAAAAAGTCAAGAATGTCAAAAGCGTCAAAAATGTCAAAATTGGTAATGATAAAACATGTCAAAAAAACTAAAATGAAAAACAGTAAAACCAGAATCTCAAATGTCAAACATCTCAAACACATTAAATATATTCTTCATATTAAATCCTAAAACAATGTATTTTTAATACGACAAATGCGTCGATATGTCTACCCCTTGAAAACCCGGGCGGGCCAGCTAGTACTTAATATAGTGGAAGAACAGCAGTCCTAAACAATGTACATTAAGTTTAGTAGGGCTTTACTTCAAACTCAGTTCTGAATGAGAGCCCAGATAATCTGGGATTAGCATACTATAAAATGTGCTACAAATCATTCAAACTCAGTAATATGAATTCATGTGCTATAGAACCTGAACATATTTAAAAAATTGTGTTTGGAAATAGACATGTCTTTCATCAAAAATCGAAGAAACAAGAAGTTTACACTTTTCATACGAAGGCGCTGATCTCACATTAGCTGAGATCAGGGGCGGATCTAGGAGTTTCTTGAGGAGGAGGCGCAATATAAATATTCTACTAATACAGTACTTTACTTTGTTTTTATTTAGAACTAAGGTCCTGCGATTTATTAAGTTATTTGTTTCCTCCCTACTTCTGAACAATATCTCTCGTTTTGTTAGGTTACTTGTCTAATGTTTACTGCCTACCTATAATTATTGTTCTCATTATTACTAAGCTTCAGAAAGGGGGGGGCTTGCTGGATCCGCCACTGGCCGAAATACTTTGGACGTTACAAAACATATTAAATTTAAATGTTTGATTAGGAAAACAAAAGTGTTATATGTCAAATCACGGAAATATTTGCAAAAAGAGCTTGAAAATTGTCTATTTTACGCTATTTCATTTGATGAATAAAAAAATGCTGAGAAATTTTAAGCATATGTTTCAAAGATTATACCTACCTTTCTTTTAAATAAATAGAGTTCATCAGGGAAATTAGAAAAAATGGATCCGGGAATTTTTGGATTTTTTTTTAGATATCCAAATATATTTAACATTCATATTTATTATAGGTTTATAAACTAAACATTAAATATCATATTTCCAAACATCATAAAAAAAATATTAAATTAATCGATATGGTTACAAACCTATATTTATTTCTAAACATAATAGGCAACCGGAATACAAGCATTTATAGATGCCTGCAGTAAACAATATTTCTTTAAACTTTTTTACTTTAAAAGTGTGCTGTCATGCAGAATAACAAAATATTGTATTTTACTTGTTCCTTAATTAATTGCCTGCTTAGAAAATTGAACTCTTATTTAATAACAGTACGCCGTGGCGGGTATACTCATAAATAAATTGATTTAAAAAATATATATCTAAGATAGTGTGATAATGAACTTGAATACGCAGAAGGAATTACTTAAGAAAAAAATATTTATATTTTTTATTATGTATTGGTACGCAGTACACCTTTTACTCCGAAAAGTATTCTTTATAAAATTTCACATTGATTTGAATGAAATATGAATCTATCTTCTCGAGTGAGCATTGACCTCAGCCCGAGAGTAATCGACTAAAAGCATTACTACTTTCAAATTCAAGATGCGCAAATGAATCTTTTCATGTAAAATAAAATGCAATGTAATAGAAATCAGCTTAGTTGTTCCACTACAGTTAAATTTTAAACTAAAGAAGAGAGATGCAGATAAGTCATCGGACACCGGAAAAGACTTTCTACCGAGATGGTACGTATGTTGGCGATATGGCTTAGGTGATTTTGTAATAGCTATAAATGCTAATGCTGTAGATGCACAGGACCGGTTATAGTAAATACATTTTAATTTGAAAACAGATATAACTCATGGCCTTGTTTTTTGTTAGTTATACATTTGTTATCTACTGCTATAGCAATTGTTGACGTCACATTGTTTTAAACCATAAAAATTCCAAAAGCATTTTATAGGTTTTTATACATGGAGAATATTTTAAACTCTTACCTGGAACATTTTTTAAATAAAATAACCCTTATATGATGAACGTCATGATAAGATTGTCAAATAGCACTTTATTGACATAATACGTAAACAACTTTATTTTCCTATGTTAAAATTAGACAACGGGCAAACAATAAAAATCTACTATAGAAAGTAACTTGAAAAAGTAGTTGCGGTTTTTTTTTCATATTTTTTGTTTATATTAGTAAGTTTTGTTTTTTTTTTCTAATTAACAATAATATGTATTTTTTTAAACTTATTTTCGGATATTATTTGTTGTTGTCCCATTTGTAACAGGCAGCTCTTAATTTTTTTTCATTAAAAACTGACAATTAGTATTTTGCGAAACTGTTGCATATGCAACATTTGTATTTGTACATTTTTCAAGCTTTGAAAAACTCGTGTTACAAAAATATTTCAATCTAAACTTAACGAGTTTTGTAACAATGACTAAAACGCCCAGTATTTGTTGGCTAAATTTGTTACCAAAACACAATTAATGGAACATTTTATTTATCACTCTTCAAAATATTTAAAAAAACTGCATTGCGCACTTTATTGTTAAATAAACAAATGAAGCGGATTTTCTTTAAACTAAAGATGAGACTCATTTTCTATATTCTCCCTCCAAACATTACGCAAAAAATCTGGTATACGAATGATTTTATTTTCTAATTACGTATTCACTGGCGTATGCAAATCGAATATCAGTTAAACCTCGTAAATTGTAAATATATGGGGAAACTTGGTTTAAAAATTTTATAAGAAATTAATTGTTGGTGTAATTTCAAAGAATATTTTTTATTTATGAATGTTTTTTGCATTTTTTTTAGTTTGTAGATAATTTTATTAGGCACATACCTGCTCTACTTCATTCTTTTCTAAGATCCATAGTTTTGCCAATGTTTCTGCAAAACTTGTTTTTTAGTTTTAACCGATTTCCAAAAAGGAGGTTATCAATTCGTCGGCATCTTTTTTTACGTATGGTCAGCATTTATTCAAAAACGGCTTGGGCAAATTTGATGATTTGAACTATCGTAGTAAAGAATATTATGGAAAAGTACCATATCAATTTGTATAACATGAGATTTACGGTTTTCCAGAAAATCAGAAAAAAAACAGTAATTAAGGGACTACACTTCAGTGATATTCAATGAATTTTCTCTGTTTTCTGTAAAACGACTTAATCAATTTGAATATTTTAAATTGTATTCTATAAAATTATGTTCCAGCTTCATTCCGTATATTTCTCTATAACGTAAAACATACCGTTTTTCTGAAAATCAATGTAAATGTCCAATTTTCATTATAAATATCTAGCTTAAATTATTATTAAATTAAATTGTTATATCGGCAATCTTGTCTATACGGTATACGGTTGTAGGTGTGTGTGTGTGTGTGTGTGTGTGTGCGCGTGCATCGAAATTCAAGTAGCAACAATGTGCCCATTTGAAATATAGGGCGAAGAAAAATTACAGTTATACAGGTGGGTTCAAAATATCTTACAAATAAACGTGCTATTGGTTGGTTAATAAGCAGTTGAATATATAGGATGATTGAAATATAAGGTGGAAAAGAATTCTAGTTATACAGGGTGGCTCAAAAAATGTTGTATTGATGGCACTTAAGTAATTGCGTATACAAGGTGTTTAAAATAAGAGTGGAAAAGAACTATAATTATACAGAGTGGATCAAAAAACTTAAAAAATTGGTAAATAAGTATATTTGAGTTATTGGGTGGAGTATAATTACTGTTTAACAGAAGTGTTTAAAAAATAATAGCATTGCATATACAGGATGTTGAAGTATAAAGTGATGTAAAATTATAGTTATACAGGGTGGTTCAATAAATATTATATAGTGTGGAACATACGTAGTTTCTTATACCAGGTAATTGAAATAAGGGTGGAGTAGAATTATATTTATTTAGTGTGTATCAAACATTTGTTATATAAGCATAAGCAGTTAAGATATTTTAATTATAGGGCGGGGTATATTTATAGTTATAGAGATGGGTTAAAAATATTTTTGAAGCAATTCCATATACCGGGTGGTTGAAATAAAGGGTAGAGTAAAATTGGGGGTATACTGTGAGCAGTTACATATATAGAATACTTGACATATGGGGCGAAGTAAAATTGTAGATATACAGGGTCATTCAAACAATACAAATATTGCAAGAGTTAATAGGATGGAGAGGATTTATACTTCTACAAAGTGGTTTTAAAAATATCAGGGCGGTTACAGCATCGTGTGGACGTCATTTATAGTTGTACAGGGTGGTTCAGAAAACGATAGAAGCATATTCAGGGTGGCTGCAATGTAGGGTGAATTAGAATTACACTTACAAAAAGTGGTCCAAAAAATAACACAAATGAAAAAATAAAAAATTAGAGAGAGAGAGAGAGAGAGAGAGAGAGAGAGAATACAAATAAAAATAGTGATTGCATGCATATGGTATTTAAACTGATTTTATTTAAAGCCAACACATTTACACAAAAAATAACTTTCATTTTTTTATAGAGAGAGAATAATCAGATTTGTATTATTTCATATTTATTATTTCAGTTGGGGGTTGCTCGTGGTGTTTGGTAGAAACAATTTGTGATTTTTATTTATTTATTTTGCGCTTAACCATATGTCCTCAAAACATTTTTGTTTCCTATTAACTTCAATGGGATTAAACTAATGAAGACTAATGGCATTTTGGTTATTAACAATTAAGTTTATGATTTCATTGTCTGTTGTGTTTCTATATCTTTTACTATCATTCTTTCTACTTCCATCTGTCTTCTTATTCCTTCGTTTCGTATATGTCTGAGGTCTACAACTCTTTGCCGCTCTTCTTTAGAAATCTATTTCAACCACACTATTTTTTGTTTCTTGGACGTTTACCAAATTTCAGAAACAAACATAATTACCAGTCATAGTATAATGTTGTATATTCTTTTTTTTGTTCTTTTTTTATGTTATTCTGTCATGGCACTTAGTTCAGTGCACCTATTATCTTTTTCCTTGAGTTGTTCTGTTTTTAATTATATCCCTTAAACCGTCCAACTAATTGTTAATGTTAAGCCTATAATTTACACATTCCTTACAGGTTCTAATTTTGCCCCTTCTCAATCTAAGCCCTTGGGTGGGTTTTCTCTTACTATGCATATATACTTTTGATGTTGACTTATAACCTTCACTTGCGGTATTCCTCTGTAACTTTTCTAGACATATATACCAGCTGTTCTTTATTCTGTGCAATTACTACTTGGTCCATCCGCATAGTGTAAGTTACTCAGTGTGGCATCCCCGATAGATATTCCCATACCGTAAAAATTTTTCTTCAATATCCTTGAATCCACATTTATATTAAATAAAATTTGGAACATGCAACAATCTTGTGTGATCATTGTTGTTCTGTATTCATCTCTTACTTTATTTCCTATTTTAATTTTGGCTGCTCTGTTTCTATATAATTCTTCAATAATATCTATTAGTGTTACATGTATGTGAGTTTTTTTAAAACTACCCATAATTTTCAAACAGGTACGGTGCCATGTGCTTTCTGCAGATCTACCAGCAGTAAATCCATTTCTTGTGATATTAAGGTTTTGTTCTATATTATTTGGGAGAAACAAAATATACTATCAACTATTGATAGGCCTGCTCTAAAGCTGTTTTGTTCCTCAGACTCAAATATCTTTTATTATTCGTCCGTACATCCCACTAATTGTACTAATTACCGTTATGGTATATATGCATTGTCTAAGTTTCTGAGATACTAGACGGCAAATTCAAATCCAGTCAGTTACCTATCTCCAAACAGGTATATAATTTACCTTGTTTTTTGTAGGATATGGTTTATTATATTCAGTCATTTACACAAAAATTGACTCAAAAACTTTTTGATATCTTTCTTGCGCTTCGCAATTAATTATCTTACAAATCAAGAGTATATAAAAACAGAAAATTTCAAGTTACAAAAAAGTATATTGTTCAAGTCGAAAATATATTTGTGGGGTGGAACACGCTGATAAAGAATACAATTTCTATTTAGCAGTTATTTCTAAATAAGCAAGGTACTGGATCGGAACTCAATTGAATCACTCTTCCTTTTTTGATAACTTCAATTGATCTAATGTCCTAAAATTATATTGTAAACCACAGATGAATCGTAAACAAAAAATGTCCATTTTAACTTATAAAAAATAAGGAAGACCTGCAAATATAGGAAAGTCAGCCAGTAATAAATGTTTTCTAAATTTAACAACTGAAGAACATACGTTCAATACACAGCTGCAAAGTGTTCAGTAATTATACAAAATTATGGTAATATCTACCGGATAGTATAATTCAATTAACTTTGCCTCTGGTTAAAAAGTACATATATTTGCAAACTCGTTTTCTCCACAACATAAAATAATGAAATTGATCATTAATTGTATTTGTGTAAATATAACAAATCGAAATTATTTATGACATTTAACAATGCATCTAATGTTTAACTAAATATATATAACGAATTGATTAATTTCTTAATAAATCAGTGTTTATAATTGACATCAATTCATGACATTTGTTTTGTTTGTCTGCATCTTTTTACTGAGGCTAGGATTTATGTAATCTTGTTGTCTTTTCTTGAGCAGAGTTCTGTGATGAGTTTCACCTTTCATACCATCTACTTTGTGCCATCACTCGAATTCTTGTAAATAGTTTTAGAACATCATCAATATTACACTTATATGTTCGGCGTTTTTGTTATATCAGTTCCAGAATCGATTTTCTAGGTGATTGCTTTTATTTCGAGATGACTAGTATTTTCACATGTTTTCCGTCTTACAATTCCAAGCAGTCCTCCAGCGGCCTTATAAGACTTTTGTCACCTTTACGGTTTCTTCTTTCGAGTTTCTGTTGCTAGATACGTCCACTCCAAATTAATTAAAACAACTAATTTATCCAGCGGTTCCCAAACTTTTTCTGTTCCCGGCACACCGGTTTTTGTATTTTGTCTCGGCTCCTCAATCGTATTCAACCTAAAAGAGAGCGATTTTGTCGGTTTCCTATGCACCAAACGATTTATGCAGTGCACAGGATTTGAAGTTGGATTCCGTAAAAGAGAAATCAAGAGCGCCTCGCCACGTCCCTGTTTGCTCTTCACGGTGCCCCAGGGCGCCTCGACGCACAATTTGGCAACCCATGGTTTACCCAATCAGTTTCAGTTCCAGTTTACATCTTTAGAGTTATTTCCCTTCTACAGTTTTGGTTCTGTGAGTAAGTATTTCTTATTATTGCAACTATAGTGAAATGGTGTAATCTTTGCATATTGTCCCCACTTTTGGCAATGCAAATTATAGTAATACTAGCTATTATATGCGACTTTACCCCCAGAGCTAAATCAGAGGGATAACAGTATCGCAAGATAAGTAGCTATCATTTAAGCTTGAACAATGGAAATCAAATTTTTGGGTTTGTTTGTGTGTGCTGATTTAAAATTTAACGAGTTTGCTTGAAACGAGTTAATGTCTATTTAATGGAAAAATTTAAAATTTGAAATTAGCGAAGCAAGGGCTACTAGATAAACATTTCTAACACACAATTTTTAAAAGTATGCTAGATATTATTTCCCTCAAAGTCTAAACAAACAATTGTATTCTCAGCCATTTAAAATAACTTATTGCCAAATTTTAAGAAAATACATTAATTAATACCGAAATAGTTAAACTATTATTTGTAAAATGAATAATGGAAATTTATCAGATTTTTCTAATTATTCAAATAAAATAAAAAAGTAATTAAAAAAAAGTTAATACATCGCGAATTAGAGCTCATGATCTTCAATTTTTCAGCCTGAAACGTTACCACTACGTCGCTTCTGTTTAAAATTTGGCACCAGCTTACTTATTTCACGTCTATAAAAATTCCTTAATTCATTTTTTTAATGGTATATATAATTTATAAAAAAATAACTTAAGGGCAAGTATTTGCTTCAACCTCTTTTTATTTCAAATTCATCAAAATATAAGAAAATTTTAAAAAGGCACATTGCTCTGGTACTCTTTTATTATTTAACATTTTGTTACAGAACTTGGTACACAATTTTACATTATTGAGAATACAACCGTTTATTCAAATTTTGATTAAAAAAAATTCTAACCTAGTTTTCAAAATGTTAGGTTAGGAAATGAAAGAGGCCTTTCCTTTCAGATTTAAACATTCAAATCTTTGCATAAATAACTCAAAATCGGTCTACTAATGAAGATTTTCCGGGAGAGGCACCAATTCAAATAGTTCACCCTGTATGTATAGGTTCATGCATTTTATTCAAGGCTAAACAAGCGAATCAAATTTAAAGAAAAATACTATCCTACGGATAGATATCTGTTAAGAAAGGTATATTATAAAATTACATTCACTATATACAGGGAGGAAGGCGTAAATATAAAAAACACCAAAATTGACTTTTTTGAAATAGAACGCCATATAGAAGTAATGATTCACTTCCGGATTCTGCGACCTATATTAAAGCAATTAAATATTTAAAAAAATATCTAACTGAAATTATTAGTTTTCCAAATAAATGACGTTGGGTGAAAAAATGGTCACAGTTTTAAGGACTAAATTCTCTTTTTTTACTTAAAAAAATTCTGTTGGAACCTATCAAACAATTAAATTTTGTATCTCCTTCTAATGCAGGGAAAATAAGTATTATTAAATCTTTTCTAGCTTACGCATTATGTTAAAAAAATTTGTTTGAATAATAACTTAACTTAAACAATACAGACTTGGGTGTTCAAATGCACACCTTTATTTTTTGCATTCCGAAGACAAATAAATAAATCTTTCCAATGATATCATAAACTATCTCTCCGCGTTTTCATAAAAGATTTTGTTAATAATTGTGTCAGCTTTTATAAATTCTATTTTAATAATTAAAAAGTAACAACTACAGTCCTGTTCGTATTGCACTACAGTACAAGTTCCTGCGTACGAGAATAAACTTTGCTCACTTATGGGGTAAAATATTTTTCTACATATGTGTGTCACCACTATTATTCATTAATTGATTATATTGAATAACTCCACATCACGGTATGAAAATCATTAAAATGAACTTCATAGTAAATTATAAGCTTATTACTTTAAGCTTCAGGTTCAGGACTGTTATTCGAAGTACACGCTTTCGAGTCATACTTGAGAATGGTACTCAAGGTACTGAAATCAGTTTGCACAATCCTACTCTGCATGTGCTCTAGTAAAAATGAAATGATTGAAAATGAATAGTTCTTAAAAGTCTACTAGATGTTGGAAGACATTATACATATAGGTACTTTACACATTTTCTCTACAATTTTTGTAGGTTGAAAAAATATTGGAATTAACATACTGTTTTATCAACGCAACATGTCTGCACTGAATATGCCATCGATTTTATTAAGCTGAAGTCAAGAATTTTCTTTAATCAATTTTCAAACTAGAATCATACTTTAGTTGTTATTCACTCCAATATTGTTAATAAAAGTGCAATTTATTTTTTTATTCTATAATTAAGGCAACAATCAGCGGTAATTTTTCTATTTGCTTTCTTATCTGCTTATTTGTTGGGTAACTTCCGTTGAACTAGAGGCTAGAAACATTAAACATATCTCAGAAATGGGTGACAACGCAATCTTAACTTAATGATTTGACTAGAGAAGGAATGAAACCTAGAAATAAGAGTTTAAATTCTCTTGGACATGGTGCGAATAATGACATGAAACGACTTCCCACTTGAAACCACTGTTTTTCTGAAAGCCCTAGATCTCGAGTAAATATAAATTTTGTCGGCCTTACTAACTTTAACCTTTCAATAAAAATGCACTGAATGTTTTGCTTGTTTCAAGAAGAAATTATTTTATATTTTGTAATGCGTTTCAAGAACGTCGTACCGTTTAATTGAAATAATTATATATTTATTTATGTCCATTTAGTGACAAAATTGAGATTGTAAATAAGCTTTTGGTGAACAAAATCATTTTCCCTGGAAAGGAAATACTTGCTAAAATCAGTATTCGTATTTAGTGAATAAATACTGTATTACAACTTTTTATTTTATTATAGTATTAAAGTTTAAAATTTATCTATGATTAATAATTAATCTGTAGGCACTTCCATCGTGCCGAACTGAAGAAAAATGAGTTAATATATTAATAATGCTTACACAGAACTATATAAATATATTAAAATAAGAGTCGAGGGAGGGGTATCTTCTAAAGGTATTTATTGTTCAAATATAAAATATTAGAACGTGATAATTGTTACTATTTTACTCAGCATACCCAAACACATACGAATTAAGTGCTATTTTTTCTTAATTTGGCTAATGTAATTAGTATTAATAAATAAACATTTTTTAGCTATTTTTTAATTTTATTACATTACTTTGAAATGTCGTAATTTCTTATAATTATCATATAGTCTAGACGAAATAATTTGAGTGGATTTGGTTGTAATAAATATCCGACACTATAAACTCAACATCAAAAAAGTTAAACTAACAATAGGCCCGCTATAACAAAAATTTGTAAATGTTATTTTCAGTGGATATTGTTCCTTTAAGTGACTTTTGTAATACCTTATTTTTCTAAATTAATATTTTACAAAATCGTTTACTTTAAAAGCTTATGTGCATTGTCAGTTAAGACATTTCTTTTAAAATTTATTAAATAGTAGAAGTTTTAGGATTTTTACAAATTATTAATTCTTAAGTTCTTAATAACTTTTGCAATTGTTTATTTGCTAATTTAAAGTTTTTGCACATTTTTCTAAACGTTATTTCAAATTCAATGAGCCCACACTCAAATTTTATCAGCTCTAGGAAAAAATTAACAGCATTTTGAATTTGTCTAATTCAAATTTCAAAAGAAAAAATGATCAGGGAGGGTAAAAAGAAAAAAAACAATCTTAGGTTTAACTTGTTCTGTATCTGATTTATTTTTCAAAAACATAGAGATTGTCAAGTACACATATACATAAGAAAACATACACATTTATAAATTAATTTATTTTTATTTGCCTTTGAAGAAACTTTTTTTTTATACATACACTAATTATCAATTATTCAATGGATATCCGATTATAAATTGTTAGCAATGTAAATATTACGTACGTACAATTATATATGTTTCAGCTTCTATTATTTTAGAGATGAAAACATTATTAAAAACCGTGGCCTCATTTACCTAAAATTATTCAAATTAATTCCCAAGTATTAAACGTATACATATAGGAACACAATATTTTGATTAATCAATTTTATTATTCTATTCACAACGCGTATATCAATTATCTCAACGAACTTCGGTGAGTACCGATAATATTTAAAAATATTCTTTCATTCGGGATAAGAATAACCTTGAATTTATTTCGAATAATGCGTACAATATCTTCATTTCCCTATAATGTTCAAAATGACTGGAGCAATCGATTGTAGTGAAATCGAGAGCAAACGGAACTTGAAATAAACAAATAAAACAAATCAAATACTGAAATAACCTCGAAAAATCTACATTCACTGATTTGGGTAAATCTCTTGGTATATACAATAAGAACTGTTATAATGTAGAAGTTTCGGGTATGCGATTTAAATGTTCCATTGTTATTCATTTTACGATTCTTCATGGATACTGCTAAATGACCCACCATGTTACCTTTGCTACAAAAATATGGTTCAAACTTTTTCAAGTTATTTTTTTTTGTAAGCATACAACCCCAAGTACAATACAAACTAGACCGACTAGAAATCGAGTCATTGTAAAGATTTTGCTTAGATGATAAATTCAAAACTAATTTATACCCATAGGCGTATTTACGGGGCGATAAAGGGGCTTTATTATAGTGTAAAAAGGTGTTTGCTTACACAGTATTCTATATTTCTTGCCCTCCTCCCCCAAAAAAAAATATGAAGAATGCTGAAGATACGCCCCTGTTTATACCCATTTTGGCGATCCTATAAGAGAATGAGTCTAATATTGTTTCAGAATAATGAAGTTGTGAATGCAATAAAAGTATAATCATGTCATAATTATCATATATTTTCCTCAATTTCAGAATGTTTCAACCGTATTTTTATAGCAAAGATGACATAATGGATCATTTTGCAGGGTATATCCATGTAGCTAAGGTCTTTTACATAAAAAAGACCTTTTGGTGACAAAATTCATAGTAGACCAAAACCAACATCAACTTCTAATTATAAAACATGACTAAATTATAAAAAATTCAATATTTTTTATCGATGCGTTTGGGTGTAAAATAAAACATTTAAAAAATATATATATAACCGACTTCTACCTATAACTAAAAAGCTAAAAATAATTATAACAAAATACAACTCTAGCAAATAAATAACACATTCAATGTTGTTAGGTACCTACCCAGGAAGTAAAAAATGTAAATATTAAAAGGTGCTCATTCTGTACAAATTAATTACCTACCAATCTAGTATATTTTTGAAGCCAGTGCCAAGCAAATCTAAAATCCTTCATTGCATACTTATCTACTAATTCATCAAACTTGATTGTTGCTTGGCACCTACTTCAAAAATATACTAGATTGGTAGGTAATTAATTTGTACAGAATGAGCACCTTTTAATATTTACATTTTTTACTTCCTGGGTAGGTACCTAACAATATTGAATGTGTTATTTATTTGCTAGAGTTGTATTTTGTTATAATTATTTTTAGCTTTTTAGTTATAGGTAGAAGTCGGTTATATATATTTTTTAAATGTTTTATTTTCAACTTTTGAGTTTTTTTTGAACTCAGGTAGTTTTCATTCTTTATTTTTTATTTTGTATGTATAACCTTAATAGACAGAACCAGGTAACATCGAAAGCCTCAACATTACACAATGATACTTTCTCATTTAAATTGACAGGTAAATCTTTACGAACAAAATGTACTAGTACGTGTTGACTTAATAAGCCCAAAATATATTTGTGCCTTATGGACTACGCCATGTAACCTTTTTTCAACTTTTTCGACAACCCTGTATAACTATAGATAATTCCACTCCAACCTATGTACCAACCATCCTGTACATACGACTGCCCACGGACAAGCATAAAATTGTTAGCTGCCTTCTGTAAACTATAGGACGGAGTAGAATCCATCCCATATTTACGGAGTCAAATCCGGCCTATATTTCAACCATAGTATATAACTCCTTGTGGGCTACCCCATAAATTATTTCATTTTTAACATTTTATATTATCACCCTGTGTAACATTAATTTCTCCACACTTTATGCAACTTCTTATGGGCTATAAAAGAAATAATTTTTTAATCACACTGTATAAATATAATGCATCTCCAGCATATATTTCAACCATCCTGTATATGATTTGCTTATGTCCACATCATATAACAGTTTTTTAATCACCCTATATAATTTTAATTTCACATTTTTTCCAACATTTTTATACCACCAAACGTCCAGTCCACCTTATATTCCAACCATCCTGTATATATGGTTGCCTACGGACCACTATCATTCTAGTCCGTCCTATATTTCAATCTTCATATAAATGCAACTCTTCTACCACTTTACTTTGTGATTTTGTTTGCTATAACTAAACACCCTGTCTATAAACGCATCAAATAGCAGTTTAAAGTTTGACGTGTGTTGTCACTGAATTTTCTATTAGGCCGGGAGAATGTGGCAACCAAAAGCACCGTCTTCGCAAAATTGAAAAATTTGCATTTAAATAGGTATTTGCCTGGTACACAAACAAAACGAGCTTGGTACTCATTAATTTAAGGAACCGAAAATACTATGCTTTACTACTTATATGCTTGAGATGTACATAGAAAATGTTCAAATTCGCTATTAAAACTTCCAGTGCCTAAAATTACCGCACTATTACGTTGGAATTAAAATATTTATGAGGAAATGTCCGTTATGTCATTTCGATGAAATTTTTGATAAGAATTTTCAGCGATTTCTACAAAACTGCAAGTTGCACGTCGCAGAAAAGTATATGAGATCACCTAAAGATCTTCCTTAATAGATTAAACGTTAAAAAAACTATACACATCCATAAGGAGTTATCGAAAAATCGACTAAAATATTAGGGATATTGGTCGATTTCCATGCACGCATGTGTTCAGTCACAAATTTTATCACTTTATCAATAGAATTCTTTTCCAAAATTTGAAGTTTCACCAATCCGGATATATAGGATATATACTCTATTAAACAAGACCATATTCATTCAAAACGGTGCACCACAGGAGAAGAAATCAGGTAACATACATAGATACAAAAAAAAAGCGAAAAAAAAAATACGCGACGAATTGATAACCTCCTCCTTTTTGGAAGTCGGTTATAAATAAAAAAATCCCTAGCAATTTAGTTTTTTACCTTTTACACAAAATCTACTCGTGAAACCATGTGTGAAACCTACAAAATGGGCTACTATATGATATATCTTCGTTAATTGGTTCGTTGGATAATGGAATCTTTACCCGAAATTCCAAAAAATTACTTTTTTTTGTTTTATAGCTGAAACATACAAAAAATAACGAATCGATAAAAAATGTTGAATTTTATGTTTTATTAGAACAGATTGATATTGGTGTTGTTCTACTATTAATTTTGTTACGTATTCTCGTAAATGACCTGGGTTAATTAAGAATCATAGAATGAATAACAATGAAACATTTTAAATCGCCTACTCGGGACCACTGCATTACATCAGTTCTTATTGTATGCACCCTAATATTTACCGAAAACACTGGATGTAGATCTCTTGATTTTTTTTTTCAAGGTAGATTTGTTCTATTTGTTAATTTGAAGTTCCATTAGCTCTACTACAACCATATGTAAATCAGTACCCTAATTTACCATCCTCCATTCCACCAGTAGGCCATATTGCCGATCTTTCTGATTCTCAACCTCCAGAGTATGTTGACAATGAAAATTTGATAAAGTTGTTTTTGCAATATGTGCCCTGATTTGAGTAATATACATGCTTCTTCCTTAAGTTTTATTTTCTAGAGTCTATTGATGTCCCATATTGAGTTCTTCTAATTCCTAGGGACCATCTTCTTCTATTTTGTAGAGAACCTCTTCAGCTATCAAAGTTCGTACGGTTACAGTTCCTACGAACAGCTCCTACCTGGTAATTCTTAGCTTGATCAGAGAATTGTAATCGGTCGGAACTCGGAACCTGTTCATAATTTTAGTTATCATGAGGGGTATTTAGTCATTTAAAAGATCACGCTTGCCAGGCGAGATGGTGAATTTTGGTGTGGGATATAGAAACAGATAATTGCTTGTACACATGGTTCTCGGTATTCGGATGTGGGAAGTGTCGAAGCTGGCATCGGCAGGCTCGCTTCCCTAGAGCAGGCGTGTCCTTTACCTAGATTCTAGATCGTACAGAAGTGCTTATAAGCTCCCCTACTTAGCCCGAGCTAAATGAGTGACTCCAGATTGAAGGAAAACACTTGTTAGCAGCTATAGAACGTCAATTATGTTACCGGAACAGGAAGCAACATTTCTGATGAATGAATTGAATATAACAAAAAGCACTTTTCGCGTATTGAACTGACTATTAGAGATCTATTACTAGAAGTAAAGAATATCTACAAAGAAATAAAAACAATGCAGGGATCGATTAACAATTACTTTAAGACAATTGAAGAAAACAATAAACTGTTGAAACTACAAGATGAAAAACTGGCAAACTGTGTATTGAAGGTTGGGAACTAGAAAGTAACTGTGAACAATTAAAACAAGAAAATGGTAATCTAAGATTCAAGCTTAATATACAAGAACGACATATTAGACTTAAAGGTATAGAAATACAGCGAGTTCTTATAAGAGTGAGAATATTCTTGTGCGTGAGTGATTTGGATATAGTGTACACGCAGCCTATTAAAGCCAGGATGCATATTTATATAAATGAGGCGCTAACTTAGTGAAAACAAAGTGTTGTGTGCCAGTTTCGTAAAGCAAAATATTTGTAATAGAATCTTTAAGTAACTTAAATGATGTCCACTAAATTAAAGCTAAAAAAATAATTTGTTGTATCAAAACGTTTAAACTCTAAATTACATGATAAATTGTCGCTAAACCGTTCTTATGACATTGTAGCATTAACCTAGCTCAATTCCTCTGGGTATGATAAAGAATTGTTCAATGATAATTAGCAACGGTTACTGGCGCGACTCCGATTTGAAAAATTTTCGTTACGATTGGCTTGTTGCTATGTTCACTTTGTTCAATACACGCCTATCAAGGTCAAACGTTGGTGTTTACGATTTGTTTCTGGATAATTTCAACTAAATTTCGCCAGGTGTAGGTGACACTACTTAGTGGGACTCGAAACTTTGTTATTATTGTTACCGGCCCGTACCCGTCCAATAACAACTCAACCGGAAATAACAAATCATCAGGATGGAGCCGTGCCCACTGAGCGCCAAGGGCCAATCACACGCAGCCGTTCACGGTGTCAACCGATAGGCGCCGAGCCGCGACTATATAATAGCGCGCTCGCTTCAGAAAATATTAGTATTCGAGTAACTAGAAGCGAAAGCAGAAGGCTCCGAGAATTATGCGAACCGACCTGAAGAGGGCAGATGTGACTCTGCCGAAACGTCGTCATTTTACCATCGATCCCGGCAGGGATCAGTTATCAATTTAGTGCCCGCGAAAACTTAAAAACAAATATATATATATATATATATATATATATATATATATATATATTACTGTTAATTGCCATTTACTTGCCTCAATAGAAATATCGAGGATTTGTGGATTAAAATCATTTTATCTTATACTATCATTTATGTATTTGTAGTTTATATACCCCCGGAAACGTCATATGATGTATACAATATATGTCTTGCGCATGCTTCGCTTTGGCGCTAAGGTGTTATTAGTAGGAGACTTAAACCATTTGACTGCAGTTGAATCTACATATTTGCACTTCGTAAATTTAATCAATGTTCCTAATAGTAAGGGCAGGTACTTAGACCTGATTTTAAGTAACCATGATATAAAAGCTCAAAAATGTGATTTTCCTCCTGTAGCTGATCATCTCGTTCATCCAGCGCTATACGGTGAGCTTGAACTTTACCAATTTGTGATCCAAAAACATTCAGAACATTTAACCCTCAATATAATTTCAAAAAGGCGGACTATCCATTGATGTATAATCTGTTGAAAGCAGTCGACTGGACCGACATGAGCAGCATGCAACAAGCAAAATTTTTGATATTTTTTATAGAATAATTTACAATATTTCTAATTTTTGTTTCACGTTAACAGTACCGGAAAAGAAATTTTACCCACCATATAACAGGGTAATTCCTGCTGACATTAAAAAAAAAGAAAGGCATAGAAAGAATTACTCTAAAAACAAATTGGAATATGACAAGCAGCAGTTTATATAACTTAGATCGAAAATTAAAAGGGATATTAGGGAGGCGTATAAGCTATTCATTACAAAAATTGAAAATGATATTGATAAGGATTCAGGAAGCTCTTTTAGGTATGTAAAGTCAACTTCAAATATCTATGACACGGCTACTGAATCTATGGTTTTTGATGGCAGGATAATTAGTGGCATGAAACTATCGCCCAGACATTTGCTAACTATTTTGAGAGTATTTATCTAAAGAAAGATTACTGGGTAATTCAAATACATGCCTATTAACTGAAACCTTAACAATTACAGAAATCACTGACACTGATATCCGCCATGCTATAAAAATCATATGGTTCGGACAATATACCACCTTACTTATTTAAGGGTTGTATTGAGTTATAAATGCAACCACTAAAATCAATATACAACTGTATAGTAAAAACGAATATATTCCCAGTTGCATGGAATTTTTTTAGAATTTTTATAGCCGGGAAAATGAATAACATAAAAAACTAAAGACGTTGCTATGTAGTGTACCTCATGTACATAAGATACTGGAATTGATACTATATGAGAATATATATATATATATATATATATATATATATATATATATATATATATATGTTTTAGGTGGTTTCCGGGAATTCATCCGCGTAGTTGATAACTGATCCCTGCCGGGGTCGATGGTAAAATGACGACGTTTCGGCAGAGTCACATCTGCCCTCTTCAGGTCGGTTCGCATAATTCTCGTAGCCTTCTGCTTTCGCTTCTAGTTACTCGAATACTAAGATTTTCAGAAGCGAGCGCGCTGTTATATAGTCGCGGCTCGGCGCCTATCGGTTGACACCGTGAACGGCTGCGTGTGATTGGCCCTTGGCGCTCAGTGGGCACGGCTCCATCCTGCTGATTTGTTACTTCGGGTTGAGTTGTTATTGGACGGGTCCGGGCCGGTACGATGTTTAATAGGATTTTCCAATAATTCGATAAGTTCTGAATTTCATTGCGTGCGTTTAGACTGTGAGGTCTCTTCGCTATTTCAATTGCCTCTCTCACGAGTCTTGATTTCGGGTGTTCTATATTTGCCAGTACTCTGGTGTTCTCAAAGTCTATTCGGTGTGACATCGTGGTGGCGTGTTCCGCAATGGATGTTGTTTTTTCCTGCTTTCTTACAGCGTTCTGGTGTTCATCACGTCTAGATTGAATTCTTCTATTAGTTTGCCCCACATAGGTTTTATGACAGTCTGCACACGGAATCTCGTACACTCCCTGTTGTTCTAAAGGGATCCTCGTCTTCGGAGTCCTCAACACCGTGCTTATTTTTCTGTCTTTATTGAAAATAGTATCGATATTGTGTCTCCGTAGAATTCTTGCAATACTGTCCGTGGTCCGTGGTCCACTTGTTTGTATCGTTGGTTCTCGTAAACAAAATAGGTGTTCATCAGACAGTGCCTTGTTAAGTCTACAAGGTGTTGAGGTGGTTTGTATTTTTCTATTATGATATCCAAGGCTTCGTCGATAGGGATGTTGGTGAAAAGGGACACTACGTCAAAACTTACAAGAAGACACTCTGGTTGTAAGACCGTTTTTCTAAGAATTTCGATGAAATGTGTCGAATTGTTTACATATGAGTCTGCCCCCTCTGCAAACGGTTCAAGTTGTTGGGCTAGGTATTTGTCTAGGTGTTGTGTTGGGGATCCAACTGAGCTTACTATTGGCCTGAAGTTCTATGGGTTGCCAAAAGTACATAAAGAAGGTGCACCTTTGAGGCCAATATATATATATATATATATATATATATATATATATATATACTAATTTTAGCGAAGCTTCCGACAAAATTCAGCATTTACTACTCGCTACAGGGGATGGGTGTATCTGTTAATTTGATAAATCTTTTCACACATATGTGTTAAATCTAAAATATTTTTTAATTCTGACATAAGAAATATCCTCGAATGTGCTGCAATTATTTGGTCTCCGATTTATGAGGTTCACGAAAATCAAATTGACAAAGTTCAAACAAAAATATAAGGTTTATTTATTATAAAAAAATATGGTGAATATTTAATTAATTTACCATATCCAACTTTAATTAATCTCTTGGTGGGTGTCACAATATTTTAATAGAAATCATAAATAGTTTTTTGTTGTAACGGGGCGGACTAACTTGGGAAAGTTCGCTCCATTAAATAGAATGTGTACGTTTTGTTTTGTAATGAGTTAGAGGATACGGATATTTGGGCCAGGTAATTTTTACAGGAAGATTATTAAAATATTTTTGATTATTTTTGATTATAGCTATATTTTAGTTGGTAATTTATTGTACTTTTTGGTGTTAAGTAAAATTGTTTAATGTTTTCTACAGAATGTTGTAGTTTTTAGGTTACTTTTTGTATATTTTTATGGGATTGTTATAAATGTTGATTATTCAAATAAATATAGAAATTAATTAATTAACTCGCCACTCAACTGCTCTAACTTAGTCTCGGGACACTTTTTTATTTACTATTTTCCTTTCAAGACTAACGTAGAGATCAGTAGATTTTTCCCGAAATGCCAATTACGATTAGTTGACATTGACATCTAGTTTGTTTATATAGATGGTGCTCCCTTAGCGCAGTTATTACTTTATGCAACAATAATAACAATACAGTAAAAGTAGATATAATCTCTAAAAACAACTTTAATTGATATGGAAATTCCTATCAACAATAATAAAAATATTAAGCAGGATAGTAATTACAAATTAAAAGACAAAAGGACATGAACAACACATGAACTGTACCAAAGGTTATGTCAACAACAGGAGTAGTCCCAAAAGGTTTTAAAATCTTAAAATACCTCGGTCTAAACAAACATTTTTACTAAAGAAACTCCTTGGGTAAATCCATTCACTCTGATAACTTCGCAAAGGCTTCCACAACTGGTTGGTCTACTCCATTTGTTTGTCGCCTCTCTTTCTGACAGGTTTCTTTTGAGAGCTTTATGAGCTTCAAAAGCTGTAGTGTTAAGTTCTTCCATTCCCAGGATGGCATTGTTAAACAGCACCAGCACAGTTCATGGACTAAAGAAAACTCTTTCAGACCTTCAACACTCTATAATTCTTTTCAGTGTTGAATGAGTTTACGGTAAATTCTTTTAGTTTAGTTGCATGGACTGTGTATATATATTTATAAATCTTCATTACTAAAGCCTCAATATTAATTGGGAGATTATCTACTCCATGTCTGCTAAATGTTGTTTGTGGCATGTTCTTGATTATTTTTAAGTTAAAAATAATTGTCTACAGCAGTTTGCACACAGTTGTGCACAATGTGTGCTCCACATCCGATCCCATTGATTTCCCGTCCTGGGCTATATTCTTGAGTCTATGAAAACATTGTTTTCCCTGCTCTTTTCACACCACTGAATTCAATTTTTACCGGGATGTGAGGTAAACCCGCCGTAACCCCGGAATTTTTTCTTTAAATCGGGACTGTCCCGCTTAAACGTAACGGGTTTAAGTCTGACAAGCGTAACTATGAAGAATTTATAGAAAAACACACCATTCGGAAGGAACTGTGGGTAAATAATAGCTTTTAGGTAAATATTCGTTTTTTTTTGTTATCAAAAAGTTTATACAAACTTCAAGTATGACGACACTGCGGAACTAAATGTTTTACACTATGGAAACTAAAGACTATGAAGACGCTCACTTCTCTGGATATATAACATTGTAATAAAGAGAGATACATTGTCCGAGAATTAGAAATATGGAGGCGGCAAACCCACATTTTGCAAAACATCTAGATATAAATAGGCAAAGACAAAACGGTTCGCTACCATTTTCTCCTCTGCCCCTTAACCGATCTTCTTCATTTTTTTTGTTTAGTAGCTACTGACGACCTTCAGTGCAGAATGCTAAAATTAATTTATAATATTGATTCATTCTTTAAATAAAATATTATAAAAAAATCATTATTTACGTCCATGCTGACAATGCCAAACAAATAACAGTAACAGTGCCGCCAGATTGCTTGGGGAGAAAATCATAAGATGGATTGGCTCGAATATGAAAGACTAAATTAATCAAAACAAAAAAATTTTGGACCGTTCCTAAAGTTAGTCCACATCCTCATCCTATTAAAATACAACCCAGGAAAATTTATATTACTTAATTATCCCCAGATATTGGGATTTTGCAAGTTTATAACTTTTATTGCTTTGTAAATATGGTTTGTCAACTAAAATCACAATTATGTTGTTTGATCAATTTTTTGCTGATATTAATTTATTAATTTTAATATTAGGTATACTTTTAAGTTAGATTCTTTTTATTTTTATATATGTTTTCATATAATGTGACATGTGACTAAGCTTACAAAAATCGTGAATTTATAAACAGACCCTAAAATTCAAGATAAACAGTTATATCTGGCAGCCCTGATAGTCACGGCCATCTTTGTTTTAAGTTTTATTTAAATTTTGACATTTCATAATATTGTTACCCATAGGTTATTAAAGCAGGGTGGTAGATGTAAGTTTTTAAATCAATGAGAAAAGTTTCCAACAAAAGTAGATATTATTTAACATTAATTGACAGCAGGTGCATTATATTTCTTTATATTTTCCATGCAAAACAGAAATAGTCATTGCTTACTAGGTCTGTTTCATTAAAATTTATGAAAATTATATTGAGTCTTAAGATATGTAGTTTATTAATGTTTTTATGTTTTGTAGTTATTTTGTATGCTAACTTTAGAGTTGGTTGCTTGCATTTTCTGCTTACGAGTTGAATTCTAACTATGAAATGTTAGAATAAAGAGTATAATTCCTTTTATTACTCAATTTAAGATTATTAAAAATATATTCGAAAATTTTTTGTTCCCGTGCGTCATTTTCATTTTTTCGAGCAGTTTTCACACTATTGGCATGTAAATACAATGTTTTCTTTGCCCGAAAAAAATGACAAAAGTTGACGCATGCCCATTAAAATTTTCGAATATGAAAAGGTCTATTTGTTTTACATTACATATGTTATTTCCTGCAAAATCCTGGCTTTAATTACAAGATGACTGACTTTTAAGTAAAATAAACATCTCATTGACATTTTAAGATGTGTGTTATTTAGAATATAAAGAAATTCAATGCATCTACTGATTTGTTATGGTAAGTTAGGTATGTACCTACACATCTATTCTAGAGTAAAATGTATTTTTATTCGACATATTTTTCCTTCGAAAACTTGCATAGCTGGCCTTGACGATCAAAACATTATATATTATATATACTGTTAGATTGGTCGACAGGTTAGAGCATACACTGCTGGAGGTAGCTTGCAATGCACAAATTTCGTGCCAAGAGTAAAAACAGAGGGCAATAGAGAGAGCAAGAGTCTATTTCACTCGATTGCGAGGTGCAACCAGTGAACGACTTACTGAGCATAGCTCATTTTGAGTGAAATAGCCCTTGCTCTCTCTTTCTAGCTTTGGCACGATATTTGTGCATTGCAGGCTTCCTCCAGAAGTTCAAGCTCTATGTTATCACAATCTTCTGAAGGTGTTGTGTTAAAAATTTGTCAGTATAGAGAATGTATTATGGATTGAAGTTCTCAAAAGGTTGTTGGTCATCCTTTCTTTAATATCTAGGAACTCGATTGAAATGACGGAAACTTTTAGATTGCTAAGAACAATCTTCCAATTATTATGTCTAGGAGCGGTTCCAGTCAAAAATGGGGTGGCACGCATTTGTGAATATTATTTTTATTTCAATACATCTGTCAATATGACGTGAACAATTTTGGTCATTACACCAGTTCTCGGGTTTCTCCACAACTTTATTTCTTGTAAACATAAACCTTTGACAATAGAACCCCAATAATGTTTACAATTTGATAAAATATGGTGGAATTTCCACCAGTGGGCGACCCCTAGTGTATTTAAAATAACAAATGCAGGCAGGGAAAGTTGTTTTACCAACGGACCAACTTCACACTGATAGAAAAAAAAACATCATTAAAAAAGAGCAAGACGGACTTGAAGAGAAGTTAGAGTAATACTGTCAGCAGGACTCAAGGGTATATGACGTGAAATCAGCCACCAATCAATAATACAATAATAATCAATAAGCCATTTCATGAAAAAATTACATTTTGAACATGTTGTTTTTAAAATAAACGCCTCATGTGCAGCAGTCGTAAATCTGTAATATCGAAAATGTCCAAATTAAGCATGATATATATATATATATATATATATATATTTTTTGAAATTAAGGTAGAGCTAATGTTCGCTACTGTGTTCTGAGTTTTTCTTGTGTTTTTCTTAAACTATTAATCTACAGGCGTAGTGGCCCTTGGTTTTGAGGTCCAATGGCTCCGTAATACAATTCTAATATTTATTTTAAGCGATCTATTGTCGGGCATCCTTGCTATGTTTTGGCCATCTAGCACTGTGCATTCCCATCTCTTGAACAATGCTTGGTTTTTGGTACAACTCCTCAATTTCCTTATTTATTCTTGTTTTATTATTATGAATGGCGTTATTCAGGAAAGTGCACTTGACGAGAAGTCCCACTTCAAAACTTCTTTAATTTTACAAGACAAGATGTAGCTATTATAAATAAGTAAATTTCAATGTGGCCGAATTTCCCAAATGCCGACCACGCAAATCCTTGTAACTGATCTCCTAAGTATTTTTACATACTTTTTAACTGTATCAATTTGCTGTTTCTTAATATATACATTATTTTGATTTTACTCATTCATTAATTTTGAGGTGTATTTTGCTCGCTTTCTCTTTAAATTCTGTTGAAACAAGTTAAGTTCTGTTTTCGAACTTTACTGCTAATGTAATATGTAGGTATATATAATTTTGTAATTTACCTCATCGGAATCATCAAAGAAATTAGGATTTACATGTGTGTATGTAATTTGTAGTACTTTCCGTCTATAATGATAAATGTGTATATAATAAACACAATAGTTTTATTCATCCGTATCATCAGCACAAATAAATCAAGGTTAACAGGTTGACATTACTTTTGGTATTATTGAACTCTTGCGATATCATTCATGTGAAATATAATAAAT
Organism: Octodonta nipae; assembly: GCA_034190945.1. Classification (NCBI taxonomy): domain Eukaryota; kingdom Metazoa; phylum Arthropoda; class Insecta; order Coleoptera; family Chrysomelidae; genus Octodonta; species Octodonta nipae. The sequence goes on along the minus strand of CM067222.1, from coordinate 45,299,161 downwards.
CACGTTGTAATTATAAGACATCTGTACAAAATCAGGAATTTGTGCATTCATAAAGCGCTGCTAATGACTAATGTCATTTATACTTAATAGCTTATCTTCAGTAACAACAAATTTTCAAATCAATTTTATAGAATGTCTATGAGGAAATTGTTTTTTTACAATTGACAAGATGGAATTATATAAGAAAAAATAGTTGAATCTTTGTTTGCAACGAGTAGATTTATAAATATTTTAGATATTTAAGTTGATAATTAATATGAATCATTATAAGTGAACGGAGTTTTAAGTTAAACTAAGGAAGGGAAAATTTAAAGAGAAATAAAATTTAAAAAACAGCCTGAAAAAGCATTCAAACATAAGAAAGTACATAATTTCAACAACAGATTGATCTGAAATCATCACATTTTTACCTTTAAAATGTTGATCATATGACGGTATTTGCCATCTTAAAAGGAACAGCTGTTCATGTACAACGAGTCCAGGCACTATTTCCATATTTTATTGACAGACGAAGCAAGTTTTTCTATGGAAGCCATTATTAATCACCACCTCAACCACATATGGGAGGAAGAAAATCCTCATGCGATGGTTGACGCTAACCACCAGGAACGATTTTCTTTAAACGTGTGGATTGGAACTATTGGAGATCACCTAATTGGCCCACATTTTCTTCCACCTACATACACTCAATTTTGGCCAGCTCGTTCACCTGATTTAAATCCGATAGACTTTTCAACTTGGGACATTTAAAAACGTTCGTTTATAGTGGAACTCCTGTTCAATACATAAAAGACTTAGGAAACCGCATTATTGTTTCTTTTAGAGTTATTCACGGTTCTCCTGGAATTTTCAATCGAATACGAAGATCTGTGTCGACGTTTAGACTTCTGTGTATTGACTGAAGGTGACCATTTTGAGCACTAAATTTTATCTCTTGTTTTTTTAATGATTTTGAAATATTGATAGCATATTCCATCACACAAGGATTGTTGGTTTTTACGGTACACATGAAATTGATTTTTTACACAAAAACAGTGGCAGATACAAAAAAAAATCCAAGAAATAAAAAAGATTGCCAGGGGCATATTGAAAAAAAGTTGTGGGGGCAGAAAGAACACGTGACCCCAGAAACAATTCCACCCTGGAGCTTTTCATGACCGTTTTTGTAACCTTATTATTAAGACTTCATAGAGGCATTAATATCTCGAAAACTTTACTAGTCAGAAGAAAAACACTGAAAAAACTTGAAGATTTCAACACCTTTTACATCAGTAACTTTTCGTTATAAAATGACTCATCTTTCGTACTTATTCATTATTTATAATAATGGTCAAAAGTGATTCTAAATATTCGTAAGAAGCACAAGATAAATAGCACTTACAGATTTTCAATACGACGCGACGTTTCGTTTTTGAAAAAACAGCTTTTTATAATAAATTCCTAGCTTTTGATTATTAAGTTCAAAGCCATTTGGTACTCTGAATAGATGATATATCACTTGGTTTAATAGTTTAAACATATTTTCAGCTGTTGAGCTGTCATTTAAAATTATTCAAAAATCATGTAGGCTGGTGTCAATGGATTCACTGTTTTCTTTGTGTTATTTGTCGTGGTGTATTGGAATTTCTTCCGAACGTTTCGTCTGTCACTACGACAGACATCTTTAGTGGCGCTGAAGATGAAACTTCCGGAAGAAATTTCACTAGACTACGGTAAAACAGCCCAGAAAACTGTAGAGAACCTATTGCTCGGAAAACAGTCGAATTGTGGAGAATTTTCTTCAATAATTTTAAGTGTAAAAAGCGGAGACATGTATAAAACATTCACCTATGTAGAGTGTGTTGAAAATTACTTTAAATTAAAAAATGAAAAAACAGGACTGTTCTAAAAAAAATAATGATGGTGATCTGTAAAAAAGTGACAATGAGAAAGTATTTTTCATTTTTTATATGTGTTGAAATTATGTCATAAATAAAGGAAAAACTAAAGACAAAAGTTTTCGAAAATATGGGAATCTGTTAAAGATATACTACTAACGCAAACACTGTCTAAAAATATTTAAAATGTGCCAATGTTTCCTAATTTGACAAATTATAACTCCTACTTTCTCCAAGATTTCAATGCTATGCTGTTCTTATCTTGAACACTCTGTATATTCTTAAATTTATCTTTGAGACGTTTTTCGGCAACACACTATATAAACAATCATGTTGTAGTCCCTTTCGTCTTCCGTAATCAACACCAGGTCGTCTACCTATAGTAGTGATTTAAGTATGTCTAACTATCTATATTCTAATATATTGTTTTTCTTGCACCGTTGTTAATAAAAAAATGTGTTGTACTTGCACATGTGTTTTTAACCGACTTCTAAAAAGGAGGAGGTTATCAAATCGTCGTCACGTTTTTTTTTTATATATGCTCAGTGATTATTCAAAAACGGCTTGGGCAAATTTGACGATTTAAGCGGCATTGTATTAAGCAATATTACAGAAAGGTACCATATAATATTTTATAAACGCCAGATTTACGGTTTTCCAGAAAATCAGAAAAAACAGTAATTAAGGGCCTACATTTCAGTGAATTTCAATAAATCTACACTGTTTTCTCTAAAACAGCTCAACCAATTTGAATATTTGAAATTGTATTCTACAAAGAGCAGTTCCAGCTTGATTCCGTATAATCTATAACGTAATATGTACCGTTTTTCCGAAAATCGTAAAAATATTGGCAAAAACACGGTAAACATCAATGTAAATTTCAAATTTTCACCATAAATATCTAGCTTAAATGTCAAGATATTTCATGAAAGTATATCGTACATGGTGTTTGTAACGGTTTTCATTGCAGTCGCGTGAAATGGCACAAAATATTCCATTAGTGTATCTAAAACAAAACTTTTTAGGTGACCGATGTTTTCTATCTATCTTATAAGTAAATGTGATATTGGGTGGTAGGTACATAAGCATATTCATATAAAGGATGGTTGAAATATAAGATGAAATAGAATTAATTTAATTAATTATTAAGTTATACAGGGTGTTGAATTAGGTGGCATATAATTGCGTATACAAGGTGGTTGAAACCAGAGAGAAAACTATTGTAATACAGTCTATAAAAAAACTTAAAAAATGGTTAAATAAGCATATGCAGTAAGGATATTCGAGTTATAGGGCGGAGGGATTCAAAAAAAAGTTAGAAACATTTGCATATACAGGATGATTGAAATATAAGGTGGAGTGGAGTTATAGTTATACAGGGTAGTTCAAAAATTGTTATATAGTGTGGAACATAAGTAGTTGCTTATAATTGGCATTTTGGGCGAAGTAAAATTATAGGTATACAGGGTCATTTAAACAATAGAAAAATAGAAACAGTCAATAAGGTGAAGAGGATTAATACTTATGCCGGGCGATTGCAACATCGTGTAGAGTTGTACAGGGTGATTCAGAAAATTATAGACAAATAATTTATATTGGGTTACCAATACACAGAAACATGTACAGGGTGGTTGCAATATAGGGTGAATTGAAGTTACATTTATCGAAAGTGGGCCAAATAATAAAACAAATAAAAAAGTTAAAAAAATGTGGATAATATAAAAAATACAAATTAGGGAGATAGGGAGAGATAAGAATACGCTAAAATAATCAATAGAATTGTACCATAAATCAGATAAAAAAATGTCAGAAAATAGTTATGAATTGCATACGGTTTCTGAACCGGTTTTATTTTAAGCCAGTTGAAGTCGGTTCTATTTTAAATATAAATTATTATGCTGATATTGTTATATACACATTGAATTGCTTTTATTAAGTGCTTTGGATAGGGACCCTTTTTAACATAGCTTTCGATAACAGGATTTTGTTGAGATTTTCAAATGCTTATTCAAAATCTAGGAAGGCTGAATGGTTTTCCTTGTTGACGTTATAGTGTTCTCTCAGTGATTTGATATATCGTGAATACTCAGTCGAATGTTGACTTTCCTTTCTTAAATCCCATTTGGTCTTTATTTAACAGATTTTCCATCTGACTTCAAGGCTGTTATTAACCCGGTGTTAAAAGCTGCTTAAGGCCTACCCTTTCTAATCGCGGCGATCTCCCTGACGTCCAAAAACTGGGTTGACAGGGGATGCGAAACAATTATTTAAGGGGTTGTTATAAAATAAAAACAAACAGATAAAGGTGTATGAACGAAAATATTTAAATATTTTTTTAAATATTAAAGTAAATATATTATAATATTTGCTAACATGGGCCATTAATTATTTACGTAAGGGTCTCGGGAGGAAGGAGGTTAAGAAAATGTTTACCTACCTTTACCTTGGGGAAGGGGAGTAAAACCAATTCTTACGTAAAATTTTGTAAGTCGAAATTTAACATTGGAAATATAGTTCCATTTTGAAGGCCGAATGGCTCTCTTTTTTTATAATGTACAATTCGATACAACCTACAATTTTGTCATGAAATTTCACCGAACACACTTGTCAGGCTCAAAAGAGGCAGATGCCCAATGAGTGTAAGAACGCAACTACTATAGTTATGGTGCTATTATTTCGATTTATCTAACCGATGGGGTTTTATAGGCTGTGTCCCACGTAAACACATACAAAGCATTCATTGCGTCCTAACTAGAAATTAAATTAGTGCGTTTTGTAACGATTTTATATTTTCTGATCGCTCAGTGACTTTGTTTTCGCCACCAGTTTCAGCTGGTGCTTGTCGATTTGACACAACACACGACCCGAACCGCGCAAAGCTCGTTTACATGGGACACACCCGTAACAAAATATTCTGCGTATTTCGAATTTGTCAGTTATCCCTGACAAAAGGTCTAGAGCTAGTCTAAGCGTTCCACAAATTGTCAAATTTAAACTTGGTCCTGAAGTTAAAGCTAGGAGACTATTAAGGTTCTGAATTCTTTTAAAAAATGTTAGAAGTAGTAGAGATATCCAAATGAAACGGTTTAATGATGAAAAATGTTTTATTATCTATAAATTCCTTGACAACAGCATAAAACGATAGTTTGTATATATCCTTCAACCAAAAAAAAAAAAACAAACGTGAAACCGTTTCATTAGAAATGTTCAGTAATTAGGTAATGTTGTCTGCAGAACTATCAATAAATTATAAAGTTAATTAGATTTTTATTAAGCAAGGAATCAGACTAAACTCAAAAAAATATTGCAGTATTTCTTTACATCGCCCGGTATGAAATTGTAGCAGGATTTGACTCACCCTAGATCCTCTCAAAATTAAGGTTTGCATCATTGTCGCTGCTGTCAATAATTCAATATAGCAGCGGTACCCAACGAAACAAAATTTATCATCAGTAGATTAAAACATTTTTTGACAGATTCTTAAGCGCGACATCCGTTGTAATTAGGAATATTCAAGCTTTCAGAATCTTATTTTTAAAGCAGACAGAGTGATCCAAGCAGCATGTTTTAAAGTTTGCCAAAGTGTGGATAGGTCTGCAATTATGTTTTTAAAAATTATATAAAAAATTATGTCAGCACTCTGATACCATCAATTGTCTTTTAAACAAGCCGTATTTATTTAAAGTCAGTCCACAAATAAAAATGTTAAAAAAACGAAAATAAAATTTTATTTTATTGGACAATCTTATATAATACCATCTTTTCGAGATTTTTGAATCCATTGAACACAAGACATTCACATTTCTAATCGAGAACCTTTATCAGTTGGGCTCTCCTCAATAGATTGAATCTCTAAAAGATTATATCATAATTTCTTTAACAGATTTTAGTTAACTTACGAATTCTTTGTCCTAGAAATCACAAGGAAACGACGTTATGTGCAGTATAACTCCCGATTTCGAGTCTCTGTGAGCTGGTTTTCCCTGAAACTCCTAGATCTCGAAATTCATCTTGCCATCAAAGCGTATATCATGTTGTGAAACTGACATAACTTGCTTAATTTTATTTAACAATTAAGTTGTTGCTTAATTACATCTATAACTACTGTAATTTTCATTAAAGTTGTAAAGAAATGTATGTCATCATACAGCTGTTATTTCACATTGCAAGTTCAAGTAAGTACCTACCTGTACTTAACTTAAGTGTGGAGTGTGCAATGAGTAACTTCATAAAAAACCTGAAATAATCAATTTTCAGCTATTGCATTGTTATTATTAAACTATTTTCGCTTTTTATTTTCAAACATATTCGCGAAAAATTCGCATATATACACCCGAATATTCGCTAATGCGAATATAAGGAATATTCGCTAATGCGAATATTCCTTATATCCCTAGTAAATATGTATATGATTTATGGTTACGTGTATACCGGTGGAGGTGCCGGTAAAATTTAAAAGTATTTCAATATTACTATATCTCAATAATTTGAGAACATGCATGATTAATAAATATTATAACAGTCGATGAGTTAGATGAAATAAACTGCAAAGTAAGTACTGTATAAAAACGGATATCTAGTTCGAACAACTCTAGAAACAAGAACACAAGGGGTTAATTTTTGAAATGAGAATGAAACCCTTAAGTTCTCTTTTTGCATTAAATTTCATGTCTATTACATTATCTCATAAATGCTTCATTTTCATTTTTTAACCGATCAAGTAAGGTTAGTTAATTTTTATTGTGGTTAAATAATGAATAAACCAATGTTCCGCTAAATGTAACTACAATTGAGAATTTCAATCCTAAATACTGTCAATTTATTTGTCACAAACATCATAAACTGTATCAAAATATAATTTAATATATTTTCTAAAATGTCTTCAGAATTTAAATGTGGTCTTTTGTGTTTCAGGTATCTGAAGAAGATGAGTTACCACCTGTTATCTGCCTTAAATGTACAGAGCAATTAGAATCATTTTACAAATTTAAGGAAGCTGCCAGGAAAACCGAAGATATTCTTCGACAATTTTTAAATTTCACGAAGAAAATTAGAGGCACAAGCGAGGTAAGTGAAAAAATTGATAAACATCTAATAAAACGGGTTAGCCTAAGTTCCCACTGTGTGATTACTACGTGGCGGTATCTTTGGCTGATTGAGTTAATCAAAAATTAAATGAATGAAAGTAGAAAAAAAGCAGCTTATATTTTAGAAAATGAGTAGAGGCATATTAAAAAAGTTTTTATTTAATTAACAAAACGAAATAGAAGTTAAAAATTATTTTAATTTAATTTTCTTCATTCTATCCTTTCTACACACAGGCAATAAAAAATTATTCGTCAGACATAAACTTGTTGCTAGTATTTTACTTATTTATAAATTTTCGAAAATACAATTGAACAGTGAACTAAAATTTATCTTAACAAATGTTTGGTTATTGTGGTTACAAATATTTTTTGATTATAAAAAGTTAACTATATCGAAAATTATCTGAAAATTATATTTGTAAAAACACAGTTTTGTACCCTAACAGCAAACCTTTATTTTAAACACTCAACGCCGCGCCGTTTCAACAACTCTAAGTTGTTATCATGAAGGAGTAAACGTCTACAACAGAAATTATTAGGTAATCCTAACGATAAACTTGCTGATTTCGAGAAATCGGGTATTTATGAAATCAAATGTAACGATTGTGATTTAAAGTCTTATGGACCGACACGCAGATCTATCAGTACCCGTTCCACAGAGTATATTGCCCATTTGAAATATTCGGGATAAATCTAGTGTTACACATCATGTTTTAGAACATAACCACTCCATAGATTCAACTACTTTAAAATTAGTTAAACAAGTAAATAATTTTAGAGAACTGGACTCTTAGGAAAGTACATTTATTTTTGGCACATTTTGTCTGTTTTGCAACTTCAAATGTTTAAGAGGTAGTAAAAATTGTTCACGAACGATTTAATCTTTATAGAAAATATTCTAATATACTCTTAATTTTAATAACTTATTCTAGGATATATCACAATATAATGTCACAACCACTTTTTTAAAGTTCAGTATTGCTGCATATTAACCGGTGAATAGGTCACACGGGCTGTGAGGTAATTTCTAATTTCATTCCTCTTCCGGTGTCTCAAAAAACACAGTATAAATGTGGTTACCCCTCCAATAGTAATTACTGAAGATAAACATATTACTATATATCGGATGATTTCAAAATGCCGTGTTGCTTGTGAGATATGGTAAGACGTTCTCTGAAAAATACATTGATAGAGTTAGATCACTTCGTAGCTTTTCAAAACTCCTGAATATTTAATAATAGGTATAACTAACATTGCCTTAATAATTAAGATACTTTTCATATAACTACCTAGACATTAAACGCTATTATTTGAGATCGAAAATGCAAAATACGTTTCAACGTTCAACCTTTTTTATAGGATTTTCATTGTAATTCAACTCTATAAAATATTTGCTATAGAGTGAGGGACTAATTGTTATAGAATTTACTGGATCTGAATCTATAGGCCGGTTCCTACACGACGTAAAACCGATAAGCAACCGGTAATCGTATTGCGCCTAACATCATTGTAAACACTAACTCGTCACCGCGACGAAGATTATGGGTTGTGTATCGGTAATTTGTTTTGTTGGAACGAACCTTATATTTCAATAAATTTTTATGCCATTCACAAACGAAGAAAATTAGTAGCCACGTAAATATTTTTATCTTGTCTGTATAAGCTACTTAGCATATATTTAATTGAAAATGATTTCTTCGTACTTTTTAATTACACATTTATTCAACCTCGAAGTTCGTAAAAATACGATCTCAAGAAATGAACATGAAGATAAAAAAAAGATGAATTTCGTTTTTGCAAATAACTCCCAACTTAGTATTTAAGGAATTATCAAAAAAATGTGAAAATTATTTACAAGAAAATAGTTACTGAAAGAGCCTTTACGCTATCCTGTATTACTCTGTCGCAACAAGTAATTGTTTTTCTTCTATTTATTTAAAAAGAATTTAGGTGCTTCATTGAATAATATTCCCCTGAAAAAATTAACTGATTTTTTATAATATGAGCCTACTGTTAATTAACATTTTGTTTTAGTTTCCTTTTATATTTAGGTGGAATAGTTGTTAAACAAAAACTACTTAAATTATTCGCTTTGTAGAGACTTTATCACAGCTATATGTCATTATAACATTGCGACCTATTTAATTGTTATAATCTATTATTTATTAATTGTTGCAATTACCAAAAAATAAATAAAAAAACGATATATAAACGTTGAATTTTTTATAATATTAAGAATTATTATGGTTGTTTTTATATATGAAAATAATTTTTAATTTTTTTCATTGTTTTAAATTTTTATGTGCACATAAATTTATTCCAAATGTTGTGATTATTTTGCTATTTGATTAATTAAAAGATATGAAAACTTTTTAAAATCATGTAATCAAAAAATGAAGAAAAATTTCCTTAAAATTAATCATTTCCAATTCTCTACAAGGTGAAATCTTTTTTTAATCATAATTTATTTGTTTATCTGTATCTATACTAATATATAAATACGAAAAAAATTGTTTGTTTGGTTATAATTTCTACAATACCGATTTTAAAGATTCGTTATACTATCTGCGAGGGACAGAGGGGTGTTTATTGTTTGGTGTATATACTCATCTCCCCAAATAAATGCAATGTTTTATTATTTTGCAGAAAAGAATGGAGGACAGGTGGGGATATATTTTTTGGAAAATAATACTATTTTTCGAGAACTTAAAGTAATACAGCCATTGCAATTAAAAAATTAATTCCTTTCTTTAAATGAAATAATTTGTGATTCCTCATTTTGCGCGAAAATCGAAGAATAGAATGAGGGTCACTATAGTTTTACAGAGTATTCAATATCTCCTAAATAGAAAGTAATACTGGAGTGAATCTTGATATATGTTATTTTCTAAAATAAATAAATGCGAATTTTTTTCATTAACTACCTGATGAATCGCAGGTGAAATCTCAAAAAACATGACGGAAATATAAAAAATAGGTGACAACGATTACTTAAATGAAAATAAAGGGTGTTCCCATTTGAGGTTCATTTTTAAATTTTTAATAAAATACACAAATTATTTGAGAATGATCAAATCTTTTATTTCAAATGATAGTACAATTGTTTCGGTTTAGTAATGGAAAACAATATCTTGTAAGTGACCACCTACTGCTGTACGACAAGCTTGTAATCTTTTGCCAAAATTTTCGATAACTTTCTGGCATAACTGCGGTTCAATTACTTGAAAACAGTCAATAATGTTCTCCTTTAGGTCATCAATTGTTTGTGGATTGTTGGCATAGACATTTTCCTTCAAATAGCTCCATAGGAAAAATCTAGAGGTGTTAGATCGCAAGATCTAGGGGGGCAATTAATGTTCCTCTTCGAGCAATTATTCGATTACCAAATTTCTGTTTCAGAAGATTGATTGTTTCTGCTGCTGAATGACATGTTGCACCGTCCTGTGGGAACCACATATTCTGCACATCAATATGCTCCCTTTCATCCCAAAAAAAGTTTGTAATCATCGTTCGATATCGATCACCATTCACAGTAACAGCATTTCCATTGTCATCTTTAAAAAAGTATGGACCAATCACTCCACTAGCTCAAAAACCACACCAAACAGTTACTTTTTGTGGATGCATAGGTCTTTCCATTATTTCTCGTGGATTTGATCCACAAACAACAAATTAACATATCCACCCAATTCAAAATGTGCTTCATCGCTGAAGATGATTTTGTTCAAAAAAACACATTTTCAAGTTTCTGTTGTGACCCAATTAAGGAATTGGCTTTATTTCTTGTGATATCTGAATAAAGTGATTTTTGGAATGTTCAATTGCTGTGCACGATGACGAATTAATGTTTTTGGTTGTTCAACAACACTAGCAGTAACAGCTGCAATATTTTCTTCTAAACGTCCACTACGATGATATGTTTTGCTTTTTTCATCTTTTACTGAACCAATTTCCACAAATGTTTGAAAAATTTTTCCAATGGTTAACATTTGCCGTATAATTTTCTCTTCCATATTCTGTACGAATTTTTCTTCCAACTTCTGCACAACTTTCACCAAATGTAAAATAATTTTTAATAATAAACACGCATTGCTCAATCGTATACCTCTCCATTTTTAATAACCGGAATATCCTACTTGTCATCTGTCAAATAACATGATATTCTAGTACAAAAAATATAAATGGCGGCAAATTTAAAAATTAAACTCAAATTAGAACACCTTTTATATTAAAAAAATATATATCAGAAACCTTGAAATGTTAAAAATATTTAATACATCAAAACGCCAAAAATGACAAAACTTTCAGGAATAACTAAAAATATTATCGTCACTGTAAATGTAGAAAAGGTCATAGATGCCAAAAACATCAAAAATGTCAAATGTGTCAAAAAGGCAAAAAGGCGAAAATGTAAAATTGTCAAAAACACAAAAAATGGCAACGTCAATGTCAAAAAACCTAATATGAAAAACGGGAAAACAATACAAATGTCAAAAATCCAAACACGTCAAATATGTCTAGCTCTTCCCAAAATAATATATGCGGTTGTGTCATATAAATTTCTCTCATGATTGATGATGTACGAGAAGTAAAAATTATCAAATGACATAAATGTTCAAAATAAATAATTCAATTACGCCTATTTGTCTAACCCGTGTGAAGGCGTGACGGGTGACTTAATGTAATAAATACAATGATATAAACAATCCCTGAATTATTTTTGCTAAAAAACTAAATGAAACAATTATTTATAATTTTACGCTTATGGTGATTTTTTCGACTTTTTTCTTAATCAAAAGGAAAATATAAACACATTCAGCGATGTTTCGTAACAAATTGTTTATTTGTTGAACATATACATTAGTAGCAAAAACTGTTTCCACCTTATAGAGAATCAGTTACTTTTAATTAAGGACAAAAATTGTTTTTAATATTCTTAAGATTTTCTTTTTTATTCATAATAATTCATAATTAAATATTTTTTGTTTAACAATTATCTGGTAACAGATAAGTATCTCAAATTGTAAATGTTATTTGACAAACACAAAAAATTGTACATACAGTAAATATCCCATATATTACATATAAATAATACATACATTGATTGACAATGACTCCAGACTTTGAGTTGATCAGTCTCCACAACTATAGGTATACATAATATATAATACACATATTTCTACACAGGAGTATTGTAGAGATTTCTTTTTCTCAGAACATCTGTGGGGAAGACTCTTTAAGAGACAACTAGAAGTCCGCGCAGTTTTTCAAAATTGCCCCTACTACATTTCTTCTCAGAAATGAATTGAACAGAGAAAACCCCAGTGAACACACAGTATTACATCACATTAACCAATTTACTTATTAGGAGCAAAATTTTCACAATTAATTTATTTTTCTTTATTTGCTATTTCTTACATACCTGATATTGACATATATTCTCTTCCAACTGATATACTTGTCGGCGTCTTCCGTCAAGGAGATCAAGACAATCAGGTCCATCTCTGTTTCTGGTAATATCTTTGCTTAACACCTTTGAAATGTTATATAAATCACAAGTACATTCTAACGAATTATCGTTTAAATTGAATATCTTCAGACTGGACCAATCGAGCATGTGGTATTTAAGATCTACCAAGGAATTATTGTTAACATACAGCTGAAAAAATAAACAAATTTATAATTACAAAATTAGTATGCCATTATATGTATTTGGAACCAATTTTGTATACAATTATTGTTGTTTTTTGGCGAAGAAGTTCATTTCGTACAGAAAATGTTTAAAATATTTGCTGTGGTTCTCCGAGAACTCCATCGTTCAATGGTGGGAAACCATAATTCTGAAAATTTGATAATATACAAATGCGGATGGAGTACAAAAGTATTGTTTATCTTAAATGCAACACCCTATATATTATTACATTTTTTGGATTCTACGTAAAATACTAAACATATATAAAAATATTCATGCGCAGCCTACACCTAAGTCAAGTTTGTTTCTATGTACCTAGTGTAGGTTTTAAGGATCCATAATTCTTGTAGTTTTCTTTAATTCTTTTAACAGTTTTTTTTAAATCTTGCGTAAAATTCATATCAAAACACCCACCCTCCCCTTATAAAATTTCATAAGATTTTAGCAGATACCTACCCACCCTAAAATATCTTACGTAATTTATGGATGGTCCCTAAAACTTATTTACTTTAAAGGCGTTTTGCATATTATTTGCAGTCAATTATTTTGAAAACTACACATTTTTTGAACAGATAACCTTATACAAAGTTACCCTTATTTTTAATGCAGGATTCGATTAAATTATTAAATTAATGGATGTTAGAAAAAAATGACTTGCTGATTTTTTAAACTTAAACTAAGTTTTTTTTCTGGATCATCCTGAATTAATGATAATAGAAAAATTTGGTTAGTATTTTATAGCTATCTAACGTCAAATTTGCCATAATTTCAAATTTGTCAAAAACGGTAAGACTTAAAAATAGGATATTTTTACGTAAAATCCAAAAATGCAATAATATATAGGGTATTGAATTTGAAATAGACAAATTGACATCTATTTGGGGCATAACCGCAAGCGCTGTCATCTTGAAAATATTTTGTCCGAAAGGCCCCCATCTACATTTTGCTAAGTATGGTTTTTCCACTATAGTCGATGGAGTGCCCAGAGGACCACCATGTATATATAAACTGAGAGGCTGTCGCAGTAATAACTATGAACTTGGCTAGGCTCCGGGTGAGAACAACCTCCCAATTCGTGAAATACTATGGTGTTTAGGTTCCTGGCTTGTAGTCATTATGAATAATAATAAAAAAAGAAATTAAATACAGTCGAATTCGATTTCTTGGTCTCAATGTGCTGAGCTCTCCAAGCCTCATTAAACGACCGATATCGAACTCGGGGCCTCAATCTGCTTACTCCACATGCCTCACCAAAATAATATTAAATTACTTTCAGAGTCTGGATCGAATTCAAGGTCTCAATCTACCTGCTCCCTCAGTCTCACTAGATAACTGAACTGAGTGTGAATCAGAACCGCTTCCTGTATTCATAGTTGTCACGTGATGATTAGGTCGCGCGGTGATAGGTCTACCGTTGGTAGGCGTGTCGGACCGTTCCAGTCATGGCTGATCCTACCATGCGGTAGGAAGATGAGTGCTATCATCACGCCGGTTAAAGCACAGGGGTAGTGTCTTTATGTCAATCCTGCTCTCCTCAAAATTTAGGGAGGGTCGTATTTGGCTGATTCTTAGACGACTGTGGTTTTTACAAATCAACATTTTTTAAATCAAAAATGCTTTAAAACTTGTGTTCTGGGTGCTATTGGTCTTGTATTATGCTCAAAATTAAGCCTGTAACGTAGTTCTACTACAACTTCAATCGAAAAGAAACTAGAACAAAAATTAGAAATTTCACGGCCACGGGACTAATACCAAAATGAAAAATTCAAAATTCTTTCCTAATAAATCTCTTTAAATTTTTAAAATAATTAAACAAATGATAAATTATAGGACTTTAATAATCACACAAAGGCATTTACGCTATTTTCTTTCTTGATTTTAACAATCTTTAAATTTTATTAACAGTAGAATTTCAAATAACCATTTTTATAATAGTCTTAGAATAAAACAAAGTTCAACATTAGTTAAATCTATTATTCCATTCTACCAATCAAGACTGGAGTATAATTGCAGTATAATTTGATGAAAAAACGAAAATCATGCCACGGTACTGACATTTTGGCTATATTTCTGTAAGTTATTCATAATCCATGAATACTTATGCTTTAATATACAATGTCGACGGTAAAATACTATCAAATTTATCATATTTATAATTTTCTGATCAAAAAAAATCATGTTAAATAATAAATAAAGTACTGGACATAAAAAATCATATTTATCTAAAAATCACCCATTTATATGATGATATGGGAGGCCCAAGATGAATCCTTCATGCGAACTGGTAGGGAGTGTTCATATATTCGATGATTCATGCGTCTATTGCTACGAGTGCTTCGACCAATGTAGCTTTGTGGACAATCGCGACATAGTATTCACAAACTTCTCAACCCTCATTAGGATGTTGTAGAATTTGTTGAGGAGTATTTAGTTCGTTTTTTTGTCTATTATCAATATCTCGAGAGTCGAAGAGATCTAAGACCTACTGTTCTCATAACAGAATTCATTTGGGCAGGATGATGGGGTGATTATTGAGAGTTAAGGTATCGATTTCAGTGGATTGGATATTAGTTTGCTAGTGAGACTTGGCAGATTGAAACACCGAGCTCGAACTATACCATATTTCATTTCTATTTCTCTTTTTTTGTATTTTGATATCGGCTCCAAAGTATTTCTCAAATTTTGATGCGGTTGTCCCCGGAACCTAGCCTAGTTCCTAAATATATAGTCATCACAACCTGTTAGTAAGAACATTCCAGACACTACAAGAAAAAGATAAGCGTTCAGAAAATAAATAATATTGACCTAGAGAGACTGAATCAAAATGTATCGGAATGTATCGAATTAAAAATACAAACGTCATGAAGCAAAATACTCTAAAATAGAAAAGAAACTGAACCAACATACTAAAAATGGCAAAAGGTCAATACAGAAAACAAGGATGTAGAATATATTGAATGGAATTGAAAGAGACAAGTTCTTACATTAGTAAGACGAAAATGTGAAGTGAAGGACTTGAAAAATATTATAATACAGACTAAAAAATTATATACGGCTTTTTTAACATAGGCGCACAAAAATGCCAGATACATATAGTGACCTAAGAACTAATGTTTGCATTTAGACCCATGAAGAATGGTGGACCATCAGGAGGGGTTGGAATATTCACACAAATAATGAAGGAATATTAAGAACGATTTTAACAAAATTGTGCGTTTTTTTTTTCAACGTATGCATGTCAAAGAAATTCCAAAGGCCTTAGGTAATCCAAATATAATATTACTATTTATTGAAATTAATAAAAACTAAAAACCGATAAGCCTTCCATCCCAGCTGTATAAAACCAACTAATATAAGCTCTTATATTCATGATAAAACATTCACTAAATTTATCATAAATCTTATGAGTAAAAACTGGAAGGATATCAATAAATCGAACAGCTGGGTTTAGAAAAGTTTACAGCCGATTTGCAGCGATCTACCGGTTATACTTGTTCCTAAATGGTTTGAACCAAACATATTCTAGCGGTTTTGGTTAATACCAAATAAATCTTTTTGTTAAGTCATTGTTTGAAATACCTTCAACCGGTAATAACTGAAAGCACTAGCTATTTTTGATGGTCTGTCTCTTTCTTAAATGACATTTGAGGTTATGTATTTACTGTTTTACATATTTACGTATACATTTAACAATAGAGACTTAGGGCAAGCACTAGGTATTACGTATCCCTAACCGTAATCGTAAGACGATACGTTTACGTATACTTCTTCGTTAGGACATCTATACATTTCACATTATGATTGTTTTGTGTCTATCTCCAACGAACAAAGGTTTATTGAGTAAAGGGAAACTGATTTTCTTGTTCTGTGGTGCCAGTGGTGCTTCTTTTCATAAAACGATACGGGATACGTAAGACGTATACATAGAAAGATACGTAATGTGGGAGGAGCCAAACGTTACGGTTACCGTTAGGGATACGTAATACTTAGTGCTTGCCCTAAGTCTCTAATAAATTTTGATTAGTTTTGCAAAGCAAAAATCACTTAAGTACCACTAAAGAACCACATAAATAAGAAATTTATTGATGTGTACAAAATTTTAAATAAATAAACAAAAACAAAACAATTTAACATATGATTTTGACGTTTTCTGGTTGAACCAGATTGCATTCTAGCCAATGAGTTTTGGTTCTACAACTACTTCAGTGTTGAAAAGAGAAATGTCAAAGTTCAACCACTGTCAACCAAGGGTGGAACTAAAGTTATAACCGGTAGATCGCGGCAAATCGACTTATATCATAAGTGAGTTCCTATTGACAATCAAAATACTAATCCCAAAATCAGTGTACAATTTTAAACAAAAATTCAAGAAATTGCAGAATTTTTCGACACAATAGAACACTGTCCCATTATAAAGTCTCTAAAGCACTAGTATAGACCACCAAATATATAATGCTCCTTGGAATTAGAGCTAAGACGGCGCTACATCCACTAAGCATTTACATAGAAACACTCTATTGTAATAATATATAGAGCTCAAGCGTGGACCTTTACGGAAAAATCGATGACTAAACTAAGAGTAATACAAAGAACAATGAAATGCCAAAAGTTTGGTATAAGACTTATAGATCACAAAACAAACTCCTGGATAACTTAGCTGATAAGATAGTTGATGAGCTTAGCTGAATTGCAATGCCAATGATTATGAATTTAGTGATATGTGTGAATAACACCGTTGTTATAGGAATATACGAAAAACTGAGAATATAATTTTAATTAGAAATTTCACTGATATGAAAAACGGACATTCGCTAAGTATGGAAAAATTATAAAGTATTTTTGAGAATAAATTAATTAATTTAAGCAATTACATTTGCTTAAATGGAGCGAATCAGAGGTTAGGAAATACCACACTTGAGATAGTGAGCTGTATAATTAAAAATCCAAACGTTTTAAGGTCTGGTTCTATGGTCAGTGAGTTAGCGGAAAATTGAACGACTATTATCCTATATTGTGGGCAGCAAGAGTTGTGTTCAAAAACATGGGATGAAAAGCGGTCGTTTAAGACACACAACCCCATTGCAGAAGAAACCTCATGTCATCCGTGAAATTAAATCAACAAAGATTGATTAAAATATTAGCTAAGATCGATATGTAGAACAACAAGTTTTGATTAAACTTCAAATATTCCACGAAATATTCCAGTTCTTCATAGATGTAGTAAATATTGATATTCCTATAGAAAAACAATATTGAAAACAAAATTGAAACACTGAAAAGTTCATTTGAAAACGAATTCAAAATGAAACATAAATCAACCGTATCGAAAGCCAAGTACAGGACATAGATCACACGCAGTGCACGCTAAAATTAAAAAAGTCCCAAAAACGCAATAGGTAAAAGGAAAGTGCAAAGATATAGTTCTTGACTAATGCCCTCTTGTGAAACGTGTGAAACCCCACTTTCGATGGCAATTATTCCTTGTCTGTATATAAGAGTTTTCAACATTAGTTATGACAGTGGTTGAGATAATAATTAAAATGTCATACCACTTGTCTTTTCACTGATATGCTCTGTGCTGAAATTACTTCAAAGCATTCAGCTCACTCAGTCCACGTTCACAGAAACTGTTAAAACTAGTAGTCAAAATACGGCTGCAGAATTAGTGTACCCATCGAGTGTTTGCTAAAAACCACATTTTTACGCATATTTATGATTAGGAGAATATATGTCTACCAGGTTGCATATCAAAATGTGGCCGGTAATATTTTTAATTGAATTATTATTAATTGATTTTTCGTAAAAAATTTCACTGACTTGTTTTTTCAATAAAATATCGTCCACTTCACGGCAATATATATAAAGATAAAATCACGGTTGCCGTTGCGCAGTTGGCCGTACCTGTTCGGAGCCAGGTATACAGAGGTATGATTTTGTTACAATTATAAACTCATAACGTACATTTATTATTTATATATCAAATTAAAACAATTTTTCTGTTTGTTATGATATACGGTTGCCTAATTAAATCTGGCCGCAAATAAGGGTTGCTGGGTGTTAAAGTAAATATTAAAGGTAGAGTGAAAGAGAGCTAGCGCGTAACACCACCAAACTGAAACTGCGGGCGATGCATCAACATAAAATCATGGCAGTCGTAAATTTAATACCCAGTAAGGACACCATGAATGTTTTTTATGTGTTTCATAGTTTGTGGTTGTGACTTTGACGCAGCGTATCGCACGCATCGCGCAAATCTAAATTAAAAACCACGCTGTTTTGGAATGAAATAAAATTGATAAGGATGAAGCAGGAATTTGAGGTTAAATTTCGATGTTTGACACCCTAGAAATTTAGAGAATAGTTTGCACTTACTCATCAGTTTTATTAATTGCAGTAGAGACACTGAAATCTATAAAGTATGTTCCTCATTCTAGCTGAATACTCCTTCGTCCAAAGCAAGGACAAGATCAGTTTTACCTGACTCTTTGAGTTCAGAAAAATTCAACCTTATGGAATGCATGGAGAAATAACATATGTTTTCCGTGTGGATGCACAGGTCCTTCTAAGACCAACTGCAGAGTAATGCTGGGAGCCAATTTAATTATAACCTTTCACCAGCTCATAGGACAGTAGTCAAATTGGGATTCTGTGAAAACAGCGGTCAGAGTAATCATTCCAGCTACCATCAATGATAAAGACAAGATTTTATGTATTTATTGTCAAGCCCAGCGTTTTTAAGCTACCCGAATTCTAAATAATTAAGGATATCGTTCATCATCGGCGAATCGATGTTAATTCAAAGTGAAACAGTAGTGTTACGAGTTATGCCTATGGCTGTAGGGATGCCACCGACCGGCAAAATTTGAAGCAGTCGACTACAACACTAATGTAAAAGGTGGTTTGAAAAGGTTCAAGAAGGAACCTTAGGATGTTTGTCGAATAAAGCGAATTGATATCATGTTTTGTTACTCTTGACAAAAATGAACTGAATTAAATAAAAACAGCTACATTACAATTCAATTCAAAACAGATTGTATTGACTGCGAAATTCTAATTGCCGGACGACATTATGTGCTATCACATAAATTTGCCGTTTCCAAGTGAATTGATAATTATCATAAAGCATTATTTTTTATGTCAAATCAGTCATACCACCAAAACCACATACTATTGATGGACCTAAACATTAAGCTCAAAGGACATGACACACTTCCGAAACACGCGAGCAACCTCAAACAAGACTGTAAAGTGCTCGAGTACGTACTGCTCAAGCCTGTTTGCCTGAAACGTCAAGGATGGCAAAACGGGAAACCTTTCGGGTATGCACTGCTGGAACCAGATTAATACTGGGCGCTGACTGAATTCGTAAACATTTGTGAAGATTATCAACTAAGCACGGGTAACATTGTGTGGACTAAATTTGGAGAATTCATGCTTCTCACACACTGACCTCTGTTGGATGCCTGCTCACGTGTCAAAAATCCTAAATTGTTAATGCAAGCATCAGAACGAAATACAAGTCCATATTGTGCTTTAAAAACACTTCAATAAACAGATTTAAAAAACACTTTCTTTCAAAGAGTTACACAGAAGTTGTTCAGTCTATTTGAGTTTTAATAGTGGGCCAGATAAGTATATCCTACTTCATTCGAAATTGTTACTCAGCCCATACATAGGTTATATGTATCGTAAATCTCAAAAAAAGAAAATCAATTGTTCCTTGATTAATGCCTAATATCTACTAATTGCACACAAAAAAAATAGCGACAAAATATTCCACGATGTAATGTGCGAATATTAAATTACATAGATTTCACTAATTTATTGTTCGGAATTAATCCATTCGGAAATTGTTAAGACAATAACAGTAAATACGTTATGGTGAAAGTTTCAGTTATTGTGATTAGGCATTATAAATTGAAATATCTAATATCATAAATGAAATTATAAATGGTGGTTTCTCATTAAATTATGTAAGGCAAGCTTGAGATGATTAGGTATAGCTATTATGATATATAACTTACTTCAAGAAGTTTCTGAGATTTGTCAAAAGCTTCTGGATGTATGACTCCTAGATCAATATTGTTAGATAACGACAGCTTTTTTAAATTTTTTAATGTGCTGAAGGTATTTGGCTTAATATATTCCAATCTTGGTAGATTATCTAGGTATAATTCTTGTAAATCTAGACCTGTAAATATAAACAAAATCTAAAATAATTATGTTTCAGTATTAACCTTATTTACCTAAAAGTATAACAAATGTTTTCAATCTACAAAATATGTGTCCTAATTATTCTAATTATGTCAATTTTATCCAGAATTTTAAGATACTACAAAGCTTTACAGTTTTAGTTTTATTTGTTGTTTTACACCTAATAACCTTAAATTTGTTCTATTGAATTATATAATTAATATTCAATAATATTAGTTTTTTAAAAGATATGTTCAAGTCCGTAAATGAGAATTAATCAATTAACGAGAGCATCCTGGAGTAGAACGTATTCGGTCGAATATTGCAGTCTGTATGTTCGAAACTTTATATGCACGGATACCAATACCAAAACTTGACACAACTGGAAAAGATGTATGCTAATCAACACTTTTGCAAAAAGAGTCCTTAGGCATTTTGAAATGTTAATACCTTTAAATTTATTACTTAAGGAGTTGATAATAAATTAGCGAGATCACTTAGTTGGGTCTAAAACGAGATGTTTGCAAAATTAAAATAATAAAAAAAAAATGAAAAAATATATTTTAGACACATTCTCGCGATATTTCTTGTTTCGACGTCTATGACATTCGGGGAAACTACCAGACAGAGCGAATATGGAGCCGTTATCCCTTAATTCCTAGGTTAGAATGTGAGGTTAAAAGAACCCCTCGAAGAGAATATATATTATACACGTTGGGATTTTAACCGAATAATTTCGGTGACTAAAGACAGGTATTTTCAAATAGACAGGGCCCCAATTCTTGAAATCGTTCGACAGCTCTACACTCGACTGAGGACGTGTGCCGTATGAAAACTGACATAAATGATCTTTAATATACCGGTTAAACTTCATTTGTTTTAGTTTTCATGCGACATAGCTCCTCAGTCGAGGGATAGAGCGGTCGAATGGTGGAAACGGAGCCAAGGGCCCGATTCTCGAACCATTGTACTGGGTCCCGATTCTTGAAACCATGTGAACGCTCTACCACCCGTGTCTACCACTCGAGGGATGACGTCAGTCGAATGAAAACTAATAGAAATCGGTATTCTCGAAGATCGTGTACGACCGAACCGATTTGTTTTTCAATGAAATATACTTTTACGATCGCAGGGCCGCATACGAGCGTTTTTGTCGCATAGTATGATTTCAAGTATCGGACCGGTGCTCTACCCCTTTACTTTCGTCGTAACTCACATGAAAAATTGGCATAAATGAAGTTTAATCCATATTGACAGCGCTATGAATTGATAATCTCATGTTTTTTAAGCCAGTTAAAAACATTTTTTAGTGACTTAAAACTTAAATGAAGGTTTTTCCTCTAAGGATTTATATTACGGTATTTGATCCTAGAAGCTCTAAGGAAGCATTTCACAGTAAAATTTTTATAAGATAAAACTTACCTACTAAGTCTACATTTAAAAGTACTTAATTTACATTTACCTAAGAAACTTTTATCATCTAGCTGAAAGATGTAATTATTGCTTAAATTCACAACTTTTAAATTATTTTTTAGATAGTCCAAAGTGTTTGGTACAAAATCCAAATAGTTGGAAGACAGATCTAGTTTTTCTAGATTATGTAATTTATCTACAGCGGCATCGATGAGTTCGGTCAATTCATTACTTGCCAAATTCAACACCTGAAAAATAGAAAAGAAAATTCATATTTTCGTTATTTGCAGTACATCCAAAAAAACATACTAGACAAATTGAATTTGTTTTACGGCACAGTTTGTAGTGAGGACCTAAGTAGCAAAATTTGTGTAAAAACAATTAATTTTAGATCGATTAACACTGTGGTTTCTATCTAAAATTCTGAGTATAAATTATTGAAGATATTATCTAATTGTATTAGGTATAACAATATTCAAAATGTCCTTATAAAGCTGCTATTAAATACGTTATGCCCCACAGTACCTAAGATAAATTATATTAGCAAGCTTGGCTCATTATGATAACGTAAAGTAAAATATGTGTCAACCCTGCATTTTGATACACCAACTTGTCATTTTATTATTAAATAACAATCAAAATATTTTTGGTTGAATTGAAATTCACCTACAGAAAATGTGGGGATCACATATTTAATGAGGCTTAGATATCGAACAGCTTCAAACCAATTTTCATTTCTCCTTTTTTTTCGTAAATTATGGTTTCATTATTCATTATTGTGGTGATCCCTATTCCTCTTACATATAATAATCATCTCTCTTAATCGTAATGCCCTTCCCCTTCCAAATTTACGTAAGATCTTTTTCCGACCACACAATTACTGATAACATAATATCATGTAAATTTTATTTCGGGCCAAGTCTGGAGAAAATGGCGAGTATTCCAGGAACTGGAAGCCCACTGACTCAATTACAGCCATTATCTACAACTCACGAGATATGATTGGGTGCATTGTTTTGATGAAATTGCCTGCTTACGCAGGTAATCAACGAAAATTACAGCTTCAACATTACCTTGGATTTACATGCGAAAGATTTTCCTGAAATTCTCACTCTATACTTTAATCTTTGGTTTCAGAATTGTAGTGATGGACACCCAAAGTTCAACCACAGTAGCATACTTGTTAACGAAAGCGATTTGTTTTAATAATTTTCAGCAAACACTCACTAAAGAGTACTTGTTTGTTCTGATGAGCAGTTAATATTCACCGTACCCACCTTACACTTAACTTTTTCTCGTATCAACTTCTCTTTGTGAGAATGTAAACTATGTAAGAAATCATTGTTTAATACGCACACCTCGATTTCCCAGCATTAAACCATGTTTTCATCCAGGGTAACCAAGATTGGCGAACTCATAACCTGAAGATATTCACATCAGCTTCCTCATTCTTGAATTCAATGAACCACCGTGCAATTACTTCGAATGATGTAAAAGACTTACCAAATGCTGAAATCAGGTTTTAGTGGAACGTAATAGGCATCACGCCTTTCTTCAATATTATAGATATATGAGCCCTTTTCTCGACAGTTTCCATTTTTCAGAAAATATACTAGATATTGTCACTAATTAAACAGCAGAATAATAATTTGACCATCTATCCTACACTATTAATGCCAGAAATCGTTAAAATATTAAATCGATTAGGTACTTGATCAACCCTCATATGTCCAATATTATTAAAATATCTTGAAAACTTTAGAGATTTTGGATTTTCCTTTGCCTGTCCTAATATTTAAACTTACACCTTCATAGTCATTTCTTGATCAACTTTTTTTTAATGTTAGTCATTATTTTGGCTCTATTAATTAAAAGGGCGAGAAATTACATGATCAGATATGACGGAATGCTTACAAATTTGAACTCTGAAACCCTTTATTTTCCCTAAAGACGCTATTACTGGTAAATATTCAGCTGCCAAGTGTCGAATGTTCAGTTTAAAAATTTCATGAGACGAAGAAAATCATCCAGCCGAATTTCCAGATGGCCCGGGTAAGCTGGCAGAAGTTAGAGAATTCTTATGTTCAGAATTGGATATTTCCAGTAAAAACAGCCAGTGAAATGAACCAGTTGGATATTGCACTTACGTTACAAATAATCCTCATAGCACATGTCAGGATCGTCAGTACCTAATAATGCACAAAATTAAATTCAAATTTGTAATTCATTGTAATTTTATTGGCAATGGTATCTGATTTAATCTTGAAAGGTATGGTGTTCAGAAATTTATAAACTTTTGTTCAAATGTGATAGTTATTCCCATAATAATTGAATAACTCAGTACTTATAGGTGCTTAGAATTTTGTAAAAAAAAACAAGAGAAATACCTAATCTAACCCAATGAGCATGACCAGTGACGCATGACCGGTTAAGGGTATTAATGGGACCGATAATCTGAATTTCCAATCATTCACCTGATGATGGTAGCAGATTTAAACCTGTTGAAAAGTTGTGAGATCAACCATTCCAAGACGATGGAAGTCTACGGAAATTTCGAGGCACGAGTTACATTTTTTCTACCAGTTCCAGACTAACCAGGTCACCTCTCATCCTAAGTTTAGAGGTTTCTACGCGATATGCTTTCACTTTGGAGCAACGCTTCTGGCTCATCCTCACAAGAGCGGCAGAAATAAGGAAATAGTAATTAGATCCATGGTGTACAATATTTGGCCTTACATGAACTTGAACCGCTTTCAGCCTTACATTTACACATGTAGAGGTTGAGTTTTAATGCTTTATTTTAGACAACTCTAACCAGTTAAGTTTTTACCTTTCTCATAAACAATTAACTATTTTATTCCAAAGTACACGTTTAAGATCATTGTCAACTCTACTTACACCTTTTTTTTTTGTTTAATGTAATGAACATTTGTACTTAATTAGATAATTATTTGTGTAAGTGCATTTATTGATCACTAAATTCAGCAAGGCAGCCGCAACCCAACCAAAAAACATATTTTTCTTTAGATTGGAAAAGTACTTATTTCATAATTTTTATCACTAGCTCCTGTAAAGTAACGCGAACCGGTATCGCGTAGCTTA
Source organism: Octodonta nipae (assembly GCA_034190945.1). Taxonomy (NCBI): domain Eukaryota; kingdom Metazoa; phylum Arthropoda; class Insecta; order Coleoptera; family Chrysomelidae; genus Octodonta; species Octodonta nipae. The sequence continues at coordinate 45,273,797 of CM067222.1, read as the reverse complement.
AAATCATAATTCGTTGATAATTCAGTTTGAAATGCCGCGGATTAGCAATCGGTTGCATCATTCACTAAACCATATAGTAGATATACCGAACACATGATAAATATTTTCTAATATTTAGTAGGTTGTAAGTTGCAATACAGGCTCCCGCTTAAGTTAACGATTAGGATAGGTGGGTTTGGAAAGGTTAAAATTATTTCACCACTTACTGGTAAATCTAACTCTCATTTTAAAAAGCAGCACACATACCACATATACAATACAAAAATACTTTCACACTAGCAAGTTCTAGACATCTATACAACAATGTTCCTGTCACTAAAACAATTCCCATAGTAAAAGAACGATTAGAACAAGATTCTTTACTAAATCAACGTACACAATTGTCCATTAATACAATAATGGAACTACTAACATTTTGTACAGACAACAAAACCAACAAGATTTTGGCATGGCAATGGGTGCCTGACTGTCTCCTGCTTTAAGCAACATTTTTATGGAAAAATTTGAAGAACAATTTTCTCAAAACAGATTAAACGTTTGGTTTGGTAGCGTTATGTTTATGACATATACAACAAAGAACAAACTATCCAGTTTGCACTAGACCTTGAACAGAATAACAAATTCCCTTTCTTAGACATTTTAATAACCAAAACACAATCGATATTTGAAAGAGAAAACCGACGCACACTATCTATCCCAACTGTTAAAGTTGGGATAGATAGTGTGATAATAAAATAAATAATCATCCAAATTCAGTAAAAAGAGCTATCATCAAATCTCTATATGACAGAACAAAATCCAACTGTTCTAACATCAATAAATTCAATGAAGAAAAAACGTTTTTTTTAAAAAAATGTACTTTCTGCCAATCATTACCCAGAAAAAATTATTAATAAACAGTTAAACAAAATCAAATACCAAACAATCCCTAACAACCAACACCAAACTTCACCAAGGAACACTGACTCCCAGGATAATCACATTAATACAATAACTATACCATACATACAGGGTCTCTCAGAGAGACTAAAAAGAGTGGGAAACATAATATTAAATCGCCATTTAAAACAAGAAAAACACTAAAACCAATTATATCAAATACAAAACCAAAAAACACAACTGAAAATACAAAAAAAAATGCATTTATAAAATCCCTTGTGAATGTAATAAACTGTATATTGTAGAAACCTCTAGACCTCTAAATGTCCGAATAAACGAACACAAAAAGTACATAAAAATACGAACGTTTGAAAAATCCAAAATGTGTGAACATGCTTGGGAACTTAGTCGTAAAATACAGTTTCAAAATTATATAGTTATATTACACAAAAAAGAACACAACACCAAATGAAAACTAAAAGAGTCTGCTTTAATTTTGTTAAATGAAAACGATTGTATCGCTACTACCTCCGTAGAAATTTAATCGTTCTTGGTTACCGATGATGAAGGAAGAAATTGCAAATGGACGTGTCCTTGTGAAAAACCCAATAACGGGATAGTTCATAAATTTTGCCTAGTTCTTCACTTATGATTTTAATGGGATCACTGAATTAACAAAATTCTTTGATCGCATTTTTGTCGAATATAACAAAGTCGCACCTAGGAGAGTCACATAAAATTCTAAAGTTCACCCCCTTTCGAATTCTTCCAAATTGAAAGGAACTTTATTATTATATGATCTTTAGAAGTTTCTGTGCTACCTACCCTGTATGTTATCAAATAAAATTCTCTTAGTGACGTCATAAGTCAAATAATAGATATTGTCAAACATTTTAATTTTAAATTTTAGAATTGTGCCTTTTTTCATAATTTCTTAGCCATTGACAACGAGGTCTGACCTAGACCCCGAAACATTTGGAAATATACAGCAATTTTGTGACTTGTGGTGTTATTTCCCAAAAAGTGCTTAAACGTCAAAATTGGAAATAAAAATTTCGCATCATTCACCAATCGATTTTGAAACAAGCGTCAAATTATAAGAACAATCTTTTGTGATGTTAATTTGCTCGTAGCGGCTATAGCTTACATAGCAGTAAGAGGGAAACTTGGTATGTTAACCAATATTGAAGTCATTAATTCATTTCCAGCTTTTTCCTAATTAAAAATTATATATAGTGTAGAGAACTTAGCATTATTTTAATACCATTTTTGCAAAAAAAATTCCACAGGTGTTTGAATGGTTTTTCTTGAAGAAGGTACACCGCACTACACAAAAAAGTTTTGTTAACACATTTTTATGTCTTAGTTAATCATACGAGGTGTTTAAAATAGCAAAAAACCCTCATTTTGGCAGTTTTGTGACTTCTCAGCAACATAATAAAAATTTAAAGTATCAGAGGTAAGTGTGTTGTATTTGCGCATTTTTAGAACCTACTAAATGAGATGTTGATGGATAGGATTGGGAATTAATAAATAAGTTATTCGCGAAAAATGTGAAAAAGGCGCATTTTTAAATCACTCGTAACTCTTATCTAAAAAAATGTAGGACGATAAAGCTTGAGAAAACGTTTCATTTGTCTATCGGAAATAACTGTTCAAAATTTCAACTTCATGGCTTTGAAGGTTTTCTCACAAATTTAATTTTTTGTCGAGAGCTCTTTATTTTTGGTGATGTTTACAATGCTCCCAAATTACTTTTTTATAAACCTGAATGGAACATGGTAATTATCAAATCTTTCGGTAGAACTTATCATATATTAATATTCTTTTGGGTTTGTTCTATTGTCTGTAAATTTAATTTGAAATTCTGCATTTTGGTATTCGGCACAGCATAAATATTAGTAGAGGGATATCCTGATTTCCTCTCAAGGTAGAATAAAAATAGCATGTCACCGAATTGACATGACGTTTAAAATGCTTTTCCCAAGCAAATTACATTATATACGAGGGTAAATCAAATATAAACGGTAATTTTGATATTCTGCTTAGAATGCAGTTGTGAGCTAGATTATGTTGTTTGGATTAGAAATTTGGTTTGTGGGCACTGGGGAACCAGCCGGGTACGCGCGTATGCTTGGCTTTGTCGTCAATACCTATTGTATGATGTGTGGTCAGTACAGAGTATAGCCATGACTAAACTAGAGGTACATTCGTCTGTTGTGCAACAGATTATCAGAAAGTTTAGAACCGGTAAAAGCATTAAAGCCTCAGAAATTCTAACTCATTTGAAGGCACAGTTTGGGGATAGTACACTGTCTCAGAATTGTGTGTATATGTGGGTGAGAAACTTTAAGGGTGTACGAAAATGATAACCCTGATCAACGCACAAGTAAAAGCTTTACAGCTGACAATGCCAATCGTATTCGACAGCTTATTGAACGTGACCGCCGATTAACCGTGGAAGAATTTCCGCAGAATTGGGTGTCAGCTGTGGAGTTTTCAATCAATTATCATTCATCAGCTTCGTTTCAGAAAAAATAGTACTGGATGGGTTCCGAGATTATTGACTGTAAACCAAAGATCGTTGAAAGACTTTCAGCGAGAAGGGAAGGCCTCTTTGAAGCGAAAACTGGTGAAAACAGAATAAAATTCAAAACTCGCCTTTCATCTGGAAAAGTCCTTGCAACGTTTTTTTTACTTAAGGAAATTTACTGATCAATTTTCTACATGCCCAACGTACACTGAATGTGGACTACTACTGCCAGTTGTTACAGTTGGCAAAAACTGCGTATTTGGAACAAAAAATAAAGAATACAGCAAGAAATGGGCTGAGAAGCCCTCGACCACCTTCCTTATAGCCACATGGGCAGTTGGCTTGCAACATTCTATTAACAGAGAATACTGAAACTTCCAACTCTCGGTGGAAAAAGTTTGTAGATCACGCAGGAGGGTATATTGAAAAATGCTAGATCCAAAATTTCTGTATAATGTTATTCAATAAATGTATGAAAAAATTTCCGTTGATATATAATTTACCCTCGTAATTGATTTGCTGACTTTAATTGGCAGAGTTTTGAAACAAAGTCGATCGCAGTATCACAATTAATTTATTCGACGATTTTAAAAGGAAAATACTTTAGAAAGGAAATAATGAGTCAGAAAATAGAAAATCAAAGTCAACAATATAATTATGGCAAATCATTAATATTAATGTATAGTTATGAACTATGAAGTTAGTTAACTAATGAATAAATTTAAAAAATTTATAATGAAAATTATTCCTTAAAACACCATGTATAAAAATGGTCTGATGACATTTTTTTGTAAAATGATTTAAGAAAAACTTATATCGACAAATAGAATTTTTTTCTCAAATTTTCATTGATTTTCGCTTATAACTGATTTATGGTTGTCCGACTAAAAGTTACTTGACTAAAGTTTTAGACAATTTTATTTGCAACAAAAAATGTTAAATATATTTTTTGTGAGACCTATAGTTTGTCAGATAAAGCATAAAAATCATTTGGACGACTTTTTCCCAGATAGTGGCCGTGGGCTTGCAACCCCACAAACTTTAATTTAACTTAACACTGACCCCCCTTGATATCTAAAAAAGAAAATTGCGTCCTCTAACAAATGCACGCTAAGCCCAAAAAATGTAACATTTCAATGGACAATTATATTCCACCGTTTCTCGTCCCTGGGCTATCAGGCGACAGTTTGACAGATGGCATGGTATTTGTATTAAGGAAAGAATCAAAGCGATTTGAAATGAATGTCAGTTTAAACGCAATAGTAAAATGAGGGGAAGGTGCTTCTTCCACTAGTACATTTTATTTAATTCCGAATACCAAAATGCAGGCTTTGAAACTAATTTTACATACAATAAAACAAAACCAAAAAAACTTATGAGGGATTGTACTGAAAGATCTAATAATTAATATGTTCCTTTCAGATGGTTAAAATATTAATTTAGCTCAAAATTGTAAACTTCACGTAAAATCCAAAGCCCTGGAAAAAAATCGGAATTACAAGAAAACCTTCTGCGCTGTAAATTTGAGATTCTCGTAGAAATGAAAGATTGTGCCGAGTTTCAAGATTTCAACGTATCTTATACAATAACTATGGACGATTGAAAATTTTTTAGTTTTTTTTTTTCAAATAACTCAATAACTAATTATCCAGTCGGCTGTATGAGCCTATCATTTAGTCGCTATTGAAATTACGTATAAAACAAACTTACTTTCGACCCTAGAACTTTTCATTCAGTTGCTGAAAAGTTACAAAAACTGCTAAAATTACAATTTTTGCAACTTTAAACACTCCGTATAATTAATTAAGGAATAAAGATTTGTTTTTATGTATTATGCTATATACATTCTTCAAGAAAAGCCAATCAAACACCCGTGGAATTTTTTTGCAATTGAAAATACTAACTTCTCTATTATTAAACTTGGTGCGTTCCCGCAATTTGTTTAGTGTATTGTGTTCAATTTGATTGAATTACTTCATTGATTTTTAAACTTCTGCACCTTTTCTAAAACATTCCGTCGCGCTAATGCTAATTGTAAGTGTGTTTTTGCGTGTAAAATATAGACAGTATTGAAATTTGTGGTTCGGATCCCTAGCTGTTAGTACGCTTGGGAGATTCGTGTATTATGCTCCTAATTATTCGGACACATTTTTGATTCCGTCTGAAGAGACGACGCTTGTTGTTGTTGTTTGCGTTACGATTTTGCGAGTTAGTAGCTTCGTTCGTAACGACCGCTAAACCGCTTTCATTTTGTTTCTTTTGTGTTTACAAAAGCGCATCATTTGCTGTTAAACCCGCATTTTTTGTATGCTCAATCAATGAACATTACGTCGCTATTTTTTGTGTAACGTGTTGTCCAGACGAAGCTCTAAGAAACTATTCCTGCTATTACGGGGCTAGCCTCAGAAGAAAGAAGAACCAAGAAAACACCAGAGCTTCCGGACGTAAAAGGTTAGTGATAACTTTTATTTGGTGATTCGTTTATGTGACCGCACGTGTTTATTGATTGTTCCGCTAAAGGTCCTTCGTCAATTAGATACTTGCATTGAACCAGCATTGAACTAAAACCGCAACATCTAATTCATACATTTTTTTAATATTCTCTCTATGGAATGTGCCATCGAAGACATTCCAATACTATTTACAGACAGTTTATGATAGGAACCTATTTATTTATAACAACCGCTGAAAACTTTCAAAAAATCGCTAACAGCGAGTTTTGGGCAAAAATATAGCGAAAGCTATAGGTCACATGTACAGTTAATAGTTATTTTTTTTTTTGGCTGGTGTAATCAATATAACTAAATTGGATATAAACTGCTTTTTAAGTGTTAATTTTACTCAGAAGTCTAAGTTTCAGTTATTTTCTGGATGGGTTGAACCACATATTTAGAGTAATATAGTTCGTTAGAGTACAGTCACCTTTAATAAATAATGTAACTTCTAAACAATTCTGAAAAATACTACTGAGAAAAGGTATATTTAATCTTACCTTTAAATTTGTTAAAGTTGATAACGCTATTTGAGTATTTATATCTAGCACATTGAAATCATTTCCAGCTAAATTCAGTTCTTCTAAATATGGCATGCTTTCGAAAAATTTCCTAGGTAAACTATGTATTTTGTTGTACGCTAAGTTCAGGTGTTTTACAGCAATCGGGTAATATTTAGTATTATTGTAAGGACCTTTAAATACACCATCATCTATTTGATCAGCTAAAAATAATCGTACATTTCGAGAACTCAATAGCGAATATAAGATCAAATACTTACTTGCTAATAAATTGTAACTTAAATCAATAAATTCCACATTTGGTATATTGGAAAACATCCTTTCTTCTATATATTTAGTATTGCAATGACTAAAAACTAACTTTGCTCTTTGCTTCGACGGGGGTAAAATTTTTAAAGAAGGAATATGATTATAACTAAATGTAGCTATTAGAGTGCTATTATGTGGTGGCCAGTTGGCTGGGACATTATGAAAGTCTTTTTCGGAGCAATCCAGAACAAAAGTGTCTCCGTAGGTGCATGAACATCTTTCACAAATGTGACTAGAATTCTCATATACTTCTTCTGCTTTAGTTGTTAACAGAAGACATACAAGGATCTGAAACAAAAACATTGTAAGGCACCAAGACGTTTAAGTATAAGTTTTTGCGGTATGAAAATACTTTCTTAAGCATTTTATGGCATACTTCATATTGTTCAAAGTTTATCTGCACTTAATTGATTTGTAAACAAAAACTATTAACATCGTTCGAATTATTAAAGATAAATTCAACTAAATGTCTGCACCAGGTTAACTAAATATAAATATTCGGCTGTATTTATACATGTCATAAAGCTATTTATATAAGACCTAACTCTCCCTGAACCTTTCTGTTAAACGGTGGATATTTTGATCGAACTTTCTAGCTGATTCAGCAATTATTCTTGACTTCTGTCAGGCCCTTGCACGCCATACCAGAGGTGTACTTCATACATCCCCTTTGACTCTGATCGTCCAAATACAATACATATGCATCTTGAAATGAACCAATTTATCTGGTTTGTACCATCTGTCAGTGTTTTTATATACATATTTAAGTTCCTCAAAATGAGACCTTTGGTTTGATATACAGTGGTGGACACTGCGAAATTTACTTAAACTTATGATTTGATCTCAAAAAATTCGTGTATTTCGTTCTAAAATAATTTTCAATTATTTATTTCGTGTTAAGTTTTTTCCTTTGTTTATAAACATATTTTAGGGATGTAAAATATTTAAAATTTATACTTGAGGCGTAGAGCTGTCACGTTACGCGAAGAAGGCTACGAAAAAATTGCAAAACGATTGAGGGGAGGAGCAACGAAGTCTGAAGTAAGAAAGGTTTGCTAACGCTTCAAAGTTACCGATACAACAAAAACTACCCCAAAATGGGGCCGTAAAACAAAGGTGACGTCAACGGATGAACGAAGGAGTTGTCGGCTTGCCCTGCAGGACCGCCGTCAAATTTCGAAAGATCTCAATAAAGTTCTTAAAATGGCAAGACTTCATATTACAGACAGAACAGTCATGAGGAATTTGTGTGACAATGGATTTCGTGCCAGAATACTCAGAAAAAACCTTACCTCAACAAAAACAGAGGCCACAACATCTAGATTGGACTAAGGCTTACAATGGGACAACAAATTCCATTTTTGGAATTGATGGTATTAGGTTTGTTCGCCGCCTACAAGGAGAAGACATCTTATCATAATGTACCACTGCCACAATGAAACACCCTGTCAGTGCAATGGCGTGGCATTGCATGTCAAGAGAAGGAACCATCACGGTTAAAAGATACCAAGATCTCATCGATAGTCGATGCATATTCCAGCAAGATGGTGCCCCTGGTCGGCTAAAACAAGCTTCATTGGTTTGATTATCTCAATATTAACGTTCTTCCTTGGCCTGGGAACAGTTCGTCGAGAATCTTAGGTCCAGGATAAAAATTTGGGTTGCTCGACTCAATACAAGCAATAAAAGAGAACTGATTGAATCAATAATTCAAGCGTGGTTTCATGTCTTCACTCTGGAAGATTTAAGACGTTTGGTGAATTCCATGCCACGCAGGATTGAGCAAGTAATAAAATTAAAAGGATATAAAAATTTTTAAAATTTTCCTACATATTTTCCAAGTCGTTGATTTATTTATATTTTTTAATAATACGAATGCTTCTTTATTTAACATAGTCTACGGCGATGTATTATTAAATAGATAATAATAAGTAATGATTCTATAACAAAAATATTAACTATAAAACTCATGAACTAATATCGAACATTTTCGTAGTGTCCATACGTCCACTACTGTATACATGATGCGTTTGAAACAATTGTCATTTTATATTTTCTATTTAATTCTGTAATTTGCCCCCCAAAATGAATATTACCGGTTTCAGGTGAAGCCCTATATCTCGAATCTTTTTCAAAAGTTTGGGTCTTATGGTTTCGGAGATAAACGGAGGGGAATAGTTAATTTTTTGTATATTTTTCTTACTATCGTTTAAACTAATTATTTTTAAAATAAAAAAACTATATATTTGTGTTCCTCAGAATGAGCCCTTTTATTTAATATATTACATGACCCGTTAAAAAAATAATTTTTCATTTAATTCCATAATTATAATTAATATAGGGGGTTTCTCCCTATGTTTTCTGTAAACTTAGGACAACATCCTATATTCCATTTTTTCAAAATTTGAGGCTCATTAGTTTCGGTGATAAGGAGGGGGGGGTAATTGTAAAGTTTTTTAACCCCCCAGAAGTACCCCTAATATCCAAAAAATGTTCATTTACGATATGCTCTTCTGATGCGGTCACCAAACTATACACTGATACAAAATTTCAACCTTTTCTATACAGTAATTTCGGAGAAAATTGCTGTGATGTAAAGGGCGGAGAAATCAAGAGTGATTTTATAAGGGTTTCCGTGTATTAGATATACGGAACCCTAAAAAATCAACTATGTGGGGCTCTAAACCAAACACAAGGTATATCAGGCTCCATGCTCATAGTCACTTTTAATTCACGCACTCAGAACAATCAAATAGAGTTTCGAACAATATCAAAGGGTAGGTTTTTGATGCACTATTTCAAAACTATTTAAATTTAACAATTTCAGAAAAATTAGCCGATAGCCACTTTCTTCCTAGATATCGCAAGTAACAAAACAATTTAACTTTAAAGGGCAGTACATCTAAAACAAATAAGTATGTGATATATAAGCTTTTGTTCCGTGCCCTTAGATTTATCAAATAATATGGTTTTAAACAATTGGCCCGAAGTAATTCTTCATAAGAAATCTGCGGGCTCCCTTATCTCATCTGTGTATTCTAGCGATGGCAAATTTAGTACGCAGAAACACCGGACTGATAATGTACAACCTAATTATTTTTTATTTTCACTATTTAAAAGTCGTCTACAAAAAAACCAATTACAAGACCCTCTTAAAAGATTGTGCTTTTTTTATAAACATATTGGAACTGTTGTTATTTATTTATAAATACAATTTTATTAAGTAACTAGCCATTACCCGCGGTTTCAGCCGCATATGGAATGTAGAATTCTTTACAAAGAGAAATAGTTTATGAACCATATGGGCTAAATACAACAATTTTTTCTAACTTTGTTGAACCACTTAACATAACTATAATTCTACAAATCCCGAAAACATTTCACCCAAACTGCAAGTGGTTATGGACCAGATTATATAGCAATTTTATTCAACATTTTTTGGAACCACCTTGTATAACTGTAACTCTGATTCATCTTATAGGGCAACCATCCTGTATATGCTGCTGTTTATTTGTCACCCAATATAACATTTTTTAATTACCTAATTATACGTCTACTCCACCCTATACGGTATATAACAACTATTTCTGATAATTTTTGAGCCACTTCGTAAACTATAATTTTAACCGGCTTTTATATGCAACTTTCTCTAACATTGTCTTAAACACAGTATATAAATATAATATTTCAGGTATTCCATATAGCAGGATGCATCTGTTCATGGTCTACCTTATGTAACATTTTTTTAACATTTTTTAATGTAAAACTATAATTCTACTAAGCCGCCGCTCTCAACCACCTTATATACACAACTACTTATGGGCTACCCAATATAATAATTTTATTAAATATTTTAAGAACTGCCTTCTATAGCTATAACTCTACTTCCATCTCTTGTATATACGGCTGTCAATTAGTCACCCATTATAACTTATTTGTCTATCAGTTTTTGAACTATCTTGTATAACCATAATTTTATACTACAAAATATTTCAATTACACTCCATCTGCGTAAGGGCCCCCAAATATAACATTTTTTAAACACTTAACTATAACTATCTTATCTATGCAGCTGCTTAACATGTTTTAATCACACTCTATATCTATAATTTTTCTTTGCCCTATATTTCAGGTACTCTATATATGCAACTGCTCATGCTTTACCCTATATAACAAAATTTTTCTAACTTTTTTTACCCACACCGTATAATTATTATTCTATTCGACGCTATATTTCAACAACCTTGTATATGCATTTACTTATGGGCCACCCAATATAACATTTTTTCACCACCCTATATACTTAGAGTCCACCCTATATTTCATCTATCCGTATATGAAACAGCTTGTAGATCATAACATTTCTTTATAATATTTTTTAATCCCTCCTGTATAGCTGTAATTATACTCTGCTACATATTTCAACCATCCTATAATATGCTACTTGTGAACTTGCGAACTACTTGTGGATATAAAACATTTTTTTAACCACTCTATAAACTATAATTTCACTCCTAACTGCTTACGTAACAAATATTTTATCCACCCTGTATAAATATAATTCAACTCCACCCGTTTTTCAACCACTGGTATATACAACTGTTTATGGTTCACTCAATATGTCTTTTTCGAACTACCCCGTATAACTTTCCACTTATTTCAACCACATTGTATATATGCAGCTATTTACAGGCAACCTAATATACCTTTTTTTCAATATTTTTTAAATCCATTTAATTGTACCCCGCTCTAAGTTTTACCTATCCTATATATGGAACACCCTGTAAAATTAAACTTGATATATAAGTTGAAGTTTTTAAAAATCGGTACATGATACATTGGCATATTCCGAATTGTGAATAAAAGCTAAGCTGATGCTGATAGTGCATGCGGTGGAACCAATTTATTAATTGTCTGTTACCGAACATGGTAGTAGTTTTTTCCCTATATCTACCGTTTCTGTCAATGTAGGGAGATAAAATTTTAACCAGATTTTAAGTCAAACTATAAGCTTTGCAAGAAAAAACATTCAACAAAAACAGTTGAGTAGTTATTACGTGAAGAGGTAACAAACAAACAAACTACAATTTTATAATAGTATAGAAGACACTTATTGTAGATCTGCTACTTTGCTCCCAAGATAATTCTAGATACGCCGCGCCACTGAAAAATTCGTACTACATAAAACTGAAGAGTAGAAACAACGACAATGGATGACTCATTCACACAATCATATATAATGTAATTCAAATGTCTACCCGAAAACCTCTGAATGTTATAATTAACAGATTTATAATGACCATATCGATTTGGATTTTATATATGAATTAATATTATTTACCTACCAGTGTTATTCCGTTCATTTTAGAACAAAATTTGTCACCTACACACCTTTAACGCAATGTACTAGTACTTAATCGTTATCATTCTTATCAATATAAACTTAGAATTGATAAACTGTAATCTCGTATCTCAAATTAAGTTGGCTATACCAGATTATTATATTTACTTTCAAATATTTCGAGACCCGCATTTGAAAAGGCCGCACTTATAGCTTCAATATTTTTAGGGTTCCGTTCACTGAAAATAATTGGATTTGTTATTAGTACTTATTTTCATATTTTGGTGAACCCATCAGAACCACATACTTTAAATAAACGATTTGTGATTTCTGGGGGTTCACCTATGGAGAAGTTTTACAAAAAGTGACAACTGCCCCTTATCCCCGAAACTATTAAGTCTAAAATTTTGAATAAAATACTGACGTAATTAATTTGGGGGAGAGGGCAAAAATAAAAAAATATTTGTTTTGATATATCAAATGGAAGAGTTCATTATGAGAAAAACAAATTTATATCTTTTTCATATTTTTAAATCAATTTGTTTAAAATATTTTAACAAAAATATACGAAAATCTACCCATTCTCCATTTTATCCCCGAAACTACTAAACTTTTGGAAAAAAATGATATAGGGCCATACTTGAACTTTACAGGAAAAATAAAGAAAAATTCTGATATTATTTTTTGGGACAAATTATCAAATAAAAAATGAAAGTAAATTTTAATATTATATCAAAAAGGGCTGGTTTTGGGGAATATAATTTTTGTCATGATTTTTAAATTATTTAATATTTAAATTTAAAATTTAACTCTTTATATCCTAAACTAACTCCATTGTTTAAAGTTTACATTGTTGTAATTGTATTGTAATTGTGTTTTACTTTTTATCAATATTTTATTTTGTTATACTGTCTTATTTTTACTGTACTGTATATAATGCTCTGTTAATGGTAAACTATTGGGCAATAAACGCTAATAAATAAATAATGATAATGGATGATGGACTATCGCACTCAATGTCCTTAGAAATTAAATATGTGGTTCGGCGTAGTTCAAAAAAGAATTATGGTTCCCTATTAATTTGACGAAGTGGTTCAAGATATTTAGAGATTTTTCATGACGACCTTTTTCCTGAACTAATATATTTATATCCAAATGACATTTTCTTTCAACAAGATGCCCCCCTCCCTATAATGCAGCAACCGCCCGTGCTTATTTAGACCAGGTGTCCCCGAATCGTTGGTTAGGGAGAAGATGGCCGATTGAGTGGCCAGCCAGATCGCCAGATTTAACACCCAGGGATTACTTTTTGTGGGAGTACTTTAAAAGTAAATTATCCGTTACTAGATCGGCGAATTTAGAATTACAAACGAAAATTCGTCAGAAGATACATCGTATACCTCCTGAAGAATTTATTATTCATCTTGGTTACTGTCAAGTAGCCAACGGTGCATAATTTCAAAATTGACTTTAATCATTATCATTAAATTTAATCAAATTTAAAATAATGTTTATTTAATTTTTTTTATCTAACCTAGCTACTGTAATTATATTTTTGATTATGTGTACGTAGAATGACACGCTCGTTCAATTCAAATTGAGTGACGCTATTTAAAAAATTATCGATAACGTCATATCTCGAATAACGATTACGTCACAATACTTTCAGAAATAATAATAAGTTTGGGCGCATAGGCCTGTTGCCAATTATTTCAAGGGTTTGAAAAATTATCATTGAATCAGCGAATACACGTGTGGTTCATAATTTTTCAAACAGCTGGAGTAGTTAGCAACAGGCATGTACGAACAAACCTATTAAGCCTGTTTAGGGAACTGCCAATTCTTCGATTTTCCCATTTGGAAATGTCGATTTTAATATTTTAGCGGTTTTGGCGCTCTTTTGATCACACTTTAGACTTTTGCCGGTGAGTATTGTCTGTTTACGAAGAAAATGAAGCCTAAAGTGTGTCTACAAGTGTATAGCAGGTAACAAATTTGTATAAAAATTACAAATAATTTGTTTTATTGTTGCAGGAAAAGATGTGCCAGTCAGAAAAACTGCTTGAAAATTTACCTTCGTCAATGTTAATATTACCGGAAGACTTAAAAATCGAACCTGCCGAACTACCAACCAGTATTAGTACCGATGTAAAAGTTGAACCCGATTTAACTATAGAAGCTATACCTATCGTAAGCAGTCCTTCTGGTAAGGATACTGTTACGACTCAACCTACCTCTCACGGATCTTCCAACGAAGAATTCTTGTCATGTCATCAAGACAAAGGTTTGGAGCCTCTGATCAGAGTGAGGGCGACAAATACATTAAAATATTATTCTGAAGATCTTCCATCAACCAGTCCCGTCTTATCGAATCCAAAGATATTAAGTCAAGAAATGACAAATTTAGTGGTGGACAAACAAAACGCAGAACGTTGGGAAATTCCCTCTGAACCGGCTGACTTGTCCAACAAGAGACCAGAAAACGTCACATGTATGCCAGAAATTGATTACATCAAAGATGAAACCGACAATATGTCTGTGTATAGTAATAGTTCGGATCCGGAAAGGCTGGAAGTGGACATGTCACAGGTAGGCCTTAGAATAATTTATCTAATTAAATATATTGCATATCATGGGAATGTCAATTAAATGTGGATCTGTATTTGGGCTTGGAGCCCAACGTCAACATTTAGTGCAAACGGCTGGTTTCTATAGATATATGTATCCTGTAAGAACCTACCGAGAACCGATATAGTCTAAAGAGAATTCTTTCGAGTTCTCACAACTTATGCGGCAGTAATTATACTCTTTATGTTCATTTCTCAAATTAAACAATTACACGAGTTTTAAGTCTTCAACAATAAAAATGTTAGGAGAGTTTCTAATTGTTAAAAACCATTCTGCAAACAAGATAATCAAAACTTTTGATTTAGATGAAAATTTTTTGATTGTATTATCCTATTCCATTCTCCGGCATATTCAAAGGAACAAGATCGAAATATTCGATTCACAATTTTTAAACAAAACGCGCTTTTGTACCTCCCTGTAATGCAGAAATATCGTGCCAAGACTAAAAAAAGAGGATAACAGACTATTTCACTTGATGGGTGGAAGCAGCTAATGAACTACTTGCCGGACGTATTTCATCGGAAGCAGCTCCCAATCGAGTGAAATGGCCTCTTACTCTCTCTCTTTTACTGTTGGCACCATATTTGTGCATTACAGGCTACTTCCGGAAGTACAAGCTCTAAGGTTAGGTTAGGTTACAGCAGAATGTAGTGACATACTTCCTCATCCAGAATATTTATCAGAATTTTCTACAACGAATTTACCTAATTTTCAGTCGCTTTCCAAAAATCTGTGTGTAATACCGTTCATCGGCAACATTTTACACGACAAGTAACGTATGTGAATGACATGTATTTAAAAATAACCACGCTTATTGCTTGGTACAATAGTAAAAATTTTAGTTCGTTGAACGTCGATGTTAGATGCGTTTGGGGACAGCTACTACCAAGTTGAATAAATATTTAACATGTTTCTGTGTTTGAATCAATTTGTGCTCCAACTAATATTAGCGATGATTACAAGTTAAAAAATAATAAGTAATATACAATTGCTAATTTGTCAAACTGGTAATTTCATTTACACTATGTTAGACTGTCTCACTCGCTGTTCCATGGTTACACCAAAATGGTTGTGTCGTTTCTGAATTTTCTAGGAAAAGTCGTATGTTGTACGAAATGTCACGAACACTCTCCAACATTTCAGGATAATACTAAGTTTCACTTACTACTATGAAAACTTTTCAGGTTCAGATTTATAGCCGGAACGCGTTTTTATCATTACAAAATCTCCAAAATAACCAAAGCTTTCAAAAAACATTATTCATGCAAGTGTGTAGAATTTATGATTCCGAAAAATGAATACCCACACTCAACACCACCATTAAAAATTAACCTCACAATAATTTAACATTGCTGGAGTCATTTTATGTAGATTTAAAAAACCGTTAGATCAATTTATTTTTTCTGATGCCGAAGGTTCAAACGTTAATTTTAGTTTGTTCATTGTAACTTTCGTCCCCTTGCTTCAGTTCACCTTCTTCCTCCAATAAGTTAACTTCTTTTGTAGGTAATTACCTCATCTTTGAGTGATATATGATATATTAACTGAGTTTGTAGCGTTGTCATTACCATCATGCTCCAGATTGTTGCTACACCCATGTTCATTGCAATGGAGGAAAATTCTAGAACAGTTGATGAAAACTTTTCTACTGCTGCATGTCAAGTTACAATCTTTTTTATACTTGCATGATATCATCGAGGGCAGTACTGGAGAGCTAGTTCTTTATAGGCTTCTCACAATTCGACTTCACAGTTCATGTAAGAATGCACAAAGAAAGTGTTCAATTGCTTTCATTGGAAGCAGAATCTCTACATTGCTGCAATCTGGGCAATCATTATCAGCAAAAAATGAGCACAGTTTGTTGCAGTTCAGGACTCTGACAAGTGTCTTCTTCTCCTGTCTGTAAATTGCGGATGTGGTATTACAGCCACTGAACGCATAAAAAACAAAAAGTTGTCTCTTTTGTGTGGAATAATGTTTAGAGTTTATGCTCAATATAAAGCGACTTCTACTTTACTCTGACAGGCTTCAAGAGTTTTATCTTGAAGGCCGGCAGATTTGTAATATTTGATGTTGCCATATTAGCAAGAGGGCAACATCTTCACCAACAACCACAACTCATTGTTATCGGTTTTACAATCCAAAGCAGTTTTGATTATCAGGTAGTTAGCCTAAGTTCGCCCCCATGATTTCTATGTACATCTGTTTTTCAATTGAAATACAACTTTAGTAAATATTTATTGATAGACGAATGCGTTTCTGGCCTATCAAATTATGGCTACAAGTATTTTTAATTAAATGTATTTTAAGCAGGCCTGTACCTAACATAAATCCAGTTAAACCTTTTTTCTGTCTACGATGCAATACTGTTGCTTATTTAAACGTGGCCTTACTTAGAGGTTGCTGACTGTAAAATATACGTAAAAGCAAGAGCAAGTTAGGGTGATGAACCATCTGTACCTCGCTGTAATTTCGGAACGTATTGCATGATTCCATTATTCTGTTGTTTTGATAATGCTGATCATGAATCTGATATTTGTAGCTATGTCGGTGAAAGCTTCAATGAATACGTCTCCAACTTATATACCTTTTACTGTAGCAACCACTATTTGCGGCCAGGTTTAAATAGGTAACCCTATTCCAGCGTATAAGGAAAAAAACTAAAATTTTATATATGATTTTTAAAAGTTTATTAGATTAGATAAACTTCCTATCATATTTCAGTAGATAGCGCAGAAACGTATTCCTCTATTGAAAAGCACTTGTTAATATTGCATTTAAAATTAAAGAGCAAACATACGTAGTATTGACTCAGTGGTGGGATATTAGACTAAGTTTTTCTTTTTGAAACTGTACATAAGATACTTATGAGCTGGTTGCGTGTTATTTTCATTTGATCGAAATATCTTTAATACATGGTGACTGACATCAACTCGTCAACTAGATATTCTAATCAACAGATATTCTGTAGATTTTGTACTTTTTCTGTATGCAGATAACGGCTTGGCTGTTGAAACGGCGATGAGTGTTTGGTGTTGGGTACGCAACTTTGTGTTTGTTGACTTGGACTGTACTCCAAAAGGTTCTTTAGTACAATATCTTATGAGGATGATTCTATGGAGGCTCAACCGCATGGTGGCGCCATATATACAATTTTATGCATCGCTACATGATTTTAAAGTTAATTGTAAAAACATTCACAATTTCTGTAACCTAAGTTCAATTGCATGGGCCTCATGGATCTCATAAATTTGGTACCTACCTCCCCGCCTAGGCCAAAAATTTTTCTGATTTGTCAATCTCTGTAGGGCAATTTTTTTCTGATTTGCCCCTCCCTAGGACATTTTTTTTTGCCCGTCCCTCAACCAAAAGCTGGGTACGCCCAAGTTCAATTGTATGAAATGAAGTTTGTAAAACGCAAAGGACATAAATCTAAACTATGCTGTCAAAAGTAACAAATCAGAAATAAATTGGCCCACGAAAGATAAGAACTTGTGAAAAACTGGTAATGATTACGTAATATGAATTTCTGTTTGTTCTATATCAGTACATTAAACATTTAACGATTTTTGTTACTTAATCGTAATTTTTACATTGAAATCTAATTAATATGAGTATTATTGTAGATGCTTGAAAATCTTAAAAAACTACTACCTACTTATTTCTTTGGAAATCTAAATTTCACTATATTTAAACGTTTCAATAGACAATACTTTATAAATTTGAATTGAAACTTTTAAAGTTTTATATATAATAAAAAGTGTTATTTTGCTTAAAACGTTGGCGGCCATTGTACCGTTGTATGCATTGGCGTCACCCTGCGGTTGACATTCCACGGAATCATACTCTTAAAAAAACTTCCAAACACACTAAGGCTAGGCGCAAATTGAGACGCGTATAGCGCGTGTGACATGACACAGCACAGCGCGAACTTTTGTAACGTATAGTATTGAATGGAACAGCGCAAATTGGCCAATTTGCGCAGTTTTCTTCTATTTGAAGTACGTTTTACGGTAACATTTACCGCTTTTTAAAACTTATTTAGTTGTCATATATTTTAATTTATAATTCGAGATCAAACCACAATAAAGTCATTCATATAATGTCTATATTTGATTAAAATCGAAATCCTCTTTGTGTATAAATAACCTGTCCGAACTTTTCCCAAAAGGCTTAATTTTTTCAGTAATAAATTTGACACATAAATAGGGCCTTTAAAAATTATAAATTAAATTATCATAGACGTTTGGTTGGGTATATAATTATTTTGTCTGTTCATTAGGGTTTTCTCTCCTTAGATTTTTCCTACAATAGATAAGTATTTGAAATTGTGAATAGGGTACAAAGTGTAATAAGGCAATTCCGAATAATTGCCCGGATTACTAATTGTCTGAACAAAAAGTCTTCCTTACAAATATAATGAGATAAAGATATTTCTACAATATGATCAACCAGTATTCCTGAATATAAATAGTGTTTTTTATATTGTGTGATACGTATCTGTGTTAGGAGATGTTTCAACATCAAGCGCTGTATGTTTTACTGGAGGTTTATTATGAAATTCTCCCTTTGACACAAATTTTCTTGTTTGTCAAAAAATCGTAATGCACGACTCCATACTTGGATTTGAAAGGACCTCAAACACTGATAAGTATCGTACCATATACAAAACACACAGGAATCTCAGAATATCTGTGAGGATGAATTTCTGTTCAGACAATCGGGGCAATTTTTCGGAATTGCCTTACCACACTTTGGTCCCCATTTACAATTTCAAATACTTCTTGTTTTAGGAAAAATTTGAGAAAAGTAAAACCTAATGAACATTCAAATTAATCAACAACCATTCCGAAATAACTTTAAAATATGATTATTTCAGTATATGGTATACAATAAAATAAAATAAATTTAAGAAAACACAAAAATCGATTAGTTATTGACGCAAAGAAAGATATTTATTTAAGAATGATGAATTATATAAATCGTGCACTATATAATTCACACTTCAGTAATCTAAAATTGCATACAGCAACTACTTATATTAGTGTTGATTTATTAAACATGCTATCTGACACGAGTGCTTTTAGTGTATACTAATTCCTACCAGCCTGATTGATGAAGAATAATGAGGTAGTTAAAATTAAACAAATGTTGAATTTCAATAAGTTTGGGGTTACGTGGGGCTGATATTATAGTCGAAACCAAGTGTAGGATGTCTGATTTGAAATGATGTGTTTAAAAAATTTTGTTGAGTAGATTCAATCAATTTACTCCCTACTACTTAATATAGAGGCGACAATTCGTGCCTGCAATAAGTAAGCTATAGAAGCACCAAAGCTTTAAAAAGCAGTTCCTTGTTCAGGAACTTCTTAGACTGTGACAATACCTAACTACTAACATATTGCGGATTTTCGATTTAGCCTATCAAGATGAGCATCAAATTTTAAAACTTTAATCTTCAAGATAGGACATAAGTGATATATTGTGACTCGAGTCTACTGAAACAGATTATGCAGCATTTGAATAGTCAGCTGAGTTAATAATATAACTAGAAATATCCACAAAAATAGAAAGAGTTAATGGTTCAAGCGGAACCCGGAAGGTACCTCAGATTATCGTCATCTGAGACAAGACTGCAATCAACCTATAAAATGAGAGCCAAGCCGTCTGAGAAGTTGTCTTCCATTCCGTAGTTACGGAGTTTTGGAGTATGGCAGGGATGCAAACCCTTTCATACAGGAGTGCCAATTGTTGTAGTTATTTCTTTTTCCAATCTTTGGCGTGCCGGAAAATTCTAAGTAGGAAATAAACATAAAAAAATATTAAATTACATTTAGTGGATGTAAAAATGTATAAATTTACTAATCATATATCTTTTATTAATAACAGTTTTGATGAACTATGATTGGGGGTGTTATGTATCATATTGGTTTAATAAATCGTTGCTTTAAGCAGTGCTCTTCCTGTGCAGGATTCAATACTTAGTTTTTTTCCGTAACTACGTCTTCTGAAAGTAATCATAAGTAATCCTAAGGCGAAATAGATCGTACATCGTCGTCAGTTTTTGAAGCTAAATATTCTTAACCGAGGCCCACTCTTACACATAAGTAAGTAGATCTGTCTGGTAGTGAAATATAAAAATTAGACTTTGTTCCGATATATTAAGAGTATCTTCGTTTACAAAAAGCAATAAATTATAGTAACTATAAAAGTATACCATCCAATTAATATATAACATTACAAATTAATATACAGCACAACATTTGAAAAAATACAGTTTTGAGGTATTGCCAAAAAATACTGCCCATACGTAGTATTATTAGGTCGATGTTTGAAAATCGATAACGTGCCAGAAAGATTATTAAACGTAACATTGGTTCTCCATCCCTGGCGTACGGCTTGTTGAACTGGACTAAATATTTAAGAAATTTCACTGAATTTCTAATATAATCCTTCTGAGAATGCATGGTTGACAAAACCATTGTAAATTATCAAACTAATGTGAACCTTACCAAAACCGTTCTGCTCCTTAATTGAAATTTAGAGGACCTCTTCACTTACTTCAGTAACAACAAGTCTATCTAGTAGTTTAACCAACGCACTTAATATTCATACACACCAATTATATAACAATATTTTTGCTGTCTTACTTATGAAAGGCCAAAAGTTTTGGTTTCCTCCATGAAAATAGCTTGGCGGTTGAAACAGCTTTGAATGTAAAAAAGGTGTGGTGTGAGGGTATCTAACTTTGTGTTTGTAGATAGAAAATATAATTTGAATATGTTATTTGTTTTTTAGGCGAACGAGGAACACAGTAATTCTTCTACCAACAGCGGAAGTTCTGGGCCTGAAATGGAAACAAAAGACAACGACACTAAGTCTTCGTACTTGTACGCTCTTCGGCAAAACGGCTACAACCCCACTACAAATCTTTCGGGAGATGCTAGTCACCTCTTGAAGAAATTAATATCATGCCGAAAGATAGGCATGAGTATAACACCAACTTCTCCACACGTACTAAATTATACTCTTTTCCAAAACCAACAAAGAGCGGCACAATTATCTTCTACACTTACCATTGAAAAATCCTCTGGTAGGCGGAAACAAAGTTTCCCTACAAAAGCCAATGTTTCTGTAGAGGGTTCTACGACAAGTCAAGAAAAAGGGGAAGGAGAGGAAGAATCCGTAATGGACTTCACCGGTAATAGTCCTTGGTGTAGCTATATGAAATCAAAGGTAATTATTACTTTCTTTCAACAATCTTGTTTATTCTGTTTCTGCTTATACTAAGTGTATCCCACAGGGATCATTGGTAAAATGACTAGAGTCACATCTGTCCTCATGTCAGACGGATATGAGATGTGACTCAGGAATCGGATAAAAATTACGTTTTTTCTTCAAATCATTTCGTATAAGAGTTCGGTAGTGCATCTTCTTAAATAATGAAATAAAATCTGGACAAATTTCTCCCGACTTATTGATAACGATCGGCCAAGCAAAGTAGAAAAAGGAGCTGTAAAGTTGTTTTATGCACCTAGGTAGTGTATAGTTTTTCGTCCTCGCTTTTTTGAGGATCACAAGAAGTTTGTATTTTATTTGAAACAATGTATTATTGATTCTCATCATTATTTAATATTAGTTATTTTATTCATATTTGATGGTATAGTACATTATTATTTTAGACATCGATTTCAGAACTGTATTATAATTATTCGCTTTCAAATTAATGATTTTCCAAGAGTGAATGACAGTTCTACTGCTCTATTTTGCTGTATCCAGCAGGTCTTGTTTGTTTGTTAGATTTTATTAAGATTACTATATGACCTTCCTCGTCTACAAGTTATTTATTTAACTATTTCAAACTTCGATTTCATTTGAAGTTAATTTACCCTCCCTTATTTAGAATGTGCTCCAATGAGTGTGTTTTGAGTTGGAATTACTGAATATAGTGAGTTATTTCATGAAATAATCATCTCATGCTTAAATATATCCTTCCTCTTTTCAATAATTTGCACCTCTTTGTCTGGTCAAGGTTATATATTGAATATTCGATATTGATGTTATATGGAGTAATATCATGTAGAATTGAGTTCCGTATATACAATATACGTACCGTTACATTCTGAATCTCAGCAATTTGTTCAGTATATATCAGGAGTTGATGTAAATAAACTAAAAAAATCGATTCTAGAAATTGGTATTGTGACTGAATCATTAGATTTTTAGAATTTTATTATTGAACCCACGGAGTATATAACAAATTTGGTGATCAGAAGTGAAGGATCAAGTGAAGTTAAAATCGCAACCCGAACTATGGAAAAAGAAAAAATGGACTAGATTACAATAACATATTCAAACAGGTTACAGATGGACTAGACGAAAAAATAGCTCAGATCCTGGGAAAACGTGACAAGAAGGAGAAACAACATCAAGAAGAAATTCAACGAAGGTTAGTAAAATCTTTTGATGAAAAACGTAAAATAGAATTAGAAAACATCATCGCACGTCAAGGACTCAAAGCACTTTGTCGAAATCATCGGATCCATGGAACTTGGGCCAGAACATCGCTTAGTAAGTTTCGACGTTGAAAACCTTTTCACGAACGTACCACTAGACGATTCTCTCAACATAGTGAGAAAGAAACTCACTGAAGACGAAACCTGATGGAGACTCAATCATGGACTTGCTTGAATGTTGCCTCAAGAACTGCTACTTTCAGGAGAAGGACCGGTTCTTCATGCAAGAAGATGGATTGCCTATGGGTTCCCCGTTATCACCAACCATCGCCAACATCTACATGGAATGGTTCGAAGAACATGCACTGAGGAGTTTCGAGAAGCAGCCTAAGCTATGGTTGAGGTATGTCGATGACACCTGTATTATTTAGCAACATGGAGAGACAGAACTACAGGCATTCCTGGAGCACTTGAACCAATCCCAACCATCCATTAGATTCACCATAGAGATGGAAGAGAGTGGGTGCGTACCATTCCTTGATGTAAAGTGTCAAAGGACTAGGACCGGAATCCAAACAACAGTCTACAGGAAGGCTACGCATACAGGATTATACCTTCACTACAATTCTAACCACCCATCAGCAACGAAAACCGGCATCATCAAAACACTAATCTATAGAGCCAAAAATATCTGCAGCACACCAGAAGCCCTCAAAGAAGAACAATTGAAACTTAGAGAAGACCTTTTGGCGAATGGATATCCGGAAACGATCATTACCAAGGCGTTTGAAGAGCTGGACAAACCAACTAGGCAGGAAGAGGAGACAACGGTAGCAACTCTACTATTACCGTATACTAAAGGCCTGTCGGAGAAACATAGAAGAATTGCACACAGCTATGGAATCAGAATTATCTTCAAAAGCAACGACACTTTGAGAAGCATGATAACAAGAACGAGGCCCGACGCACCAGCAATACCAAATAACTGTATATACAGCATACCGTGTGAATGTGGCAATATTTACATTGGAGAGACAAAGCGACCGCTGGACACCAGGATTAACGAACACCGCACAGCTACTCAAAGGGCAGAGGTAACGAAGTCTGGGTTAGCTAATCACGCATGGACCGAAAACCATAATATCAACTGGGACCAGGCTAGAGCAATTCACAAGGAGGAGCACTGGTACAAAAGAAAATTCATAGAGACGGCATATATAATCTCGAACGAAAATATAATTAGCGAGCCCAGCGTCCAAATTAAAAATATTTGGAGAGCTCTTCTTCGGCCTCTGCCGCTACGCATCACCGGCAACCAACCTCCAGGTACGACGACGCTGATTGGACCAGATAAGACCCAATGACCATGACCGGTTAAGGGTATAATATAAATACGACCGATACTCTGAATTGCCTGATGACGATAGCAGATACGTAGCTATTGAAATGTTGTGAGATCAACCACTTCAAGACGATGAAAGTCCAAGGAAACTTCGAGGAACGAGTTACATTGTCTACCAACTTCCGACTAACAGAATTAGAAAATCTTGTCACTACGATGAAAAGCGAACAGCAATATCTAGTTTCCACGATGAAAAGTGAACAACAAAATTTTATTGAGGGATTATTCTCGAAATTTGAAGAAAAACAAGAACAAATTGAGTTAAAACAAGGCCAAACTGAAGAAAAAAGACAACTACAATTTGAAAAATTAATGCAAATAGTATCGCAAGTTAATGAAACAGTTAATGAAAGAATGCAAATAGTGGAATCAGACATAAAAGAAATAAACAACGACATAAAGATCCTAAAAGTAATGTGGAGACTCTTGAAATCAAAGTAGATGACATGGATTCCATCCAGAGCCAGGTGAAATTTGAAATCAGTTCCATTAAAAACACAGTACAAAGTGAAGTACAAGATAAAATCAGTGCCATCCAAAAAAAAAAGTGGAAACCGAAATTAAACAATTACAACAAGATTTGCAGAGAGGGAAATACCAGCACACCGTGAGTACCAAAGGTTCCTTTAGTAAACCACCCACATTTGATGGCAGCTCATCTTGGCCCATGTATAAACGGCAATTTGAAGCCGTGGCTACAGCTAATGGATGGGATAACCAAGAAAAATATACCTCTCTTGTAATTTCCTTAAGAGGTCCGGCCCTAAAACTCCTCCAAAGCATTCCAGTCGATGAACAAGGCAATTTCGACAAGATCATCGCCATCCTGGACAAGAGATACGACAATCAATCCCTGAGCCAAGTATACCAGGTGCAATTAAGTGGGAAAACGCAAAAATCCGGAGAAAGCCTTCAAGAATTCGAAGCAGAGGTTAGACGTTTAGTGCACTTGTCTTACCCAGACCTGCCAGAGGAAACCAAAGATCAATTGGCCACACAGAGTTTCATAAACGGTATCAGAGATAACTAACAACAACATCCAGTTCAGAACAGTCACCGGCGAGTCCATGTCAATACAGGGTGAGGCATATGTCGACCCGAGATATGATGTTCTTCTGTTCCTAAATGAGGAATTTGTATTGACACGGCCCGTCAACAGTTCAGCTAAAAATGGTCCATAAAAATTGTAGCAAAATCCTCAGCCAGAATTCCCGGTCGAACGATGATTCACGGGCAGCTAGCAAGCAATCCTGGGAGCTGCGTTGGAATGGTGGAGCCCGGACACTCAGCTCATGACTACTTAGAAAATAAAAAAATATTTTTTAACAAATTATGCAATACATCAAATGAAATGGCTCATTATGAGGAATACAAATATATATTTTTTAAATTAATTGTTTAGAAGATATTAACAAAAATATATAAAAAATTCTCATTTCCCGCTTTATTTCCGAAACCATACTACCTAAAATTCTGAAAATAATTAGGGGTACTGGGGCTCACTTGAAATTTATAAGAAAAGTTAGTAGAAAACCCCCGTAATAATTTTAGGGACAAATTATAGAATTAAATGGAAAATAAAAAATCAATTTTCAAACATATCATAATATATCATATAAAAGGCTTATTATGTGAATTACAAACTAATCATATTTTTAAAAGATATTAACAAAAATATTAAACATCGACTTAATTCCGACTTTAGAAACGACACTATCCAAAATTTTGAAAAATATATTTTATTTGTATTTTTAAATAATTTGTCTAACAGATTTAATAATTTATTATTTAAAACTTGACCTATTGTCCCCTTTATCTTCCAATCTACAGAGCCTCAAAATTCAGATTGTAGATTATAAAAGGCTTCCCTGAATGTTTATTAGTAAAATAAAACTCTAATGTTAATTTTGGGGTCCAAATTAGAAAATTATAAAATCAAGTGAATCATGAAGCAGATCAAATAAACAGTCTGTGTGGAAAATGAAAGTGTATATTTTTTATAAATTTAAAACGCTTCCTTTAAAATATATTAGGGTAAATATAAGAAAATGCACTCATTCCCTGCTTGTCTGAAACTGGAATATTAGAATCTTGAAGGTGGTACGGAACCCTTAGTATATGCGAGTCCAACTCGCACTTTACCAAATTATTTTATGACATTTCAAAATGAGCTCTATAATAGATGTGATAGGTTTTAATACCTATTATCATTCTGTTTGCTTGTTTATTGGTATATGTTTGTTGCAGAGTTTACTTTAACTCTTACAAGACGTTAAATCCAGAAACCATTAGTATGGG
This sequence comes from Octodonta nipae, assembly GCA_034190945.1. Taxonomy (NCBI): domain Eukaryota; kingdom Metazoa; phylum Arthropoda; class Insecta; order Coleoptera; family Chrysomelidae; genus Octodonta; species Octodonta nipae. Next base: position 45,246,938 of record CM067222.1, on the reverse strand, counting down.
GCTCTATTATGTTTAATGGCTCTGTTTTCATTTATCTGGGTCTGAAAATTGCATTTCAAATTTACTAAAATCACTTTTTTGTTATTTTTATTATTGCTTGTATTAAGATGATGCCCCTGTAGTTTCTGGTATCTTTGTTATTACCTTTTTGAAAAGTATGGTATTCCCATTCTTTTAGTCTTACTGCATTTTAATGTTTTTGTGAATTCTGAAATTAGTCCTATGTTTTCGTATGTGTTGGTATTATATTCTGCGACTTGTATTTCTATTGTATTGTTTATAGCTGAAGATGACAAAGATTAGTTTATGATCTATTTCAGTTTCTGAATTAAATTAATAATAAACGTTTTATCTAGTTTGCAATTATTAAAAATATTTCGGGGAATATCAAGACTGAATTCCAAGGAGATCAATTCCCTGTGGTTAAAGTTTAATAACTGAAAACATAACAAAATACAATAATAAGGAAATAAAAACGTGTTAAAATGTTTATATTTATTAACCATTTTAAGGTCCTCAGTGATTCTTCACATTTTAGCGAATTGTCATTAACAGTCACTTCACCTTTTTCGTTTGAATGTTCTACCTTACTTTTTTATTATTATAGGTTTGGTGATTACATTATAATTCACTTAAAAATATATAACTTCTAACACAGACGATACTTTTAGGTGCTTATGAATTATGACATCAGTGGTGGCTGAGAGGGGTTAACTTTGCCTTGGGGGTCCCAAAACCTCTTAAATACTTGTTCTTATGTTGAAATTGTTTTCTATTTTTTTGGCTGCTTTGTTAACTTTGTTAAAAGTTGTACAATTTTAGTGGAAGTTCGAATATGTGTAAACTTTTCAGTAAGAAAGATTTTGTGTAAACAGTATATGTTCCTGAGATATTAAGACACTGAAAACTTATTCAGGACCGGATTGTGACAGTTGATTTACATGTACAAACATTATTAACTGAACCTGAAAGTCTTATTTAAATTTCATTTAAACATATTTGTTACTTGTAGGAGTGGTAACATATTTCAATTTAATTGATTTTTTCATCTTTTGTTTTCACGCTGATTGTTTATACAGTCGGTTGTTTCTGATATATCTGAAACCAATTGATAGATAATAAGACATAGAAGTAAGGTTATCAGAAAAATTACATGTAACTCCTTCTTTATCAAACTCATTGCATAACTCATTTATATATATTATTAAATTGTAAAACATTGTACTAATTGTTTAATCTATTGATGTAATATTGTCAAGTTGTTAAATAAAAGGGTGCTACATCATCATCATATAGCAGCTCGTCTCTTCCACTACTGGACATAACCCTCTCTAAACCTAAACCATTTTGCTCAGTTTTGAGCATCTTGGCTCCAGTTTGAAGATAACATTTTCAAATCGTCCGTCCATCGAGTCGGCGGCCGTCGCCTTTTTCTGTGTACTTCGTCTCTGGGACGCCATTCTAGTATTCATTCTCTACGTTCATCTATTATCTGACATTCTTGCGACGTTACCAGCCCAGTTCCATGTTAACTGTGTGTGACTTTTTTGAATTGCATCCGTTACTTTTGTTCGTCTACGTAGTTTACCATTACATTTGCCTCGTGTAGTCGATCTGAGATCAGCACAATATCGTCGGCTAAACATAAGGTGGTTTAGCTTTTTCCAATTTATGTTTGCAAGAGCTTTAAACAATTCACTGTGATTTATGGAGTCCAACGCCTCTTTGTACTCAATGAACGTTAGTAGTAAGGGCTTGTTGTATTCTACACGTTTTTCCTTTAATGAGTTTACCACTTCGAGATTGTTATTTGTTTCTAATGTCAGTCAGGCTTTTGTTATATCTAGTAATTATTTTCTCTGTTTGATCAGATTTTTAGGATCTATACAAAGCTTATCTTCATTTTGTGTTTGTGTCAAACAGTGTTTCTGTTGATGATGATATTTAGATCCTCGAGATTGTATCGACGTTTTTCAAATTTTCTTTTATCGTTGGTGGTATTGGCGCTGCACTTTCTATTAAATAAAATAAATAAAGAGTTAGAAGAAGAGAGTCTTGTATCGATCAGGATGGAATGATTCTAGGAGGAACAACGCGCATAAATACCCGGAAATTATACGACGTATTTTATACTCTCGATCATTTTATTAGTTAATGTCCAGCCGTGGCTCATTAGAGTAGAAACGAGACCAGGTTGAACTATTTTTACCCTAATCCTATCGATAAATTTGTATTTCAATGCATTCCCATATTTTCAGAAAAAAACACATTTCCGTAGATTAGAAATGATGTTTTTTTTGTTATATAAAGTTCTGTGTCAAATACTTTTGATATTACTGTAAATAACACTGGTACACGCAAAATCACATTTTTGTTTTCCCTATATAACTTGAGAAGGGTAAGAAGTGGTGTATTTTTTGAAAATCCCTAAAATCGACTACTGTAAAGATATATATTCATTGTCACTAAACTTACAATACATATGAATATATTGCAATTGAAGAGCACTGGAAAGTAATTATCTTTGATCACACATACACCAAGTGAAACTCTTATAATGTTTGTTACAAATAATATTACTGTTATGCCTTATATCATAAATTAAGTAACATGTGAAAGAAAGAAATGTAGTTTCGTGAACATCTTTATATTTCTGTATAATACAGTACAGTCTTAACTAGCACTATTATCTCAGAATATTCTGGCAATCGAATATTCTCGTCCTTCAAATTTCGTTTCTTAATTACGGAAATTATGATGACTGTTGTGATTTTAATAATGTTTTTGGTCCTAATAATGTAATATAAAATTTTAGACTACCGGTACTGGAATGACTCGACGGGTTGATCTCTCTTGCACAAACTGCGGTACACAAACGACGACAATATGGCGGCGGAATTTGCGAGGCGATATGGTGTGCAATGCTTGTGGTTTGTATTTTAAACTGCATGGAATCGACAGGCCTGTAACAATGAGGCGTGACACAATACACACGAGACGTCGAAGACCTAAAGTATCAGAAAAGGAAAAGGATAAGTCCAAGAGTAAGTATTTAAATATTAGTTTGGTCTTAAGTTTGATTTACCATCAATAAGAATGAAATATTCAAACTTAATTTTTTAAAAAGCATTATTTTATTTAACAAATAGTATAATAAAATCGGACTGAAGTAATCTTTTGAAAGAATTCATTTTGCATCTTATAACTCCTTCATCTCCTAGCGACGATCAAGGAATGCTTTACCTGGGAGTGTCGTCTATATGCTGTCTTGATCCGTGGCATTGATTTGGTGGTTTATACATTCTCAGTAACCTTTTATAACAATTATTATACTAACGGCAAAAATATGTTATACGAGAGTTAAATCCAATGTGAGTATTCAACAGTGATTTGATTGGGTTCGTCGAAATATTTATTTTTATTGAGTACTAATTAATAAATTTCATCTTGACGAGAAGAAGAAACCGTCAAACTTTTGTTAAGAATCACATGGGTTACTTGAACTTATAACAGTAGGAATGATTGACGTCGGCATTACTTATGTTGCAGTTGGCGAGTAGTTTAAAAAAAACTACCATGCAGAGAAAGTATCTCACACAAATCTGAAAGCATTTTTTAGTTAGAATAATTCCAGTATAGATTATCTTGTTGAGTTCTTTCACAATAGGTGGTTTAGTTGTGTAGAAGTGGAAAGATGTTGTCTAGTTGAGTGTTAAATTAATGTGTTTTCAATGCAATGATAATCCAAATCCAAAAACTTACAGTGGCTCTCTTCATATTGGTAAAATATGTCAGTAGTATATACTATGGTCTTAGGTGGAAATAATGGTATTGTTGGTTATTACTCCTAAGTTTTGACTATATCATAACTGACTTTTGCGGTTCTCAATTCTGTATGTAGGTTTTTCATGTATGTTCAGCGATTTCTCGAAATTAGCTCAACTGATTTGGATAGTTCCCAATCTTTTTAGCCTACCGCCTCCTCGGAAAAAAAATGATAACATCCCTTTTCAGACACAACAAAGACAAATTTTAGAAATCATTGTGTTAAAATATATTAACTAAATTTTTTAATTGCTAGAAGTTTGATTATTAATGAGGCGGATAAGTTTGATGTAAGTAGCAATTTTTTTGTATCATATTAACCGCGATCTACTGTTCATTATTTTTTTCGTTGTTAGTTAATTGCTAACTACTCTAAATCCTCGTTCAGGTTCATACTATGATGAGAATGCAATAAAAAATTTCTTTTGACGCGCCCTGTAATGCCGAATAATAATAAACTTTGGTTTTGAAGCCAGAGTCTTTGATCTGCATTTTTTAATTTCAATGTTAATTCTTCATTTGTTGACAGTCCAATCCACTTTTTCTGCAGTGATAATTCTGTTGTTTGTGGGTTTGATAAAGGATCTAGTACCTAATCTGGAATGATCATGTTGAGGACATCCTGGAATCCAGGGGGTATGGGGGGGCAGCTGCCCCCTGGACCTGGTAAACCTGCAGTGAGCCATTAAACCTTCGCATAAATTTGCTGACTTGCCTCCCCAAAAAATTTTCTGAATTGTCCCTCTTTCTAGGACATTTTTTTTTTCGATTTACCCCCTCTAGGACAATTTTTTTCCTACTTTGCCCCTCCCTAAACCAACAGATGGGTATGCCCTTCCTGGAATCTATTAATATTCTTCTTTAATTGCTTCCAAATGTTGTGAAAATACAAAAATATCACTGACTTCCACAGAGGAAATGTTGAAAACTGATAAGAGTGTATTTGACCCAAGTTTTTTCACAAACGCAGAAATAGTTGCTTTTGTGTTGTAATAATTCAAATAGTTCCTTTGGGTTGTAGAAATTCAAATAATTTTGCACCTGTAGATTCATTTTGTTAAATTTATGGTCAGATATGTCGTTTGGGAAGATGTTTTTTAGATGGATGATTTCATTTACCAAGACCATGGTACATAAATAAACTACGTCGGAAATCATTAATAGTCTCATAGTTGTTTGGAAAACTAAAGACACTGTAAGGGTTAGGATAATCCTCCGGATATATCAAATTTTCTACAATATTGTTTACTGTTTTTGAAAACAAAATAAGCATGAGAGTATCATTGGTACTGATTTTAAGGGAGTCAGTGTGGTATTTCCAGATACTCGTGGGTAGAACAATCATTAGATAATGTTGTCTCTTTAGAGACTGATTATTCTTTTTAGAAGTTTATTCTCCTGGACAAATTGACTTACTGGCAAAGACAAGAATTCATTGCAAAGATGGTTAAAATGGATTAAATGTATGAGAAGGAAATGCAAAAAGAGAAGTGATGTTAATTTCATAGATCATCAAAACTCTTAGTTCACGGAGAACATCTATTAAAATAGTCAAAAACATGGAACTATTTTTATTATTTTGATCCCTGATATGTCTATCTTCTTATTTATGAAGTACAACTGAAATGATCTAGAATTATTAATTGAGCTTCATTTATATTACTACCCAATGTATCTTAAGCAGCTCTTATTATCTGCTTCAATATATATTTTGTGGTTCTGTCAAAAACAAGAATTAATCCAAAATCTTTCATCTTAAATGTTTTCTGACCTACAGATATTTCCCAAGATGGAAATATTTTCCAGTATTTCAGGATTGGTACCATTGACCAATTTGAGGAATCTAACAGAAAATAAATTGCAAATGCAGTGCAAAGAAAGAGTGACTTATCAATACAACTAACTACGATTATGTCCTATATCCTGTTCATTCCAAATTAATTTAATAAAATTGAAGAGAATTGTCACAAAGATTTCTTCCTTCCAACGAATTTCGCTTTGGTGTTGATTTTGTTGTTTGTCAAAAAATTCGGACAAACAACAAAGTCAGTATTAATTAAAAATAGCTTCCTATTAAAAATTAATTTTATTCAAAGCAAAGTTAACAATCCAAAATCATTCTGATGAAAGAAAACGTCATGTGGTTAATGTTTTCTTTCAGAACATCTATAAAAAACATGTAAAATAAATTCTGTAGTACACTTTGCTTCATTTACAAATTAAATACTTATTTGTTACAGAAAATGCACAATGCTCAAATATAATAAATAGTCAAAGAATTCCTCCACAAACGTTGCAAAATATATTTCTGCTATATTTATATGTTCAGAGTATTGATCATTATTGTTATAACAGAAGCTGTGTATTATTCACGCAATATATAAAAGGGAGGATTTTGTTGTGGATGAATTTGATAAATTTTTCTTGCTGGACTTTTATCACTTTTTCTAAATTAGGTGCTATAAATACATTGTTTAATAAATCTTTGTTTGAATTAATATTAATTAATAGACATTATTGTTTCTTATTTTTAGGTTCAAATGCTCATGCAGCAGATTCAACAGACACCGAAAATATGTTGACTGCTCTCCGAAGACAACTTCAACCACATTTGATAATGGCACTGCAAGGACACAAAAACATCAGTGCCCCAAATTTTACACATTTACAGGTATGTTCCCAAAATCTTGATATTCTGTGTGTTCATCATTGGCTTGTAAAAAAATGATTATATCTCATGTATGATTTTGAACAATGGAAAAATTGGAAAGCTTATGAGTATCTAATATTTTGAAAACTTACTCCACAAACTCCTCTGAACATAAGTTAATATACTGTTTCTGACAGAACTCTTCATTCATCGCCACATTGTTTAGATTAAAATCTCGAGAAATTATTTACGATTTTAACATATTTGTATAATTTAACATGACATGTATATCGCCAAGAAGGAGATCACAGAAACGAACCACTAGGGACTTCAACTCGAAAATTCAACGCTGTTATCCTGTAATTTCTAAGTTAAAAATCAGATATCGCAAGTCCAGTAACTCGTTTCCATGTAGCTCCTGGGTGTGGGTATTCATGTTGGTTAAAATATTCAAAATCAAATGTTGAGAAACGAGAAAATAATAGACAAAAGCTAATTTTTGTAGATGACATGAAACTGCTAATAGCCAAAAAATAAATTATCTAAAAATATGGTTCTAATTGATTACTTTTAATATACAGATTAATAAATATGCATTTTAGGTAGATTATATTTTATTCATTAATGCTCAAGGCAAACTGTTTGAGGCGTTATATGTTATTGAAGTGTATTATTTATGATTTGGTTAATTAGAGCTAGAAGTTTTTGCAATATTTCATTGTTAATCGGGATTTAACATTTCGCCGTTAGTACTTATCTATAGGATTCTGACACAAATACAAACAATACCAAGACTTCAGCTGAAATAAAAAATGTTTGGGAGTCTATAGTCTGTGTATGTTCCGAGAGGGTTTCGGTGCCATTAATTATGAACTGGGTTAGGTTTCGGGTGAGAACCGCCTTTGCATTTATAAAATGACATAGATTTCGATTCGTATTGTGGAGCCACTGTTAAAAGACAAAAAAAGGTCTAATGATAAAAACAATAAATTGAAAGAGTTTCCGAGTCCCGAGCGACAAAGTACCTAACGAAGATCGAGTGGTTTATGAAATACAAAGTCGCGATTATCCAGAAACTTACATTGATCGTACGAATATTCTCATCAACCGTCGAATATATGAAGATACAGATTAGAAAGTTTCTGTCGAAAGTTATACTGGAACAGCAAAGGACCTGATGTAGACGGCAAATATCTCAATCATCTGAAAATTGCCTATAATATTGTCTTAATTGCCAAAAATGCAGTGGAACTTCCAAAACAAATATTTGAACTTAACGCAGTTATTAATGAAATATGCCTAAATATATAAGCATCAAGAAAACGGAAATAATGTGCAATAAACTAACAGACATTCAGGACATCGTACTAAATAATACAACTCTGGAAGTAGTTGAAGAATATACAGAGTGTAACATAATACAGCGTAGATATTTTGGTAGTCTTATATCACATGGCAAAAAGTTTATGGTTTTTAAGTGCCCATTTAATCATTTATTTGCAAAAGATTAACAAATTTATTAAACGAAGAGAACAATAAAGAATCCTCCACCATTCCTATTTAAAAATTGCACGTTTAAGCTATATTTATTTAAAGATTTCCAACAGAGTTAATAAAACAGAAAACATAGCAATACTGGTTAAACTTCTTCCGTTCGAATCGTAGTAAAAGAGTAAACTTTGCGATAGGTTTTGTAATGCTAAAACGTGATTCTTGTTGTGGGTTGGCTTAGCGAAGAAAATTCCGTTCGAATCGTAGTAAAAGTGTAAACATTCCGATAGGTTGTATAGTGCTAAAATGTGATTCTTGTTGTGGTTTCACTTAGGGAAGAAAATTAGTTTTATTTCAATATTAAACTGAACAATTTTGTACTGATGATTGTTTCGATCTCAACTTGACGAAAATTCATTTTAATTAGATTAAAGTAAAAACCACTTAATTTTCACAAATTTATTAAATATCGACAATTGTTTCACACAGCTAACTGACTTCGTCAGTTTAAAATTATATTGTTCCAAAGCCAGTTAGCTGTGCAAAACAATTTTCAATATTTAATAAATTTGTGAAAATTAACAGTATTTTTTTTTGTTTTAATCTAATGAACAATTTTGTGTTTGTGCTTTTTACTGAAGTGATTATTATGTTTATCTGGAGGAATTACTCACAAATCAGGAATACCAGGATATACTGTTAATGTATGAAGACCTCCTTTTATATTACGATTTTTCACATGAACATGCATTTCTTTTGGTTCTTGCAATATGCTTGTTTTATAATACCTTTTGTTTTCTATTTAGAAAAAAATTCACTTTTTAGTGTAGTATTTTCGAACCGTATACGGTATGGTTGCCAGATGTATGGAAAATTGAAAAAACTTCATAATCAAATAGGTCTTTAACTAAGATAAATGCGTATTGATCAGTAACATCACCAACAAAATATCTGCCTGCATTAGGTTACACCCTTTATATAGTTACCTGGAACATTTAAATCATATACCATAAATAACTAAAAGGATCAAACTTGCATGGTTGACATTTGTAAAGAACTTAATGGTCTTCAAGTCTAGAATCCCAGGCGATTTCAAGAAATAAAATTTTTGGTCAATGTGTTCTACAAGTACTAAAATACGATTCTGAAACTTGGATTCTGAAGGCCTGTATAACTCAAAAAGTTCAAGTTACGCAAAAGTCTCTAGAGATGCCTGATCAGAATAGCAAGGAGAGCCCGAAAGAGAGTCGAGTGGATAAGAAAAAAGACCAAGTAATAGATCTTATCCAAAAAGCCAAATCTTCTCCTATATAAGATCAGTTCTAGAATATTCTGTCAGGTATGGTCTCCACATTATCCTCATTATATAGATCAAATTGAAAGGGTACAGAGAAAGTTTGTTAAATTTGTGGGCTTCAAGATGGGAATTCCAAAAGAATAAATTTCATAGTCAATTAATTTGTCATCTCTACATGATAAGTGTTATATTGATATGAGAACCTTTTATAAAATAATAAATGAATGAAATAGATTGTCCTGAGCTGTTGTCTTTGATAAATATAAATGTCCCACAGAGAACCCTAAGAGACCACAATCTATTTGATGTCCCTTTCTATAGAACAAATTATGGTGTATCATCTTCCTTAACACGTTTTTCGGTGACAACCAATAAACTGACAGGGGAAAGCAATATTGACTTCTTTAATGACTCATTGACTGTGTTTAGCTCTAAAATAAAAAACTGTGATATTTCCCTAATTCTAGTTTCAATATCTTTACTTGTAATTTACCTTGTATACATATTACTAAATTTATTGTTTCTCATGTTATTGTAAATTTATATATCTAAATGTTAAATTTATTTTAAATGGCTGGTCCGTAAATAAACATTCATTAATTCTATGAAATGTAAATGATCAGGACAACAAAATATTAGGTTGTCAACAAGAATCACTCAGTGAAATTCCCGAAAACATACAAGATGGAAGTATGTTATCTGGAAAATAACCGACATATCCTAATCCCAAAAAAGTAAGAACAGAAGCGCATGGAAATGAGAAACGAATATGTAAGGCAGGCTACACCACGAAATATTTGTAAAGTATAGCTGAATATTGTATGTTGTACATCTTTTGCCTTTTCAATGAAATTTCCTCTCCTCACTCCGTTTGTGAAACAGAATTTGTAATGGACCCAAAGTATAGCGGAGCATTTTCAATGTCCCGGTTTTAGTTACAAGAAAGTAATGAATTTTTGGAAAGACTACTCTTTTTACCAGTTTTTCTTACTTATAAACATATATGTTATTAGCTTTGTGTCGGTTGTTTGCTGTGTTTTGTTGCTTCGACATCTATTTAGGTTATAGTAGTAGATATTCGAGAAACGGGCTCCTATTCTCACGCACACAAAACGTTTAAACACATACGAATGAGAGGTCAAGACCTCTAGAAATCAGAAACTGTCACTACCAGTACAATGCCTCCCTCCCGAATGTATGTGAATATATTAAACTGAATCAACCATATATTAAACAACGCTGCAGACAAAGTAATTGAGACAATACTAAGATCTTAAACTTAAGAGCTTGACAAAACTTGGAAACAAATGTTACTAGACTAGTATAAAAGCGGACCCCTCAGTATAAAAGGATCACAAAGTGAAGCAATTTATTGTGAAATTTATATAAAAAACCAAAAATATGTGCATAACAACGAAAATTCCAGAAATGAATCACATCAAATAAAAGTAGACCCCTGCAGATAAGTATACATTATACACAGAAATTATGATTCATATTGTAGAGATTTCTTTCTCTCCACATTTGCGAGGAGGGCTTGATTTAAGGACTAACATTAACAGCATTTTTTTTAATTACCTTACTACACTTTGTCTCCATTACAAATTTCAAGTACTTATCTCTTTCAGAAAGAGAGTGAGAAGAGAAAATTCCTTTGGGCAGACAGAATACATAACAAACGTCATTTGTAATACATGTACTTTATTACATAGTTTTATTTAAATATTGTTCATTTCCAGAATCCACAAGTAACCCATTTCTTGCCCACTGGAGTTTCACCTAGCAGTTCAGCTCCAGAAGTTGAATCAGATGAGGAGAGTATAGCTGATTTACCATTGAATCTTGTCTCAACACAAATGACAGAGACTGAAACTCACTAATGCTTTTTGGTAATGTTCAATAACGTCCTCGTAAAGTATACCAGTGATACCACTTTATACTTAATAGTTTAGGGATTTTTAATTAACCTCAATTCTTGGATTTTGTGCTCTCTTTTTAACGATATTTTTAATCTGTACTTACATTAATACTCATTTTGTAACATGATTTTTTATAACTTTTCATGTTATTGGTTTAATTACAGAATGTGATATTTTCCACAAGAGCATTGATCCAATTTAGTACCCAAATGAAATAGAAAACATAACCAAACAGTTGCTTATGCCACTAGTACCTAATATTAGTATTATTTAGTTATTTTCGACAATCTTTAAGCTCTCACTTTTTATACAAATAAGTTGAATTGAATGAATCTCCATCTGTGTACATAAACAATATCAAGTAGAAGATATTAAATGATGCATTGCATCAGACTATACTTTCACTATTATTTCAACTTTTCTTTAGATATAAAGTATGCTAAGCTCTCTGTAAGTTTTACAGTAACTCAATTTTTTTTAGAGTTCATGGAGTTACGTAACAGGCAAAATAATGGGAGAAACAGTTTAAAACGGCAGAAGAGCATATATGAAATTTATTCAATAACATAGACAATAATATTACATTACAAAGATGAATTTAATAGCTAAGGGAACAAATCAACAACTTGAGGATGTAACTTACCCTCACATTTGTGCGTAGGGCTTTTAAAACTAGTCTGTTTATCAGAAGTAGGAATATATTTTTATAGTTTGGTGTGTTATTATAGGTTTTAAGATTTCCCTTTATCAATATTTACTAGGTATGATTGAAGTCTATCAAATGGTATTTTGTGGCATTTCAGTACTTTCCAATTCCTATTGTATATAAAAATTTCTCACTGTCCCAAGTAAGTTGGTGGTAGGAGAACGAATTATTGTACATTTTTCGAATTTATATATTTTTTAGAACATGTTCACCATATTACTAAACTTGAATAGTTGATTTTTAACTCTTTAACTTTAATCTGTAAGCAGCTTCAGTTTATATCTTTAAAATTGTTTCACAAAACCTTGAATCATAGTCGAAAATTTGTCTGATCATAAAGATCAGCGAATTAATTTTAACTCTATTTATTAACATTCAATGGAAATCTATGTCTTCAAACTCAAGTATTTCTAATTTGTACAAATTTCACTAAAGTTATATGGGAACCATCTACATTCTTGTTGTTTGGCTGGTTTCAAACATTACATTCAAATTATTTGGTATATATTGTCTTTTTTGATGTAACATTTCTATTTACAAATGTCCCCAAAGGCAACCAAAAATTCTTTTTCAAGAATCCAAACAATTAAATTGTTAATTTCTTTTGTACAATTCTTTACATTATATTTGAAAATCATTATATTATATAGACTACTTCCAGGAAAAAATAACTTTAATCATTTGTCAATAAACCTCAAGTTTAAAATCACAGTTTGTTAATTGCAAATTAAAAATTCATATTGTCCCCTCTTAATTGTTCTTTTAGTGGTATCTCAACATCCCTAGTCGTTAGGAGAATTAGTCCATAAATGAAGAGCTTACGTCGGGAATATAGGTTTATTATTAAATTATAACATAAAAATTGGAATTTATTAACAAAAAGACATGCAGATGTATATATTATTTACTTATACAATTATCTAGGGCTGTACATGGTCCTAGTCAGGGAGATGACATCAATGAAATATAATTTGTAACTTTAAGGAAATCCTGGATGTAACAAAAAAATAAACTCATAAATGTGGTTTACTTTGTAATCTTTTTTTTTCTAGGAAAATACCTATATGACTCTTTAAAAGTTCACTCATCCCACATTCAATTTTATTAAAAGGTTCAGTATTTAATTACAATTTTGCTGCATTAATTTTTGACCCATTTATTGTGAGTTTTTGTGTCACTTCTTCAGTTGTTGCCTTTTCCAACTGTTGCACAGTCTCTAAGTCTCCATTACAAGTTTATTCAAGATTATAAATGATTCGATATAGATTAACTGATGCTTTTATATTTGTCTTGCCGTCATCTATTCCCAAGCCAATTTATTTTATTTTTTTCTACATTTCCAGAAATCACAAAGGGTTACTACATAAATAAAATCATACATAAATACAACGCTTTAAATATAGCTGTAACGACCTAGAGCTATATCAAGCACCACAATATAACTTAAAATGGAACTCCCTGTTTCAAACTGAGTATCATAAAGCAGCCATATCTAATCGTCAAATGCAGATTGCGTCTTCAATTTATTTTCACAATAGTAACAAGCAGGCTTTTTTTAGCAGCGGTCATTAATGCTGAGTTCACGATCACGAAAAGTCCTAACATGAATAACGTGACCTTTTCTTTAAAAATCTGTGTATATAGGACCTTTCGTGCATTTTTTGCACCATCGCCGGGTTTGATCCACATTACAGTTTCTTACATCTAATGAAAAATTTAAGATTGTTGAAAGTCATTGGTTTGTGTCTTTTCAGGTCTTGGCATCAAATTTTAGGAAATCTGCTGTAACAGTCTTTAAAACCCTACCTTGAAAAAAAGCAATTCTTATTTTTATCCTAATAATACATTCAGTGATTTTTAGTCAGAAAGTTTCAGGTGTTCAATTTTTTTTTGCTGAATTGTTCGTTTCTTTCATGCTCCAATAAACTTTTTAACTAACAAAAAGTGGATTCAGGTAATCAATCTTTTTAGTTTCCTCATTAAAAATCCCAAAATACACTATTTTGAATAATAAGGTGAATTTATTTTTTATGTCTACTTAAATAGGATAGATAACAGATGCCTTTTAAAAAATACGATTGTATCCATTTCACATAATTTGAATTTGTACCATAAATGAACCATTTTGCAATAAGCTTTGGAATAGTAGGTACCGAATGTACTTAATAATATAGCAACTCAAATTTATTGTCATATGTAGTATGAATATAATTTTTATGTTTCATTTTCATATGGAATTGAACATACACAATAAAAAAGCCTGAATATTAAATCTTTATATGTTTTTTTTTTCAGATTAAAATTACAAAAATGCAAATAGATATTAAAAATTAAATTACACTTAGAGAGTTTTGATTGTAAATACATGGGAACTGTTAATTTGTAAAAGTAATATTTCTTCAAAACCTTCTACCTAATATACAGATTTTGCAGAATTTGCTAAACTTTGGTGATGTATTATATTACTGATTTAATTATCATTAATTTATCTCCCACTAAGAAATTGGGAAAAGCACACTTATTTGCACTAGTAAAACATATATTTACTAAATTTTTAGCGCAGTTATTGAAATTACTTATATTTATTATTAAGGGAGCCCTGTTATATATAATTTGTAATTTTAAAATTACCAAATTTAAATTAAATTTTAGTAGGTGCACACGTTAAATATTTTTACTATATTGTGTTCATCCATATTTGAAAATATTTAATTTTGTCTTTTTTACTGTGTCACCTTCACTTATTATTCGTAAAGCCACAACTGTAAAACTGCAAGGCATATAAAAATGAATTATTTATGTATTTGACAAAAAATGAAAAATAAGAGTATTAGATGCTAAAAGGAGATATTATTTAGATGGTTAAAGGTGTGTGGAATATATTACAATTATATTGAACTCAGTCTTTTTGGGGGTATGATTTTTATTTATTACTAACTAAGTGGGCCGCTGGGAACATAAAAAATCTTTTTTCTAGTATTTTTCTGTTTCAAATGAACATACCATGCTGACTCCAATTTGGTAGTAAAATGTGAAAGAAAATTCTGAATTTTATATATTTTACTTGATATTGTTTATGAGTTGACATAAGGCCAAACAAAATAATAAATAGTTAAAAAACTGACTTTATGTTTGTGAAAAATATATCTTTAATTTTGTTATTTGTAAAAAGTTTTAACAATATAACAGCTTATTAAGATGAAAAAAGCTCAATACTTGTTATTGCTCATGATGAAATAATGCAGGGTGTAGTTAAACTACAGAGTCGGCAGTTTTGTGGTCGGACCATCAATGAACTTGCCACATGCATGTATTTTTGTTGGTCTTATGTGAATCTATTTTCCTAACTTTGAATACTCGTTTTTATGATATTTATACTATTTATTTAATGCATTAAGCTTATTTGGCACTATTAGTTCTTGCGGTGTAGTAACCCATGAAAAACTTATTTACAAAAAAAGAACAAATTAATTCAGTATATACTTTTTAATGTATATAAAGTTTTATACAAGATTTTTACACTGTATTCGCGTTTTTTTAATATCATAGTTTTAGTTGCAATTAATAAGCTTTTGTTTGCAATTTAATTCTTAGAAAAGTCTGCACCCACTTTAAAAATATCTTAAAATTGTTTTTCAAGTATTCAGTTTAACATTATACATTATCTAAATTGTACATATTTCTATGTATAAATGGTGTCTTTTATGTTTTAGATTTTGATGAATATCCAAGGTTATAGTTACAGCATTAGTAAACAATATTCAAATTCTTGTTAAAAATTTTATAATGTTACAAGTTAACATCTTTGGTTGAAATTATGTCCGAACAGTAAAGTTTTCCGTAAAACTAGTTCTTTGTGTATGAACTACAGTGAAACATATGTAAAAAGGAATTTGTATTAACAACTGCCCGGAGAATACTCATACTGCATAAAATAGAATTTATAAAATCTGACATACTGAACGGATACGAGTATTGATATCTAATAAATTTATATTTGAAAGCTTTATGCTTATCTATAAAAACTAAATTAATTCGTTTCATTAAATACAAATAAATGTTTTGAGCAATATTTAACTGATATATGACAAATTTAAATATTTGTTTAAGCGAATATTTATGACATTGAAATTAGTCCTTTCTAAATCTAGACCAGAGTCTGTCCGCATTTAATAAATATATTCGTACGGCACATAAAACATTTCACTTTTTTTTGTTTTAATAGATACAGTAAAAAATATGATGATTTATGTCTTTATATACTTTATTTATCCTTAAAATTTATAGTTTCTGATTGTTATAATATAATTTATCTCAAATACATAATATACTAAGACTAGAATCTTACTGAACCTCCAGTAGAATTTAAAAAAAGTAATAATTATGTTAAAATATTAAAGAGATCTATGTACCAGTCCCACCTTATTGCACCATTTATAGTAATAGTCCGGGAATCTATATATAAATTTAAATACGGCTATTTCAATACGTTTTTCAGGGACATATTTTTTCGGGCAGGCATTCGAAGCATTTTTAACATAATTGAACTTTTTTCACATTCTAGCGAGGATTTCGACTAAGTCAGTTTTTTGTAGTTCTTACTGCAATAAAGGCTTATACAGAAAATTTCCGTAAATTTAATCGGTAATTAAAGCCGATTAAAATGAATTTAGATGTTCACAGGAATTATTTGGTCATGTAATTAATTTATATTGTGTGAATTTATTCCGTTTACTCAGAACACAAAAATTAAACTAAAACTGGACATTAAAAGACTGTATTGAGAATTTGGACTCTATTATTGAGAAAGTTAATAATAATTCATTAATTAATGGAAAAAATTGCTGTGTAAATAAGTCAGATTAATTAAAATTGCGGGTATATTACATATATGTTTTGAACAATAATACATTATTTATTATATTTTGAAAGTGGGTGCTAAACTTATTAGTATTAATAATGTGAGTGATATTTCTTATTTTAACCCTTTTTTATTTTTTAAGTAATAATAACTTATTGAAAATCCCAAATCAGTATTTTATACCTTTTTATATATTAACTTAATATAATGGAAACTCCAATAATTTTTTGGCAGCTATGCCTTTGCAGCTTCTTTCCAATTGCAATAATGTTTTCCAATAAATTTAATGTGTGTTATCGTTAATCATTTTTTATATTTACATTTTGTATCTATTTAGTGTTAAATTTTATTGTTAACCCGTTTTTTCAGAATTATTTACTAAAAGAGTTAAAAGCAAGTGGTTGTGATAACTTGTTGAAACAGTCTTGGATTTTAACAAGATAAAATGTTGTATTCAAATTTGTGTGCATTTCATAATTTTTACTGTTCTTTTACTTTAAATATTTATGAAAAATGTTTAAATAACCTAACAGTGTAACATAAAATTGGCTATTAGACTAGAATATTTTTTTACCAATAAACATGGCTGCTATTATACAGTTTTTTATTGTCATACTAGGTTCTATCCTTTAGTTAACCAAAGATATTCAAAACAGATGTTTTCTATTTATAGAAGCACTTAGTTGAATCTTTTTACAAAACTCTAATATCAGATAATGTCTCTGTAAGTCAAAGGTACATTGACTGGCATTAAATTCAATATATATTTTTTGTTTTTGGACAAATTTTACTGATCTTGTTAACAAAATGAAGATAAAATATTCCACGTTTTAAAACAAATTTTAGTGACTAGAATAACCCTGCAGAGTGTGCTTTATGCCAAGAGAATCACAAATATGTTTTAGTCCAACTTTTGGATCAACCTGTAGTATTATTGAACAGTTGAGATTTGAAAATGTATTCCTAAATAATAGTCCATTGAAATTTTGCCAGAATCTGCAAAATGAGGTGGCAGATAATTAACAGAACATTTATGTTTTCGAGAGCGTAGATTACTGCAATTACTTTTCACTGCAAACTTGCAATAAGGGATGAAAGCCTCCAAAACACCCCCAAAACAGGGTTTTTTGCATTATTCCCGAAAACTACCATGATTATGAAAAAAGTAACCCGACCATCTTGTTCCTTGTAAAATTTCACATCGAATTTATGTAGTAAGTTATATATAATTTTCGTAATACACGTTTTGTGCGCGTAGACACTACAATATATCATAAAAATTTGTCAAACGGAATTGCTTCTATTCAGAATACTAAAGGATCGCCTATAGTATTTTAATAACGTGTTTGGGGTATGGTGGATTATGAGATTATTATTTGAATATTTTGCTAACGATAATATTTTTATATTAATTTGTTATTGAAGATAGTCGACGAAATTATGAATTTACGGTCCAAATGAAAACATTTTATTTCAACGAAATATCAAATATTTGAAGATTACTCACATGGAGAATTATTACGATAGAAAAAAATATCAATATTGGTTTTTGAATTTGAAATATGTATTAAATAGAATGGCATTAAAGGTGTGGAACGAAATTAACTGAATCATTTCAGTAGTATCAATTGTTTTGGGGGTATTTTTGGGGCTTTCCCCCCTTATTGCAAGCTTGCGGTAAACAGTAATTGTAGATTCGTAATCTGCGCCCTCGAAATCATAAATGTTCTGTGTTAATTATCTGCCACCTCATTTTGCAGATTCTGGCAAAATTTCAATGGACTATAAGATGCATCTTTTTTTAATCGTTTTTTAGTTCATTTTTTATGGAACTATGCTTATTTACAGAAAACATTGTAAATGTTGCAAAGCGTCAAGGTGGCCATAGAATATTAGGTACGATATCTGACATAAACACTATTAATGTTTATTAATTTTGACATAAATGGATTTGAGTCCAGAAGCTATAGAGTGCATTGTAACTTTATCGGTTTATAATCAACTTATCTCATTGAATTTGGCATTCTACCATTGTGAAATTCGCAATGAATTACAGGACATCAGAAACGTCCGTGAAAGTGAACGAACAGTAAGCAAACGGTTAAATAAAAAGAACTTTGTTTTGCCTAAGATCTGCAAACGGGCTGGTGCCTACCAGAGCATCGCATAGCCCGTCTGCAATTTACTAGAGAACATCGGTCCTGAGGCGAATCTCGATGGCAAATGTTTTGTTCACGGATGAGTTCATATATTTCTTAGGTCTCCAGATGGTCGAGAACGTGTGTGTGTTTTTAGCGCAAAAGTTAACTTCCAAGACGGTTCCGTTATGTTGAGAGGTAGTGTTGGGTTTTATGACTCTTTTTAGTGAGCCGGCTCATTTCGTTCAGCTCACCAAAACGAGTCGTTCACAATGAGTCGTTCATTTGAACGATCTCCTAAAACACAGCCGTTTAGCCTTAGGCGGATTTATATAATGTCTCTACTTGTGTAGTTTACTGCTCAAATTTATATTAAAGTAAATACAAAAATTTTATATTTTGGTAACAAAAATAAGAAAAAACTCTAAACATTAAAATGTAAACGTTCTAAACTCTCAAAACAAATAAAATTATTATGCTTACTTATAACCCAAATAGAAATTTATATAACAAAAAACACTGCAAAACAATAACAAAACCTGTGCCTTAGTGCCTGTGATAATAAAAATTTTAAATACCTATTTATAGATTCGTTGAAAATAAAACTGACTGACTGAATTTTAAAATAATACCCTTCATCTCATCAACCAGACGGCTGACGGCTCTTTACTCTCCACTGCTCCGAGCCGAGGTGACTGTGCCGGTCGAAAGATTGAACGTTGAATGTTCAGCACATCCTATGACTCTCGACTCGCTCGAGCTGAATGACTCTTTTAATGGCAAACTGAACGAGCTGTTTGACTAAACTGTGCCGCTCATTCGTGGCACATGTAGAGGAGTCGTTCGTTTTGAACGACTCATTCACGAACGACCCAAGCCTAGTGTGAGGTGGTACCTCAACACAAACATGCACCCAACTGTAGGCCCTGAAAGATGTGCGTGCTAAATTTTGGAAGCACATTTGTTTGGAGCACATTATATTCTCATGCAGGATAATGCCAGACTTCATGTTGCACGTTTAGTACAGAAATACTTGTTAAGGTTTTCATTTGGTTTGTTTGCGTAAAACACTTTTATAAATTTCATTAAAAAATGTATTCATTTGATTCAAATAAGCATATTTCCATAAAAAATGAAGTTTAACCAAAAAAAAAAACAAAAAATAAACGCTTTGAAAAAAAGTGCATCTTGATAAGGAAGATGTTTTCAAATCTTCTAAACTGCTAGATTGCTCTAGAAGGTGATTCAAAAGTTTGTGATTTTCTTGAAATAAAGCTCCTCCTGCAGGGTTATTCCAGTCACTAAAATTTGTTTCAAAAAAGAGTATTTTATCTTCTTTTTGTCTAAAGGATCAGTAAAATTAGCCTAAAACAAAAAAATATATATTGGATTTTGATTTAGTCAAGATTTTAGGGTGCCCGATTTTAATGCCGATAATAAAAGTAACTAATAAATGTAGCTACATGTTTAACTGGCATATCCTCCTAACCTAATGGTACAAACCCATTAGCAACACGCCACGCCATGGCATCCCACGTCATGCGATGTGGGCTCAGGTAGGCTATGTAGAGTGCACATTTATAACAGACTTTAACACTCATTATAAGAGAATCATACAGAGAATATATTATTTCACCTCACGGGAGTATACCTTGCCAGCGAGAAGTCGTTCGAGGCAAAACTAAAACTACTTTTGGTTTTATAAATGTAACATTTTCACAATAAAATGAATTTACCTGTGATTTTTAAGTCTCCACCTACCTATTGCGATACTTCATGGCGCATACTTTGGTCTTTATAATGTGCAGAATGTACATTATAGAGGAATTCATAGAGCCGTACCTTTTCTATCAACAATTGTTTTTCATGTTGCATTGTTTCCGTACGATACCCGACAAAATACTAAACAAATAAAAGAGAAATAGAATGCGGGGAACATCAACACACGTCGGCAGCATGTGAACATTTTGAATCGTCACACGTGAGAAGTCGTGGTTTGGCGTGTTGTGTTATCACATGGGTCAAGTGTATACGCAATACATGTAAATAAATGGAAGAATATAAGCATACAATTTGTCGAATGGAACCGGATGGCGTGGTGTGTTGCTAATGGGTTTCTACCTTTATTCTATAAATACTTTTATGTTAGAAAAATCTGAGCTAATTCTTATTTATTAGATCATTCATTAACCACTTTCATACCAGTATTCTATATTCATAGAATGTAATAAAAAGCTATATCATTAAGGTCAGATGGAATGTAGGTGAAGTAATAAAAATCAATACACAGGGGTAAAGATAATTTTAATGAATTATTTATATACACCATTGTCTATGAAGCTGCAACTTAGTCATCTTCCTATGTAAACTAGAATTCAAATTGGTCTTTTCTGTGGATGATGATTTTCAACTTCCATGTCTTCTGTCAGAGGCTCTGGGTATTAACATTGACAATAAAATTAATGTCACTTATGGAGTGTAAAGCTAATTTCACTAATCTAATGGCATACTAACTCTAAAAGCCTACCGAGATCTAGGTCTTATTTTTCGGTCAGGACAAAACTTTAATATTTTCGGTTTTACTCACCTCTACTCAACGTTAGTCAGACCAATATTAGATTACAGATTCTGCAAACATTGATCGTATTTTTTAAGTACTCGATGTTCACTTTCAAACGTCTTTATTTTTATCAAAATAAACAAATAAACTCTCTTACAAAAACACAATGACTGACACTATCAACTGTAAATAAATTATTAGCTTTCTACTATTCCTCTGGTGTAAGGTGTGTGAAATGGTCGACAAAGTATTTTAGAAACTCTTTACTGGGTCCTGTCTCCTTCACATATGTCTGGTACGCTTCTGCGCAATTGATGATGGAGTCTAATGGCTCGAAACAAGCTATTTATTAACAACTGTAAATTCTGATGTCGTCGTTCGACATATTTAGGACTCTAATTAGTATGTCTCGTCCGGTTTTAACTATAGCACGTCCTACTAAGTTGTCATGAGCTGAGTAACCGGGCTCCACCATTCCAACGCAGCTACCAGGATTTCTTTCTAGCTCTCCATGAATAATTTGTTCCGTTCGACCGGAATTTCTGGTTGAGGATTTTGCTACAATTTTTATGGTGTCTGAGCTGTTGATGGGCCGTGTCAATACAAATTCCTCATTTAGGAAACGGAGAACATCATACCTCGGGTCAAACTTGAACCCATGTTGGCTAATTAGGTCCATACTCTGTATAAAATTGTCCTCGATATTCGTTACCAGGACCCTATGCCGGATTCTGTTGGCCCCTATCTATAGTACTACATCTGCCTAACCCTTTATTGATATGGACTCGCCGGTGACTGATAGGGTTGTTAGCTGGCATGATTTTCGATGAAAACTCTGGACCTGGCATGGACACAGCGCCGCCGGCGTCAAAGGTAATGGTGATTGCTTGGCCCTTGAGGGTGCCCTTCATGACTAGGCTGCTGCTATCTCGGCAAAATCCCCGAATAGATAATGGTTTGGGCCCTGGTGGAGGCTTGGTCAGCATTCGCCCCCTTATGCTGACTAACTGATGGTGCCTGGACATGTGGCTGTTTTGTTAGTTACCCCTGGTCGGTGATCGTTGATAGGTGAAGGGCTGATTAGCACTGTAAATATTATATTTTTGTTCATATATTTCCAGGACATATAAATTGTATAAATATAAAATTTATTTTTATGAAAAAGATGATTAATTGGTTAAAAATAAATCTTGAAACCCAATATGGGGGGGATGGTTGGAACCCCAGGACCCCCTGCTGGCTACGGCCTTGGCCTCTACTTCCAAAGCCCGAAGCAAAATTTCATTACTCATCTTGATGTCAAGCGGGAATCATATAGGAAGAAACCTTACTCCTTGTAATGTACCCCTACCACATATAAACCCTTAATACAGAGGCATGCGTTAAGGACAGCCGATCAGATTACTAAGAAAAAATTGACCTCAGAAAAATTCGCGTCAGATTAAGACAGAGTAAGTTAAGTACACGGAGAAAAGTGTATATTTCAATAATCTGACGAAATTTTGAAGGAAATCCTTTAAGAATTACAGAAAAAATATGTAGCTAAAAACATCAACAAAGAGTGGAGAGTACTCAGCTGTTGGCTGCTGTATATTTCCCACGCCGCGCCTCTTTTTTACTTCTCTCTCTCGCACCGTCTGATCACAAAGACGTGTTCATTTTAGTACAAGTATGACGCTTTGGTTTGTTTGTTGTGTTTTAAAACAATTTAGTGAATTTAGTTTTATATATACTACAATAATGAGTGAAGCAAATGTGAAATGTGTATTTTGTGGTGAAGAAACTTGTGATAAAATTTAAAAATTTACACCCGAAAAAATTTGGAGATTAAGATGTTTATTTGTATTTACTTTCATATCAATACATGATAGAATTACAAATATATTTATATTGTTTTTATTATATCCAGTAAATGAATAAATAATAATTAAAAATCAAATCGTCAGATTAACAATATTCCTTCATATAATTGCCAGATTATCATTGAGGATGACTAGGAACATCGAGTTGAACCATCTGTACGAAAATCTGACGCGCTTGAGTATTTCAAGGTCATATGTTTTACATTTTGAAAAATTGGTCATGACTTTTAGTCTCGTCCAAATCATCAGTCATTTCAATATGACAGTTTTTTGAGTTCACTTAACATTTCCTCTGAATATCTCACACCCTCGAATAACTTTTTTTTCTATGCCTTTTTACAGCCACCCCCAACTAATTAATCATCAGATTAATATCTCTCGGTTATCAGAAAGACATTGTGCATATACACCATAAATGTCTGACGCACTCGAGTATTTCCATGTGACTGTATTATTTTATTATTTTTTTAAATTTATACGCGATCACCCCATTAAAAAAATTCAAAATGACAAACTTTACATAAACTTTCGTTCGGACCTTATCTTCACGATACAACAGGTCCCCATGACGCTTTAGTAACTGCAAATTTAGCATCCCGGACTCCCCTACTATTAGATTTCAACATCTGATATAGTTTATGAAATTCTGTTTCAAATTGATTTTTAGTTTTCTGTGGGAGTCTGGGTAGGACAAGTGTACTAAACGTCTAATCTCTGCTTCTAATTCTTGAAGACTCTCTCCAGATTTTTGCGTTTTTCCACTTAGTTGCACCTGGTATACTTGGCTCAAGAATTGATTATCGCATCTTTTGTCTAGAATTACGATGATCTTGTTGAAATTACTTTATTAATCTACAGGAATGCTTTGGAGGAGTTCTAATGGCGGACTTCTTAAAGAAATTCCGAGAGAGGTAGATTTATCTTGGCTGTCCCATCCGTTAGCTGTAGCCACGGCTTCAAAATATCGTTTGTACATATAATCCAAGATGAACAACCATCAAAAATGGGTGGTTTGCTAAAGGAACCCTTGGTATTTTGGATTTCCCTCTCTGCAAGTCTGGTTACATTTTTTTTTTAATTTCTGTTTCCACTTTCTTAATTGTACTTCACTTTGCTCTGTTTGTTTTAATTGAACTGATTACCTTTTACCTGGCTTTTGTATGGAATCGATATTATCTACTTTGGTTTAAAGAGTATCCAGAGGATTTTTCTGGATTCTTATGTCATCGTTTATTTCTTCCTGTGTTACTATTTGCATTAATGGTTATCTTTTTAATTCATAATAGGTCTCTTTAATTCAGTTTGTTCTTGTTTTTCTTCAAATTTATAAAATAACCCCTCAATTAAATTCTGTTGTACACTTTTCATCATAGAAAAAAGGTTTTTGTTGCTTTTCATTTATATTAGTTACAAGGTTCTCTACTTAAATTTTACGTTTTTCATAAAAAGATTTCACTGATCTTTGTTGGATTTTCTCATGATGTTTCTGCTTTTTGTCAGGTTTTCAACGATCTGAGTTATTTTTTCGTAAAGTTTATTAGTAACCTTGAATATTTTTTGCTACTCTCGTCCATTTCTGTCATACTTCGAATTGTAGCCTTAAATCAATTTAAGATGTTAACTTCACTTAATTCCACTTCTGACACCAATTGCAATAAATTCTGTGGGTTAAAAAATTCACAAATATTCATTTTCAACGTCTTTATTTTTCAAAATAAACAAATAGTCTCTTACAAAAACACAATATCTAATATTATCAGCTGGTATCGTCCATACTGCCTCAAAACCAAACTGCTCCGCCGAAAGTAGACACCGTTATATTTAAAAATCAATCGTTGACATCTCTTTTTATAATCAGCCGGTTTTATTTTAATGTTTTTATCTTAACCATTAATATAGAAACGTTTCGTTTTTATTTTGCGACGTTAAATGAATTTTATAAAAATATTTATTAACACTTTAAAATATGCGTCATTTATGAAAATACGCATCCTACATATTCGCAAACAATTAGCTCTATGACCTTCTTTTAGATGGTCATAAATGGCCATATTGACTCACCGGATCTTTGCAGTGAATTTGTTCTTGTTACAACCAGACCAGGTCTCAGACACCGCAGATCACTAAACACTGACAAGTTATCAAACAATTTTGTAATTAATGGACCTCTCATTAGAATAGTCAACGTAACTAATGGATGTTGTTTCCCTTCTTGGGAGGATCGTTATCGTCTTTCCCACATAGCCTCGTCATTTATTAAATGATTAAATAAAACCTTACCTTTATATTTGATATTAGTATTTTATTTATTTTTCTAGTTTTTTTTCTTAATTTGTTATTATGATTGATGTATACAACCAATTGCCGTTAAATAAATAATAAATATTTCTGAAACAAGGTTTGTACTATAATAGTTTAAGAAAGTGAGTGGAGTTTCAGCCCTATTGATCATTATTTGGTGTATAAAATAACTTATACTTAAAAAAGAACCGACTTCAGCTGACTTAAAATAAAAACCGTTTAAAAACCGTGTGCAATCACTCACTATTTTCAAACATTATTCTTTTTTATCTGATTAAAGGTACAATTCTGTTGAATATTTTAGCATATTCTTGTTTCTCTTTCTCCGTCTCTAATTTGAATACTTTTTCTATATTTTCCAAATATTTTTTAACATTTTTTTATTTGAATTTCTATAAGTGTAACTCTAACTCGTTCAATATTGCATCCACACTCTATATGCTTCTGTGTATTGGCCACCCCTATATAACTTATTTGTCTATCATTTTCTGAACCACCCTGTACAACCAAAATTTAACACCACACAAGATTGCGACGGTCTTTAAAACCACCATGTATAAATATAAATCCTCTCCACTATTGACTCTTTCTATTTTCTATTGTTTAAATTATTCCTGTATACCAATGATTTTACTTCGCCCCATATGTCTAGTAATCCATTTCTGCAACTGCTCATGATCTATCCTATATAACAAAATTCAGCTTTTTGAACCACATTTTATGACTATAATTTTACTTTACAATTTATTTCAATCGCCCAGTATATGGAACTGCTTTTAAAATTTTTTGAACCCATGTCTATAATTATACTCCGTCCTACAATTCCTGCTCATGCTTATAAAACAAATTTTTGATACACCCCTACTTCAAACACCTTGTATAAGCAACTACTTATGTTTCACACTATATAACTTTTTTAACCGCCCTGCATAACTAATTCTACTGCACCTTGTATTTCAACCATCTTGTATGTTCAACTGCTTCTAACATTTTTGAAGCCTTCCGTATAACTATAATTATATTCCGTCCTATAACGCAAATATCCACTCTGTATAACTATAGTTTTGCTCCACTCTTATTTCAACCACCTTGTATACGCAACTACTTATGTGCCACCCAATACAATATTTTTAGAACCACCCTGTATAACTAATTGAATTTCAACTTATAATTCAACCATCCTATGTCCCACCTAATATCACATGCACGCACGCACACACCTACAACCGTATACCATATAGAAGAGTTCGCCGACATAACAAATTTTCGTCTCGATAAACTAACGAAATATTTTCTGACATTTCACGCGTCTATAAGCCCCCCTAACTTGACTTCGACTCTAAACGAAACTTACTTCAAAAAAATGAAAATGAAAAGCATTACAAACACCCTGTACGATATACTTTCATGACATATCTTGACGTTTAAACTAGATATTTATGATGAAAAATTGACATTTACCAAGATGATTACAGTTTTTTTCAATATATTTTCCGAGTTTCAGGAAAATGGCAAGTTTTACGTTATAGAAAAATATACGGAATGAAGCTGGAACATATCTTTGTAGAATACAATTTATAATATTCAAATTTCTTGAGCGGTTTTAGAGAAAACAGTGAAGATTTATTGAAATATAGTCCTTTATTTACTTTTTTTTTCTGATTTTCTGGAAAACCATAAATCTCATGTTATAGACAATTATATGGGATCTTTCTGTAATGTCCCATTAATATAATGCAGTTTAAATCATCTAAATTGCCCAAGCAGTTTTTGAATAATCGCTCGTCATACTCCATGAAACGGCATTTCCGAACCAACCTATAACAAAGAGGCGTGGATGTGAGGGGAATCGTTCTCGATTCTTTTTGCGTTTACGTGTATACAAAATATTTATTGCTTGTAATGACAATAAAAGCAACTTCTAAAAAAGAAAATATAAATAAATACACAACCGGTTATTCATGACCGCGGTGTAGAGTTACAACAAGTTTAAGTTCTGTAGTTCCAAAATTTAGGTCAAATAATAATTAGTTTTTGAAATTAAATCATAATATTAATATGTAATCTTCAAAGTAAAAGGCATTAACGTGCAAGTATTACCCAAACTTAGAAATTAGTCACTTTTTAAAAAAAGGGGAAATGATCCACTGTGACCCAGGAATGGGCCACTTTCGATCCAAACATGGGTGACAGTGCATCGACTGAGACACAGTGGATCTATAGAAATGTGAAAATATGTAAAAGATAACAATTTCCATGTCATTACTCATTTTATTGTACTATTAGACAATCACAATAGTCTAATAACGTTTTAACAAAGTCAGGATGAAATTACTTAAATAAAGGTTTCTCTTAGGCCTAATCACCAACCATTAAAGTTGATTTTAACACATATATACAGCCGTAAGCTTTCAGTTGACATAAAACGTTTTAAATAGAAACATTGTCAACAAAATAACGATTAAGAACAAAAATAATTACTTCTTCAAAATACTTAGAGTCAAAATTAAATAAAAATAGTTCTTTAAGAGTTTAGTTGAGATCAAAAACGAGATTAACGTAAATTAATATTAGAAAACTTAATATCAAATTGGTACATTCCCTGATTTCTGTTTGTGATGCGAGTAAACTTAGGCTTTCGTAAAATCATCTTAATATCGTGCAACACAATCCGGGCAAGCAATATCAGGCACATTTGGCATATGAAAATTATCTGGGTTTTTGTCAAATCTTTTAAGAAAATTAACTTTGGGTGAAGAACAATTGTTGGTATCCACTGTTTCGTAGTCATCTTTTTCATCGTCAGTCATTGTTTCTTCAGAAAAAAACACGTATTTAATGTTCGTCTTCACTGGAATTCTCTTGTGAAATTTTTCTATTCTTTGTTTTCGCCTTTATGTGTTTAAGTTTCCTTTCATCTTCTTCCATTTGAATTTCTTTTTTTTTTTGAGGTGTATCGGTGACAATCATCGAGTTTCCTTTTGGCTTTGCTCAACTTCTTTTATGCGGTATTAGGTAGCCCTCGGAATTGGAATGGACTTAGGAATCTCTTTTCAATATTTATATAGGAACTACCAGCTACAGCTGCAGATAGGGTATGTATTATTGTTGCTCACGAAAAGCAATTCATAATCATATAAAAATTAGTAGAGAAAGAAGCTTTTATAATACCTTTATAACGTTGTAAATGGAATACCAATCGATTTAGCAACAGCTCGTATCTTCTGGCGATTTGATATAAGTTTTAGATCTTTACTCATTTGTTGTTCAGCGTGAAGCCCGATATTAGTTTTTCTTACACGATTGCGAGACATTTTTACCTAGGAAAAAAACAGAAATTAATTTTAACTTCTGGGGTTACATTGGATCAGCAGTTCAGTGTGACCGAAAATGAAATGACACTGTGACCCATTGGCACCTAGAGAAAAAAATATAAAACAAAAAAATCTACTTATCATAAAGACAACACAAGATAGTTTCTAACGAAATTAAGAAATAACAATCGCAAAAAATATATAAACATTTGCATGTCTCATTCACTTTTGGGATACAACAAATTTTAAAACCACGTGAAAAAATAGTGTCAGTAATCAGTTTGGTTTACTCCTTAATGATGACAACTTAAGAGTTTTTGAAACGACATAGGGTGTCAAACTGTGTTTTTACATTTGTGACACACCAAAGGTTCCACAGCATTTCCATTATTATTACTGATCGACTAGGTTACAACTGCACTTCTTCCTTCTTTGATATCTGGTTGACGACTAGTGCAGTGCAGAACGATATGGAACAGCGGTAGCTATGCGTTTGTTTATGGGCATTAGAGTAATACAAAGTGAATTATAGTGAATAATCCACTGTACCCCGTGATTCACTGTGACCCAATCTCCCCTACATATTATATATTAAAAATACAAGTTTGTTATAACTTAAAACTGACACTCATATATCTGCACATAATATTGATTGATATATGTACTCATTTCAGTAGCATAAAAATGATATGTAGAATTTTGTGTATCTCTATGTATAAATAGACAACCACAAAACGGTTCGGTAGCATTTTCTCTCTGTCCCTCAACCGATTTTCTTTATTTTTTGTTTAGTACCTAGTTATTGACGACCTTCATTGCAGAATATATAAAGAATATTTATTTATGTCTTTTAAAGTAAGTAATTTAAAGATAAATTATTAATAAAATCCAAGTGAGTGGCGCCCAATATGAACAGGTAGCTTAATCCCTAATCTAATGGTCAAAATTTCACAGCAGTCGACAGAAAAAATCCAATTGTGTACAATCCTAAAATAATCGACTTTTACTTAGAAAGATCTATGCTCTAAAAGCCTTATTTCCTATTCATTTGTGACGTTCCTTTTTTTTACAAAAACGATGATGACAGCAACTGTTGAAGTGACCAAATTGAATGTGTTTATAAGTCTACGCATTTACAGAAGATTCCAAATGAAAAGTTTTATGGAAGAAGTACACAATTTAGAGATTCTAAAGCTAATTGATGCATTTGATTTCCGAACCTCAAGAGTTGAGTATATACATTCTTTCAGTCATGAATATCTCACAAATGCAATAACATTTTATTAATATTTTGGAAAACCATATGCATCCATTATCAAAAGGTACTAAAACACTAACAAGATGTGATATGCAAATATATTTTTAATTATTTAAATGTATGCCATGTGCAAATGAAACATGAGTAAGTATTGAAGTATTAGTAATAAAATAAGACGAATCATTTTGCAGTTTTATTTGATTTAAGGTAATCTTTTAAATTATTTTTTAACATCTCATCTAAAAATTAGCAGTCAGTGAAAAATTGTTTAATGTTCTTTTAATGAGATGTGATATCCTGCAAATATAATTTTACTTACATATCTAATCTATTGAAATGATTTAATTCTACAGGAAATCTCGGAAACTTTTTATTAACATTTTGGACAATTTCAACAGTGTAAAGGAACACTTTTTATGATTGAACACCAGCTTACACTTCAACTGAAGAATGATTTTTTAAAAAGCATTTTCAGATGTATGGCACAGAAGTTTTATTTACATTATATAGTAAGCAAACATGTCAACTGTACACAGTAACCAATAGTTCAACAAAAACGTTTTTGTTCCAACTTAAGTAAACTTTGGTCTATATTACTAATATTATGAAACTGATGTTACTTCGTTGAATTCCATTGTACGTTATAACGTCTCCGGTGTCGTTATAAACAAGTTCTACTGTTAATTTAAATCAAAGTAGGAGTAGTATTAAGAGTTGCAAACAAACTTAAGAATCGTCTCGTTAAAAATATAGAGAAATTGATGGAGAATTTTAGTCTTTCAGGAAGTCAATACAGGTTAATACAATTTTGTTCAATATAAAAATAATTGGTTTTATGATGACAGTATTTTATTTTAACACAAAAATGTAATTTGTTTTATTACAGTGAATTTGGAAATCTAATATTTGCTGGTACTACTGCCCTAATACGTACAATTAGTGATATTTATAATTCCTATGGGTTCCTGAAATAAAAATTATATAGATTTACGATATAAATTAGTTTTCAAAAGCCTTACTGAGTCTGTGATAATTCAAGACATAAAACAATCCCATGGCACCAAAGACCACATGGAAAAATGGTGCAATTCCTCCTCTCTTAGGCTGAACATACTTGTGCTGCCATCTCCAAAACGCTGAAATGTAAAAGGTATGATTTAATTTTATAAGCCAGTTTGCAATCAGATAATTTTTGCCACATAAGGCTGAAATAACCCTATTATTCAATGAAATACGGTCAAATTGAGTCAAGTTGCTCAATACTATCCCACATTTATATTGCATGGCAAATATCCTTCATATTTCTGAATTTATGCAATAAAAATTATACAGGAAGGGGTGGGGGCAGTCAAAATGAAACACGGTCGATCAGCTGCACCCCCAAAATTTTAAATCAGAATAGGAGTCGAGTGATACCTTAGTTTAAAGGTAATCAAAATCTCTGGTCAACACATCTTAATTTTGCTCATTATATGTGGCCATTTTAAGAAAATAAAGAACATTGGGTAAAAACGATTTATCTAATATTCTTGGATTAAATTTTTTTAAACCCGTTGATTTTTCATCTCGGAGAAGTTTTTCCTGCATAATTTTCAACTCTGCCCATTCAACAACTCACAGGGTGAGACAACTGTGTGAAATACTGCTTCAAATACTTGTACACGTTCACCAGATTTTTGTGTTTTTCCAAGATGCACCTGGTAGGTACACTTGACTCAGTGATTGGTTGTCATATCTTTTTATCTAGGAGTACAATGATCTTGTTGACGTTATCTTGTTCATCCACAGGAATTCACTTAAGAAGTTCTAATGCTGGAACTCTTAGAGACATTACTAGAAATGTAGGTTTTTCTTAGTTATAAGGCTAAGTTAACATTATACTTTGCTTTAAATAGAAGTTATATTTGACCTTATTTTTGAGACGATCTATTGAATTTGTTAGAATCTCAATCATTTATTGACTTTATATCTGATTCCATAATCTGTATTTTTCTGATTAAACTGTTGCATTACCCTGTATTAGTTAGAATTAGTTGCTTAAATTGTTCAATTTGCATTTTTAATTCTTCTTGCCTTTTTAGTTTAAACTGTTCTTGTTGAATTTTTAAGCCATCCTGTCTCTTTAATTCAAACTAGTTGTCGCCCAGTGCCCGGCATTCGACCCTATTTCATAAAATTGTAAACATTATTGTTTTTTTTTGTCAAAAGTATATTTTTAAGAAATCGGAGAAATGAACAAAATTCTTCACGTCATATTGACAAATCTATTGAAGTAACAGGTAAACTTATATTTCATTTTGATAAATGCGTGACCCCCAAATTTTTTTGCTGGAACGGCTCCTGACCAAAAACCCAATGAGACCTTCATCTTTAATATATTTTCTATTGTTCGCAGACTGGCAATTTTTAACACAACACTTTCGGAAGATTGTGATATTAATATATTAATAAAATAATTAAATTCACATCAAAAACAGAATATTTTATATGAAAGTTACTGCAACTTGTCCAATAAATCAATACTGATCTACTACTATTGACTATTTTACGACTAAGCAATACCACTTTATGATCAACTATCAAAGATAGTCTTCACATGATGGTCTGAAAGCTTAGAACACAAACCTTCTGGAGGTAGCCTGTATTGAACTAATATCGTGCCAAGTAAACTTGTGGCACTCAAAGAGCATTTTCTTTTACAAAAAAAATTACGCGTAATTTTAAAATGGGCAAATAACCACAACAGCGAGCGCTAAGGTACCACTTATCCCGCATGAGTATTAAAAATTATATTACTTAATGAGTGAACCGATATTATATATTAATTTTAGCATTCTGCACTGAAAGTCGACAGTAGCTACTAAACAAAAATAAACAATATTGGTTGAGGGATAGAGGAGAAAATGGTACTGAACCATTTTGTCTTTCGCTATTTATATATATAGATTTTGATAATAAAACTTCAATTGTTTCGTTTTTCATTCATATTAATCGTAATCCTCATATAGTCTAGGTGTTTGTCTAGTCTTGGATTAAGTACATTATTTTTTAATTGGCTTGAGTTTTTGAACTAACTCAAATTATATGTAGGTATTATACACTATTTAAAGTACCACCAATATTACAAAATCGTAGAATTGTGCAACAGCAAAGTTTATATGATCAACACACATCCTACATGATTTTGATTAACTTAACACATCACACAGACACACACTGAAACAGCAGCCGCAGTCACTGTGTAAAGAAACAGTGATTTTCAAGTCACTGTTGCCAGTATACTGGTGACCTAAAAATCACTGGTAAGCTCATCACTAGTTTTTACTATCAGTTTATTTATTCATAAAAATTTGTTTCTAGGAGGACTACTATTTTGGCAGAATAAAATATAACAATATTAATAACCTGTTTTTCACATATAAGTTCAAAAATGCTATATAAGTGCTCTTCATCATTTTGTGGAAACTACATTAATAAATCTGTAATGAACTTACAACAAATTCCATGGGCCTTCAAAATTCTGAATTATTTTTTAGTTTTATTTCACTCCA
Source organism: Octodonta nipae (assembly GCA_034190945.1). Taxonomy (NCBI): domain Eukaryota; kingdom Metazoa; phylum Arthropoda; class Insecta; order Coleoptera; family Chrysomelidae; genus Octodonta; species Octodonta nipae. Next base: position 45,213,205 of record CM067222.1, on the reverse strand, counting down.
TTTGAGCTTATTGTGGCATTATCTGAATATGTTGCAACAGTGAGGACCAGTTGTTTAATTCTAGTCAACAAATTTGTTTATTTGAATTTAAATTTATTACTTCACATGTCAACTGAAGTTTGATTTGCCTTTAGGATCTTCTATGCTGGTTTAGAGCAAGTTCAAGAAATGAAAGTTTTTTCTGCTTTATGAATTAGTGTGTTAAGTTTCAGTAGATTATATGTCTGTTCTGTTCTGTTTGCAATAAAAAGTTTAAGTAGTAGGTATAAGACTTTTAAATAAATTATTTTCTTGTTATTATCCTGTAATTAAAATGGACAACAGTCTTGTCATTTATTACTTTTAACAAACATATGGTATGTGTTGTCTGAAGAAATAAATCTAATGAGATAGTTTAAGTTTTTATCTCAGAACCTTAGCTATTTCTGACATATGGACATAGCTTTAGAATAAATTTTAAACAATTCTATTTAATTTTCAATGTGTGACTGCCAATTTATATATGCAGGGTCCAAATTATAATTGCATTGTAATTAGGGCTGCCATTTGTCTGGACTTCCCCAGATTTGTTCTAATTTGGATGGCTTCCCAGCAGGGCTTTCAAATTGAACAAGTGAAACTTTGACATTGTGTGCTTGTGGAAACTTGTTTACTGAAACTAATACAACTAGATGAGTTATAATTTGTTCATTACAGCATAACAATTGATTTATGTAGTTTATTTTAAATAACCAAACATTATAAATCTACTTGACCTGCACACAATTTGATGCAAAAATGAAGAGCGAGCCTAATTATTTTTCTTACCAGATTACAGAAAAATTATATAATTTGTTAATAGGTAATTATTCAATTACTTCATTTGTTTCTAAATAAATCACAATGTGTTTAAATGAACTATGTAGGTAATTGATATTGTACAAAAAAATTCAAGAGTATTTAAGGGAAAAACTGAATTTCACCTAAATGTTTGGGTTTTTTGGAAGGTTTTATCTGGTGGCAAATAGGTGATGGCAGCCCTAAATATAATGGATATAGTTTTATTATTTCAAAACTCAGTTTAAAAATATATAATATCACTTTAACATTTTATTTGAACCACTGAAAAGTAAAATTAGTATTTCAATTGAGACCACTATAATAAAAAAGTCTTTTCTGGTCAGGTTTTTCTTGGTCTTACCTCTACTGATTGCTCCTGTAAATGCAGCAGGAGTCTTATTACGACGACCAAACCAAGATCCAAGTTCAGAAAGCTTAACCTGGCTCAGAGGAGTATCAGCTAGAAAAAATATGAAGTTACATAATTTTTACTTTTAAACCATGGAGACTTACGTTTTCCATAGTAACGTGCTGGATTATATGGGCCATGAACTTTGGGATTATATTCAGCTGGGTAATCTCCAAAGGCCATTGTAATTTTTAACCGAAGACTACAATTTTACTTGTTCAGTACTTAGTATTAAAGACCCAGAATCAGATCATTCACCAACGTACAGAAACCACAAAACTAAAAAAACGTGACATAAAATTAACCTTCAAACTGACAGTAAAAATAATTACAGATCGTAAACTAAAAAACGTGGCAATTTCAAATACAGAGTTGTCTCCTCTTCCCATGAACAATCCAATTTTAAATATACCAGCTTTTTTCACTAATTGTGGTGTTGTTCTCAAAAATATCCATGAATACAAAGTACTTATCTTCGACCATAAATCGAAGGTACTTATAGATACCACTCATATATTTGACTCAAAATGGCGTCATATTTTCATAGCATACAAATAGCTAAAATCACAAAACAAATAACTTCTTGACAATTAATTCATAGTACTCTTATTTATGATTTTATATTTTATGTTATTTATTGCCGTTTCAAAAATTCAGCTGTTATTGTCCTGTGTCAATTGTTGTGTTGTGAGATTAAGTGTATGGTTCCATAATTTTTTTATTCTTGTATACTTATACGATTATAAAATTAAATATTTTTGAAAATATTTAATAGGTCCCACCAATGATCTGGTTATCAGTTGGTTAATAATTAAATATTGTACATTATTTCTTAAAATATTGTCGATTGTCAAAATGTCGCATTCTGAAGAAATATCCAACATATAAACTAATCTATTTATTTTAAACATAGTGGTACCAGACTGTTTTAAATTTATTGAGGTAATTACTACAATCATTACAATGTAATATTGCATTCTGCAAATTATTATTTATAAACCTGTTCCAACTTGTTCTATGTTTGTGTTTCACATATTGTAGGCAATGCAAAATTTCTCCAAACATAAACCTAGTAGGTACAGATTGGGACCATCCAATGGGCAATTGCCTTACTTGCTTCAAGGAGCCAACACAGAGGGCCCCAGACGAAAACTCTCCAAATTTTCATAAAGAAGGTAAGATTTTTTCTGTAGCTTCAAAAGTTTGATAATACCATAGTTTAATTCAAATTTTGCTCTAATATTTTGATTTACTTTTTATTCTCATATCTGGGAATTGAGTAGGTATTTATTATTTCAAAATTTAACTCATTAAAGATTTATCAAGGCAGGTAAACATTCATATGATATTTTTGTTTTTTGTACATAACACTGGCATTTAAAAATAATTATAAAGGCGCCTACAGACACACAAACATTGCTTCAGAAGTATACCCGTACATAAACCTTTATTCGAATTGCCTACACATGTCAGATAATTTTTATATTCAGTTTGTTAATCAACATGAAAACAGGAACCAATATGAATTAAAATTTATTAGCAGTGCCGTGTGTACGCATAATAAAGAAAAAACAAATCCGATTATTGAATAAACGAAAGCGGCAAAGTAAATGGGTAAAGAAATGGTTGTTGAATCGTTTCATTTCTCTGTGGAATCCAGAACATAGACTATTTATCTTGGTTTTTACCATTTCTTTCGTAGCCTTCTTTTCTACTTTCGACTTTTCAACCATTATTTTATATGCATCGTTCTTTTATTTCTATTCATGTAGTCTTAGAATTCTTTCCAAGAAGAGAGGTGTGGTTTATAAAGCTCAATAAACTCTCTTAAAAACTGCTTCCATAATTTCTACTATCAGCCATGGCTTTGCATAGTTAAACAGTAATCAACCATAGTTAACACGAACCGCACTGATACAATCCACGATATGTAAATGTATGTTACCTACATACGGAGAGATGTGTACGTGTAACTTGTACGGGCGTATAAAAATTCAAGCAGCACCTGACTACATCTTCGACAGATATTTTAGGCAAATATTGTCTACACACTGACGAATATGTACGGGCGTACTTGTACGAGCGTACATATCCCAAGGAATGTTTGTGTGTCTGTAGCCGCCTTAAGAACAAATAAATTTGTATGTGTGCAGAATAAATTATTAAAAATCACAACATTATGTCTATGCTAAAGTGCTGTCAATTTCCAGTATCCATCTCCATTATATCTTGTAACACAATAACAATAATTTTTTTTTATTATGTTATTAGATATTGAATTCAGAACTATTAATTTTGAGTTTAAGAATTAATCATTAATTCTGACTTCATCCTATTAAAGTAATTGTTCTATAAAATGACCCCAATGAATAGTAGAATATTTATGTACAAATTTCAAGAGATGGGAGTATTGATGCAAACCTTAGATACCATACAGAATTGTAGTGGTTATTTCAAGGAAAAGTACTTTTGGAACTTAAACTAGTATTTATTTTTGTGGTCTTGTTAAAAATAAGGCTGTGTCCCACATAAAAGCTTTTAGCAGGGGTTGCGATATGTCAATGTGACAATTATAAACTTCAACTAAAGGCTAAAACAAACCAATTGAACCATGAGACAACACAAAATCGCTACAATCGCGCGAATTTATTTTCCAGTAACGAGAAAATGAATTCTTTTCATGTGTTTGATAGTGTGTGGCTGTTACTTGACCCAACACACTCAAGTGTGGTGTTGTTTACCCAAGAAACCATAAATTGAAATTTCTATCAAACATCTCGTAGGACTGTAGAAGGGGTGTTTACTTTTTGCGCCGTCAACGGGATGTAAAAAGGTTCTTTTGTATTTACTGATTTTTAAAAAAAAAATTCTTCAATGGGGAAGAGTTATATGGAACCCTGTAACATTACCCCCCCCCCTAATTCTAATCATACCAATCAGTGTCACCCTCTCCATGATAGCCAGCCATTCCATAAGGACGACCTTCATCACAGATTCCGACAAATAGACATCATTGATCCTCTTAATCACATCATATGAGTCATTTAAGGCTTTGGGAACTTGCCTTAGCTCCTCTAGAAGCAATATAATCACACCTTATCCCCGTGTTGAAAACCGATCGAATTTATCTTCAGATCGTAGCCTGTCTTCATCGAATCGCTGGTCGCCAATATCTGCGTCCGGTCTAATTCGTGTGTGGCCAGCATGCTTTATTTAAATTGGTCGAGATAATCATTAACTTCGTTGGGCGGTGCTTCTGGTCAGCCAACAGCCTAATCACACGGTAGCCTTAATTAACTCTTTCCGTAACAGTGACGGTGCCCTTGATGACTACGCTTGGGCTTTGAGGGCTCCAGAGGCTTTGCAAAAATGGAAAAATTATTATTATAAATAGTACAGACTAGACTGTAGATTAATAAACTGAAAGAGTTAAGTTACATGATCATAAACAGTAGACAGGAAAGCAATAACTTGTTAAACCGCAATAGTAAACGTCAAAGTAATAACCCTTGGTTAGGTGGAGATATGGTTAGGTTAGGTTAGGTTAGGTCAACCCCTAACTAGTGATTTGTCTGCAGTCACTTTGGAAATGTACTGTATATCTGCAGCAATAACATAATCACCCGGTTACATGGTGACGGAAACAGAACGCACCTTAGGTTTGGAATGTTCAAAACACGGCGTAGAACATCTACACTAATGTGTATGCGACTATGGCCACTATTATATTGCCAAATCTTTTATAAAATATCTTTTATAAAACATCTTTGTTAAAGATATTTGATAGTGCAATACCTAATTTTTTATGAAACAGTTTTTTGACACATACCTTTTATCACATTTACACGCGTCCTCCTAAGTTTTGTAAAAGTTTTTTGACGTTGTCAGTGAAAATGAAAATTTGCGCCAGCGAAGTTTATTGCAGAATTGTACAGCATAATTTTATTGTTGTGTATAAAGGTGTTGATTTTGTAAAATGTTATACAGGGTGTTTCTAAAATAGGGTTCCAAACTTCTGCTGTGTATAAAACTCATTAAAATAAGCCATAAAGTCCCTATTAACATGTGCCCTAAAACGCAGCCCTTAAATGTGCTTAAATAAAACTGTCTTTTTCTCCAATCACCACTTTTATTAATTAAACACGGCAAAGCTAAATTGACAGTTTATCAATAACTTAAATTGTTAAGCGTTGTGGCAACGTCAGTCTTTTATTTGCCCAGGTAAACAGATTTTTGTAACTTTAGGCCTAATAACGTAAAGAGCAGAGTAAACTCAATTTACTTGAAACCCATTGGAAATGTCGATTTAGACAATAATAAAAAAAATTATTTAAAATTGTTAAGATTTTAGAAATCTGCAGAGAAAATTGTAACGGAGTTTTAAAAAAAATACGGGCCGAAAACCCCCTTCACCAACCTAAATAGGACGCTTATGATTTGCATACCGAAAAACGGAGTAGCATATGTTATTTAACGTAAAAATGGGAATTTTCTCTTTGGGCATTCTATGTGGCTTAAAAACTGTTTTTGTGTTTAGCTAGGACTTTTCCAATTTTGTTCGTTGTACCTCGCACAAAAGGAAGAAAAGCTGTCGAGATGTTTTCATCTTCTGTCTTGGGTTTGGGTTCCCGATAGATGTTAATGGCTACTTCAAAATGTTTATCTCGGTCTTGCCGTTTCCGTTGTCTCTTAGGAGTTTTAGATCTGTGTGATAGGGTTGTAACTACTTAAAGTTATCTGTTTGTGTGCGTGGTTTTCCGGTATACCGTTTGACCTATGGTTCCGTCGAGTTTCTTTTTTATTAGTAAGTCGAGGAATGGCAGTTTGGTGTTTTTTTCTGTTTCCATGGTAAATGTAATTTTAGGGTGTATTTTGTTAAAATGATTCAGAAATTTGTGGAGTTGTTCTCTACCATATGGCCATATTATAAATGTGTCATCGGCGTATCGTAACCATAGCTTAGGCTGGTACTCGAGGACTGGGGACAAAGGGGACCCGATTGGTGCTCCTTCAAATTGCCTGTAACGTTGACCGGTGTAGATAAAGTATGTGTTTGATAAGCAGTAGTTAGCTCGATTGATGATTTGTGCTGGAGGTTGGTACTTTCATCAATGTAGTTGAGGGCCTCAGTCAGAGGTCAAGACAGGTTCAAAAATCGTTTCAAAATGCAATCAATGTTTTTTCAGATCTAGGTATTCTTCTTGTAACAATGTTAGTACCGAAATAAAGTGTACTCTACAAAGGAGAAAACCATTTTATTCATTCATTACTCTTACATTTATGTGGGCATTTTGATAAATCAGTGACTTTGAAATTCCCATGCACTCATGTTAAACGCAACGCTGCTTGTGTCAGCTGCCATATATAAGTAGGCTACTGTCAAAGTTTGAGCAAGCTTCTTCGTTTAGTCTGTCCTTGCTAGTCATTGAAAACACGATAAAATCCATGGAATGATATTGGAGGTGGCTGAGGCTGCAGGGATCTCAACTGAGAGGGTACATTACATTTTGTATGAATATTTGCACATGAAAAAGCTATCTGCTAAATGGGTGCCGCGATTGCTTACACTCGACTATAAGCACGACCGTGTGACCAGTTCAACGGAATGTTTGGCGTTGTTCAGGTGCAAACCGAACGAGTTTTTGCGCCTGCTTCTTATCGCGGACGAAACATGGATCCATCACAACACACCAGAAATCAAGTAACAATCAATACAGAGAGTTTTTACCTTACTAAGTATGATTACCTTAATTAGTATGAAACAATCACCGGTGAATATTACTCAGCGCTTTTGGACAGATTCGTTATTGAATTGAAGCAGAAACCAACGCATTTGGTGAAGAAGTAGGTGTTATTCCATCAAGACACGGTTGCTACCGCATCCAGCATTTTCTCCAAATTTCACCCCATTTTGTGTTTCCAAATCTGCTGAGCTGTAAGAGATTTGGGTCAAATGAAAAGGTCATCACCGAAACAAATGTCTATTTTGAGGGTCTTGAGGAAACCTATTATCTGTGAAGAATATAAAAAATGTATGGTTAAATGAAGCTAAGCTAAATCGAGCTAAAAGAAGACTATCTGCCGAAAAAAAAACCATATTATTCATAAAACACGGACTTATGAAACTACAGTCTTATATACTACCGACATTTTGTAAACTCATTTAAAAATATTTTTACCTAATTAAAAAAGGCCTGGTAAGTTTCGATCCATTTTTTCCATTGTATAAACTTAAAAAGTTCGAATTCATTTTCCATTAAATAAACAGTTAGTTGCATCTACAAAAATAAAAAAGAAAAATGGATTTGTTATTTTAGGATCTTCATGTTTGTATTTTTCATAAAATGTAAGGTTTTCGAGTTATTTGTTCAAATTTTCCGTAAAACATGCATTTTTTATATGAAAATTCAGCATGTCCACTAGCAATAAATATTTTTTATCGAATAAGACAACAAGACTTTTTACTTCATTCTTCTATCGATTTCTACTATGTAGAACCAATTTTGACCCGCCGAGTACAGGTGGTATCCGCCTTCAGAGTGCCACCACTCATCGGCAGTATCCAACTGTTTCCTAACTCATTCCTTTCTGTCCAAATTTCACATCAGTAGGTGTTAAGACAGAATTCTGAGCAAAACACCAAGGCAACTATTGAACTTAATCAAAAACTTCACATACAAATTTATTATGAAACGCTCCTTGTGATGTGCCATCTCCCGAAACTTGTATGATTTTTGTTTTAAGATTATATCAAACAGGAAATCACAGGATCCAATGGGATGGAACATGACCACATTTTTCCTCAAAAATTTAAAGTAGCTATAGCTATGAGTACTAGAAAACTATATTGTAGGACTAATATTTCTGGAAAATTTTAATAGAACCATTGTGGTTTAGATGCTTCAAAATCCCCCCGATGACCAAAGAAATAGTAAATACTAGTCATATTTAATATCCGAGTCGTATTTCAAGGGAGCGTTAACGCATAATTTTAGGTGGTAGATGCGCTCCTAATGAATGGCCAGCTTATTCACCGGATGTGACGCCCCTCGATTTTTTTGTAGGGTTATTTGACATCGAAGGTGTACGTTATGGAACTGAAATCATTAGTTGACCAAAAAATAGAATAAGAGACATTTGTGCTAATGTCCCACCAGAAATATTTAGTTAATTAGTTAAAATAGTTAGATTTAATCATAAATCGTTCATATCCCTGTAACTAGTAATTGGATAGTAACAACCAAAAAGCATAAAATTTAGAATAAAATTTCTTTAAAGTAAGGCATCGCAAGACTACCATTTCCATTTGAAAATAAAAACGTTGATACTGCCCATTTGTCACTGGGTTATCGCGCATATATCAAAACTTAGTTTGATTGTCAAACCAGAACCACCTAATGGTTCTGGTTCTCACTGTATAGTCTGCTATAAAGAAATTTATAAATTTTGAATTCGTTTTCTAAATAATCAAATGAGTTTCAATATGCAAAGAAATACATTTCTTGAAATGAATGTTCAAAAGTTTTTGTTGTTCGTATAACTTAAAATTAATTAATTCAACAACAGCACTGGTGATGAAATATCCCCCTTAATCGCAAATATAAAAATTACTTGAATGTTTCCTTTATTCGCACATTTTTAAAAATGTTTCTTCTGCAAAATATCATTTTAAATATACATGTTTATTACAGAAATGTCTGAAGCTTGTCTTTTCCCTGCACCAAGCCATGTGCCAGCTTCTTCTGCTCCTCCAGAGATAATTTTGAGCAACGGAAATCATTTGTCCGCATCTCAAGACCAATCAAGTACAATAAGTCGTTTTTATCCACCCAGTAGGAGAACACACTCAAAATCAGCTCCAAGCATGGGGATCGCTGAAAGTAAACCATCAGAAGCTAAACTAAATTTACTTTTTGACAACTACAAAGATGATAATGAGGACAATATCCTAGCTGAAGGAATAGAACGGTTCTGTCAAGATTTACAGATATCTCCCGACGATTTCAAAATTTTAGTGTTAGCATGGAAGTTGAATGCTGAACAAATGTGTCGATTCACGAGAACTGAATTTGTTAATGGTCTAAAATCAATACAAGCAGATTCCTTAAAATCCATCCAGATAAGATTGCCGGACGTGGTTAGTGAGGTGGAACAAAATGACGAACTGTTTAAAGACTTATATCGTTTCACGTTTCGATTCGGATTAGATTCAGCTTCGGGCCAGAGAATTTTGCCAATTGATATGGCGGTGATACTCTGGAAATTAGTTTTTACCATTAGAGAACCACCAATTCTTAATCGATGGCTCAATTTTTTGGAAACTCATCAAATGATTCGTGGGATTCCCAAAGACACTTGGAATATGTTTTTAAATTTTTCGGAACACGTTGGCGAGGATTTGAGTTGCTATGATGATAATGAAGCTTGGCCAAGTCTGTTCGACGATTTTGTCGAGTATGAAAATGATCAAGCAAATCAAAATATTTCAAAAGAAAAAGAAAAGGAATGCGACGGTCTATTAATCACAAAAGATTGATGTTTAATTAACGTGGTAGATTCTAGTTAACCATCAAAAACTGCCTAAGTATTTTGTATAAAAAGAATAAAATTTCATTGTGATATTAAATAACTATCTATCTTTAATTGCAACTTAAAATAAATGAAAATCGTTTATAAAAGCCTTTCAACTAAATTAAGGCAGACTTATTTTATAGATTGACAGTAGATTCCAAAAAATCAAACTTAAACACAATTTGTGATATTTTCATTTTGTGTAAAAATGAAAATAAGCGATGAAGTATTTAAACAAAGTAAAAGTAAAGTTTCATGTTGTTAAGGTCACTATTACAAATAATATGATAACGAAATAATGCTGAATTATTTTTCAACGATGAAAAATTGGTTTCCAGCAATTAAAGTACAAATTAAACAAACAACATATCTCTTTAATTGCCACCCGCAACTATAAATTTTGTTTAAATAGAATTTTAATAACTAAACATAAATATACATTTATTCATGACTGAAGTCATTCAACAAAGCTGGATTATTATGTGTAGCTGTAATATAATTTTGTGTAAACTTACTGCTTTTATATTTAATTTTTCGTTCATTATGTTAATATCACCGTCCGGTGTTAAAATTTTTTAGAGAATTGATTATCTTATGGCTTTTATAATAACAGTTTTTAAGGTTTATTTGTGATAAACAAGAGATATATGTTTGTGTAAAAATTATATTTATTGTCTAGAAGTATTTAATGATTTTTGTGAATTAATAGTCTTTGTAAACTTATTTTAACAAACCCCTGTCTCAAAAGTAAACGCCATGAAAACATTTACGTAAGTTCAACAATGATAATATGTTCATGATGTTAATACTTGAGTGTAATGGTGTTGAATGTAGAGCGTAAGCGTATAATGTAAAAGAAGGGGTTATTTATTTGTACTCAAGGCTAACAGGCCAACTATGTCATTCTAAAAAGTTTTTAAAAATACTCGAAAACTTCAATATTAACTATTATAATATTTGGAACAAATTTGTTGTCAATTACTTGAATGAATTAATAATAATGGCTATCTTTTAATTTTTGACTTCTCTGGTGACTGACCCTAACTTATTTGTAAATTGCTGAAAATTTTGCCATCTTCCCAATGGACTGGCCTTAACTAGTCGCAGTAAAACCGTATCATTTTTGAGATTGGTATATCACTATCGGGATCAGTATACTGATATGTTTCATTTGGAACATTCGAAACATCATCTCAAATCGGGCCAAAGACAGGGAATTACATTTTCAGTTCAGTTGTCCTCAGTGGTTTCGAAGTTTCAAATAGGTTTTCAACGCTACAGTTTGACTGGATATGATCATTTGAAAACTAGAAATAGGCTATTTACTTGAATTTTTCTAATCTCCTTTTTTTCTGTTGACGTTAAATAGGTTGACTTTTTGTTTTCCCTTTCATATTATACACAATATATAATTAAACACACATAAAATATATTTTATGTAGCATAGTCTTTTGTAATTATATGAACGAATTGACTCGGTCGCAATATCTTTATTGGATTTATGTAAGAATTTATGTTATACCTACATACTGCTAACTATATTCAATTTTTTTTCAATTTCTGATAAAGGTAACTTATGAAATCTAATTTTTCCTTAAACATAAAATCCTATTTAAATGATGCATCGGAATAAATAAATATACATCTAAGATATTTAATAATTGCTCAAATATTTTTTGTAAATAGTACTTAAAAGTTGATAATTGAATACCTCAAGTGACACCAGGTTCGGCATTCTTCGGATCATTTTGTTTCATTGATTTCATTTTCTCTCTCATTCTGACTGAAACAAAGATCGAAATGAATGAACAACTGAGATGTAAGATCTTCCAGTTCCAAATGAAATATTTCATGCCGGCGTTGTGTTTTAAATCATTCGGAATAGTTCGATGATCTGGAACAGTGAGTCGTATCCCTAAATATCTACACATACCTAGCCTGTATCTTTGTATTACATCATCCATGCCTGTCAACATGATTTATTTGTATTTTGTCCAATGTATTTGAATGTCTGCAGCACGGCTCACTTGATAACACCGTACATTTTAATGAATAAAATTTTTACATTTATTATACAAGAGTTCAGTGTCTCACGAACAGATGGTGCCGCTATTTTTTGAGAAAGGGTGTCTTAATTTAAAAAAAATATTTCATAATTTCTATGCAGAGAGAATAAATGTAAAAAATTATCCGTTGTTGTATATTCATTAAATCTTGTTAAAACTGAATAAATAATCATTTTGTTTTTATGCTTTGTCAGTATTTTGTACTGACATACATTTTTGTTTCAATGAAATATTGTGCCAAATTATTTCGGATCAGTAACTTTGAAATATGAATTTTTCTTGGGCTAATTTATTACAAGGGGATTATAATAAATCGACAATACTGGATGATTTTTTTATTTGTTCACTTATGTGCATGCATATTCTCACTGGTTAATTAAATCACTACAGTGTAATTTATTTTGTTATTATTTTTGTCTTTAATATAAGACTGACTTTCTTAATATTTTCTGTAGGTGCTAATTAAACCATTTTTGTTTCCTAAGTTATATAAAAATATATTTATTTAAATTCTATAACTGTAGATATTATTGTAAAATATTTCAATGTTTTGTGATTAAATGTAATATATCAAAGTATTTCTTCTGAATTATTTATTCTTTTGACATTGTGTTTGATTAGTTCAGTAGTTGCAACATTAGTCCTTATTTCCTATAATCTAATATAATAAACCGTTATTTGATAGATTCTTGGAGTTAAAAGCAAACGTGGTAGGTATCTTTAACATTTTACTTATTTGTTTTGACGAGTTTTGTTGATTTATGCCTGTTCATTGGGATTTTCTCCCGTCCTTTTTCTGCAGTAAATAAGTAGGTATGTTGGTGAGAGATATAAAGTGAGAAGGAAGAGCAACTTCGAAAAATTGCTTAGATTACAGCTAGTCCTTTTCAGAAATGCACGCGTTGAATGTTTTTTTGAAAATTTGCCATTGTATATCCAAAATGATAATGCATATATACAGGGTGACCAATTTAAAATGACACAGGCAAATATTTTGAAAAATACGCATCGGAGAAAAAAAATCCTACAAGAAATACAGGGGGCATTTGATGATGATCTTGACATTGAGGTCAAGCTCAAGGTCATGTATAGGTCGAATCGGTTTTATTTAGATTATTACTTGCTGTGTCCCGCGATTTCACTTGCCTCTTTACAAAATAAAATTAGGCCTCATTCGCACGAGAGCTTTTTCAACGGACGTTAAACAAGCTTTGAAATGAGACAAATGTATACCCATACCCATGTATTTATTCACACGAAAGCGGTTTTAAAGCGCGACGCTTTTTTTATCGAGCACTATTCTATTATCGACGTTCAGCGTTGGACGTTAAATCGAATTGAGCATAGGGAACTCCGTGTTTCTGTTCTGAGGGGAGTTAAAAAAGCGCCGACGCTGTACCAGAAGAATACTTACCCACGGAAATTATTGCATCTATTAAATATTAAGGGAAAGTGCCCAGTTATTACATAATTAACACCATTATTTCAAACTAATTAATAAAAACATTGTTTTTTTGAATACCTCAGTGTCACTGTTTATCTCTGCACAGCTGGTAATGACACCAACATGAGGTTTGCGATATACCTCATGTTGGTGTCTTGAGTTATTGGAGGGCTCAAGATTGCCAATAATTCATGGAATGTGCATACAGGCATTCGAAAATAGATAAACAAAACATGATTTTATTTTCCTTTTCTGGCTCCTCTGGACACAAATGGCTACTGCCAATAATTTTGGATCTGAATTCATAATCTTTACGTCCACCCCGCAGCAATACGATTTACACTGATTTTTAAGGCGTTTCTTATGAACACAAATATTGCGAACGATAAAATAGCGCCAATGTCGGGTTTTAACGCTTTTTAAACTCTCGTGCGTATGAGACCTTAAAAAAATCTGTTTTTTTTCTGCTCTGCTTCTAACGGTTGTAGCGCAATGTTAAATAACCTCTAACTACAACCTACCTCAAATGCAAAAACATTTTTTTTGAAATTCTAACCGTAGATACCCTTTTGTCTACATCAAACTCATCGAGACTAGCTAATGAATTTAGTTTGTCATCATCTTTGTAATTCAGCAATTGTAACCCTAATTTATTTGGCTGAGCATTCTGCTCTTCCATATTTTGTCTTGCAGAGGAAAAGTAATCATCCATCCGGTTTGATTGCCTCTTCTTGCTCTGGATCCTGTTTTCGCAATCGGCGTTTCTCTTATAGCTTCTTGAATAAATTGTTAGTAGATTTTATCTATTCCCAGTTAAATTATTTCATTTTGGACATATTGTTTTATTGTTATGGCATCTTTCAACCCTATCTTTGTATAGCTGAATCATCAGGCTGAAACATCGATTTTTTTGGTTGCAACAATTGGCGTTCTAAGTTAAGCATTTAGAAACGTCATCTGTCAATCTGTCATTTTCAAGTGGGAACGATGATTAAATACAGTCAACAAGGAAGATGTCAGGACACCGTGAACGAAATCTGAGACTTAGTGGTATATAAGGAATAGGGATGATGTCCTGCGACGTGTTTTGGAAGTAGAGACTGTTATGAACCAGAGTCGTACAGGGCATTTCTAACGCGAAACAGATCACCCATTGGGCATCAAGAAACGATAACCACCTCCTTGCATCCATAATCGGACGGAATGTTGCAAAGATTCAACAGGACCCTGCAACAACATCAATCCATGGCCGTCAGCAACAACTAGGGTGGTTCGGATTAGCATATTCCCCTGTTCCAAGATACTGTTCGGAAGCTTATCGTGTAATTTGGCCTTTGGCTTCCTAGATGAACTGCCCCATGAAATTAGCGATGCTGACCAACTCCGACAAGCATGCCCACACACCAACTAGATCGAACCCAGGTTCTGGCAACCAGCAATCGGATGAAAACACATTCTGATTTGTAGGCAAATTCGGTCGGGTTGCAACCCCCAAACGTCTCCAAAGCTCACCCTAGCTTGGGATGGTTCATACAAAGTAGTCAAGAGGATCAACAATGTTGCCTATCGCATTTGCCGGAATCCGAGAGCTACGATGAAGGTGGTTCATTTGGATAGACTGGCTCCTTGTCATGGAGTGGATGATTTCGATCTGGAAGATCAGAATAAAAGTGGGGGATAGTGTCATAAGATTTAAGTTTACATTGCTAAAAAAGTAATCCTCGAAATTCACCATCTGGAACAAGAACCATCTATCCGAAATAAAGACCGACACTAAGGGGTTCCTAAACGCACGAAAATGTTGATAAAAATGACTGGAAATTCCATCCTATTTACGAAAAGAAGAAATTATACATTAGATGGTAGAATCACTAGGAGAAAGTTCAAAAGAGACTGAGATAGTATTTAAGGAACGACGTAGATTGGAGTTCAGTAGATAGTCAATTAGTGGAACAGGTGATTTCGAGGTGTGAGAGTTCGATGGCCTTCTATTGTAAATATTTACTGCGAATAGTTTTTTAAGTGCAAAGAACTGTGCCAATTGTTATGTCAACAACAGGAACAGTCCCAAAACATCTATTAAATAATTCCTTTTAGGAACAACTGACATTGAGTAATACAATCCTCGTCAATGCGCCTGATAGTTTTGCAGGTTTTCTTTTAAATTTGGAAACCAGCGACAAATATAACATTTGGTACTGGTTCCCCAAAAAAACACACAACATACATTTTGAGAAACATAAAACAGCAAAATAAATTCCTAAATTCTTCTTTGGTGGAAACATCACTTCAGACTAGAGAGACTTTATGATAGTACCATTTGTAGCCCATTTAAGTATGTCGTAGCCGGTGTCAGTTTCCTCTTCATCTCCGTGTACAATGTCTTGCAGAATTCCTGAGTGCTGTAGAATTCCATTCTATTTTGACAATTTTCTTCTATGCAGTTTAGATCAACGTTTCTTCAACAGCTGTGTGTTCTTGAAGACATGCTCACTACTGCTTTTGTAGATTGTTTAAGTTTGCAAATGTGCATTTTCATACATGTTTTCTGACCCTTGAAATCTTTTAACTTAACATAAAATTTCAGTGTTAACCAAATTTTGTTCCTCGTATTTTTAACATTTTGTGATCACTCCCACTTAATTCAAAATTAAAAAGTTATTAAATATTTTTTAAATCAATAACCCAATTGAAGATTATAGATGTAATTATTCTATTTTTGTTCTTTGAAAAAAACATGTTCAGTTAACAATTTTTTGGATGTCAAAACAAAACGGAATTTTAAAAAACATCAATTTTAATATATAATTATTCAAAGATATCTATAACAACTTTTAATATCTGTATACAGTAAACAAAAGATGTTTATACCACATTTGTTTTAATAGCATCTTGTATAATTACGCCTCATATAAATCGAAATACAACAAAATTATTGAAATAATATTTTAATGTATTATGCTCTTAATTTAGCCAATTGCGCTTCAATTTCTTCGTCACTAAGCCCTTTGGACTTGGAGCTTTCACCTATTTTTCCTGCCTCAGGCATAGGTACGCCAGCCATCTGTAAATAAAAATTCACTATTAACATCTAATTACTTTGAATAATTTTGGAATTCTACATGGTTTGGTTATTTATTATTTTATTTTTACTAGTTTTTTGTTTTTAATTTTTGTTTTGGCATACAAAAATTAAAAATAAGATCTGGACTGCTATAAAGGCCAGAAACAGAAAAGTGGAAATGGTAAGTAAAATTAAGAATGAAAGAAGAAGAATCTATTAAAATGCCTAATGAATGCAATATATCAAATGCAGAATACAAGTTCTTGTCAAATATAATAAATACTATGAAGACTCAACTAATTAATCGAGAACACTTCTGTTTGTGGTCTTTAAGAAACAGTATCTTTGAATATTTCTGTATGGAAAGAGTTTGTCTACTCAGTGGATCTGTTCCACTGTACTCAAGAGATCTCTCCTAATTCAGTTTGGATCTACTGTTTCGTCCTAAAGGTTTCTCAGGCTCTGGTAATGAAATTGCTGCCTTTTCACTTTTGCTTGAGTAAGCGATGTTTGCTGATCCTGCGCACCAATTTCTGCGATCTGAGTTCTAGTACTTGTTCGATTCCGTTGCTGATTATTTTGATCGATATGGGCACTTGCCAAGCACATTTTCAATTTGTTTTTTTTATGAGATGTGATGAGTTTGGTACTTCCTTGTGTGTGACCACTTGTCTAATATGACAGATTTCTATAGTTGAACGAAGGTTCTTTGAAGGAGTCATATTATTTTCAGTTTGCTTGCAAATTTTGAGGAATAACCTCCAGTCACTGATATAACAACAGGTAAGATTTGTACTTTATTCTGGTGCTACATTTCTTTAATTTCTTGTGATAGATTAGTGTATTTTTGATTTTTGTTTTGTACAATCGCATCGTTCGGTATGTCAATAAACTATGTAATTTTATTTTACTCGTTAGTTAGGATAATGCCTACTTTGTTATTTGATAACGTTATTTACACAGTTGTTCAAGAAAGTCTGACAGAATATTTCATAATATTAATCAGTTACTCTAGTTAAACATACAAAATTTAGATTCTTAGGTAACTTTGTTCACGGATTATTAAATAACAATGATATCACTTAATATTAAAAATAAATTCAATACAAAGATATCCAATGCTTAAATACCAGAAATAAACTAAACTTTTTTCTTCCTAAACTTAAAACAACTATGTTCAAAAACAGTTTTGTCTACAATGTCATTAATTTGTATTATTCACTGCTAGATAATATTTTAAAAATATAGCAAGTCAAAATTCAATATTAGTCTAAGAGCCAGCTTGTTTGACAAACAGACCAGCTCACAGGGTTCATATCGCTGAACGAGATTTCATCTACTTGCTCTTCCCGAAAACTTTAATTGTTAATATAAGTTAACTTTATGGAAGTGCCATCTTATTATGTGATCAGTTACACTATTTGAGATAGTTGTGATCCTGTTAGGGTTAAGTATGAGTAGCTATTGACTAGAGTTCTGGGATTATATCTCGATACTCATCCCATTTTTTTTTTTTGTATCTAAAATATATGTTTTTGTAATGTATGAAATAAAGTTAACTTATTATTATGGTCATTTGTATATGTTATAATATAATTCCGGTATAATATGACCGCTGGATTTTCCAGGATATTTCCAGGGGTATATTTGTAGTAGTGTTGATTGTTAAGGTCATGTCAACTAGCTATTTCTTGATAATTTGTTTAGCTGCACTTTGATGTCCTATGATATATTCCGTATTACCGCCAGTACTGTTAGTAGGTAGTCTATAGCTACAATTTGTTGATTGCATTGCCTGAATTTATCCATTGGTGTCTTTGATCCCATTAATTAAGAATTAAGTGA
The DNA here is from genome assembly GCA_034190945.1 of Octodonta nipae. Classification (NCBI taxonomy): domain Eukaryota; kingdom Metazoa; phylum Arthropoda; class Insecta; order Coleoptera; family Chrysomelidae; genus Octodonta; species Octodonta nipae. The sequence goes on along the minus strand of CM067222.1, from coordinate 45,194,987 downwards.
TCTGGTTTTTCATATTGTTCTACATAATCAACTCAAATACATATGTGAGTATTGGTTCTGCATATATATTTATTGCTAATGTACTTATTATTATTTAGATATTAATGAACATAAGCAGATAGGCTTGTGATTTTATCGATGCCAAGTACTTATCATTCGTTATGACGATTGTTTTCTGTATGTCTTTTGTTGTTAATCTGAAATGTTGCATGATTTTGGATTTTTGCATCAATTGATTAATGTTTCTATCCATTTTGCTTCCTGGTTATGTTCAATTGGACTCGACCCGGTATAATTCCAATGACTTAAGTCTTAGGGAGAGTTGAATTGTTTGTAGGTTTTGTCTAATTTTTCAAGAAAAATCTCCATTCACATCACCCCAATAAAATATTTTTCCTTTTCCGACACATTTATAATTCATTTTCTTTTGACATTTCATTTGATAAGTTTAGATTGTTTTTTGACATATGTAGCAAACTATATTAATCTGATTTTCACGTACTCCTTTGAGCTGCTATTTAAGTTCAGTTCAGTTTTTGCTAAATGTCGTTGTTTTCTGTATTATTTCGTCTTACAATCTTATTTTCTGTATTTCCTTACCTCTTAAAGTAAGTAAAGTAAAGGCAGTAAGCCATGTAAAACATTTCTAATTGGTAAGCGATTTTGATTTCTGAGCTTTTTAACTTGTGTTATCAGAATATTCATAATGAAACCTATAAGAACCTACGAGTCATGAGGATTCTATCGAATGTCTACGTGAAAATCGGTTAACTCATCCGAAATTTATTGTGAAATAAACATATTACTTTGGGTTCAAATTATAATTCAATTATGAACTCTAAAAATCATTTTACCCCGCCAAAAAAAGTAAGATTCTTTTCAAATTAATCATTCTGATAAAAAGATTGCGAATACGAAATAAAAACGGCTGTATATAGAAAAGCATAAACAGCGATAGCCCCAAAAATTCGATGGATGGATTCTAGACTGGCAGACCAGAGACGACTGAACTAATCGAATCGGAACGAATGAACTGAGAGTATTAGTCATTGTGTGTTGTAAATAAGTTTATTTTAATAAAAATAAAGAAGTTTAAAGTGAGTGTGATTATTTGTGATATTGAACTCACAGAATCTATTGCAACTGTTTGTCAGAAGTGGGATTACGTGAAATTAACACCTTAAATTGATTTATGGCTACTAGAAGTATGGCAGAAATGGACGAGACTAGCAAAAAAATTCAAACAAGTTACTGATAAACTGGACGAAAAAAAGTCAGATCCTGGAAAAACGTGACAAAAAGGAGAAACAAAATCAAGTATAAATGCAACAAAGGTTAGTAAATTCTTTGATGAAAAACGTAAAATTGTGTTAGAAAATCTTGTCACTAACATAGATGAAAAGCAACAGAACATTGTCTCCACGACGAAAAGTGAACAAAAAGATCTAATTGAGAGGTATTGCGGAAGAAAAATGGCAGCCTGATGAATTAAAACGAAAAGCTGATTAATTAAAAAGGCAAGATGATTCAAAGATGCAAAAGGAACAATTAGAACAACTAATAGTAATACACGGTATGGAAGCTATTAACCAGAACATAGTGATTATGGAACCACGGATAAGAGAGATGAACGATGACATAAAGGTCCTAAAAAATACTGTGGGTACTTCAAATAAGTTCAGTTCCAAACACAGTACAAAGTGTTATTCAAAGAGTACAGAAATTATAATAAAACATTTAAAAAAATATATAACCGACTTCCACCTATAACTAAAAAGCTAAAAATAATTATAACAAAATACAACTCTACCAAATAAATAACACATTCAATGTTGTTAGGTACCTACACATGAAGTAAAAAATGTAAACATTAAAAGGTGCTCATTCAGTACAAATTAATTACCTAGCAATCTAGTATATTTTTGAAGTCGGTGCAAAGCAACAATCAAGTTTGATGAATTAGTAGATAAGTATGCATGAAGGATTTCAGATTTGCTTGGCATCGACTTCAAAATATACTAGATTGGTAGGTAATTAATTCGTACAGAATGAGCACCTTTTAATGTTTACATTTTTTACTTCCTAGGTAGGTACCTAACAACATTGAATATGTTATTTATTTGCTACAGTTGTATTTTGTTATAATTATTTTTAGCTTTTTAGTTATAGGTGGAAGTCGGTTATATATTTTTTAATAAATGTTTTATTTTTTGTTTTTTCGTTATAGGTGGAAGCAGGTTATATTTTTAAAAAAAACGCTTTATTTTCAACTTTTTAGTTTTTTTGAACTCAGGTAGTTTTCATTCTTTATTTTTTATGTTGTATGTATAACCTTGATAGACAGGACCAGGTAACATCAAAAGCCTCAACATTACACAATGGTACAATTTCATTTAAATTGACAGGTAAATGTTTACGAACAAAATGAACTAGTACGCGTTGACTTAATAAGCCCAAAATATATTTATGCGTCATGGACCACGCCATGTAACCTTTTTTCAAGTTATTTTGACAACTCTGTATAACTATAGATAAATCCACTCCGCCCTATGTACCAACCAACCTTGTGGGCTACCCCATGAATTATTTCATTTTTAACATTTTATATTATGGCCCTGTGTAACATTAATTATTCTCCACACTTTATGCAACTTCTTATAGGCTATAAAAGAAATAATTTTTTAATCACACTGTATAAATATAATTCAACTCCAGCATATATTTCAACCATCCTGTATATGATTTGCTTATGTCCACATCATATAACAGTTTTTTAATCGCCCTATATAATTTTAATTTCACATTTTTTCCAACATCTTTATACCACCAAACGGCCAGTCCACCCGATATTCTAACCATCCTGTATAGACGGCTGCCTATGGACCACTCTACTCCGTCCTATATTTCAATCATCATATGCAACTCCTTCTATCACTTTACTTTGTGATTTTGTTTGCCCTAACTAAACACCCTGTGTATAAACGCACCAAATAGCAGTTTAAAGTTTGACATGTGTTGTCACTGAATTTTCTATTAGGCCGGGAGAATGTGACAACCAAAAGCACCGTCTTCGCAAAATGGAAAAATTTGCATTTAAATAGGTATTTGCCTGGCATACAAACAAAACGAGCTTGGTACTCATTGATTTAAGGAGCCGAAAATACTATGCTTTACTACCTATATGCTTGAGATGTACATAGAAAATTTTCAAAATCGCAATCAAAACTTGCAGTGCTTAAAATTACCGCACTATTACGTTGGAATTAAAATATTTATGAGGAAATGTCCCTTATGTCATTTAGATGAAATTTTTGATAAGAATTTTGGAATTTTTGGCGATTTTCTGCAAAACTACAAGCTGCACGTCGCAGAAAAGTATATGAGATCACCTAAAGATCTTCCTTAATAGATTAAACGTTAAAAAACTATACACATCCATAAGGAGTTATCGAAAAATCGATTAAAATATTAGGGATATTGGTCGATTTCCATGCACGCATGTGTTTATTCACAAATTTAATCACTTTACCAATAGAATTCTTTTCCAAAATTTGAAGTTTCACCAATCCGGATATATACTCTATTAAACAAGATCATATTCATTCAAAACGGTTCACCACAGGAGAAGAAATCATGTAACATACATACAAAAAAAAGTGAAAAAAAACGCGACTAATTGATAACCTCCTCCTTTTTGGAAGTCGGTTAAAAATGCAAAACACTCATAGGGGGGAAAATATCAGAACACTGTCAGTACCAAAGGTTCCTTTAGCAAACCACCCACACTTGATGGTCGTACATCTTGGCTTATGTACAAAGGGCAATTTGTATAACAAAGAAAACTGCTTCTCTTGCAATTTCTTCTAAAGCATACCAGTGGATGAAGCTTCGACAAAATCATTGTAGTCCTAGATAAGAGTACGACGATCAATTCTTGAGCCAATACAACTAAGTGGAGTGGGAAAACGCAAATATCTGGAGAGAGCCCTCTAGAATTCTAAGCAGAGATTAGACGTTTCGTACACCTGTCCTACCCCGATTTTCAAGAGGAAACTAAAGATTAATTGGACAGAGAGTTTTATACAGTCTAAAGAAATTTAAGGCTTATTGACATTAAGAAGAGCAATGAATCTTTACTCCGGGCTTTGGAAGTAGAGTGAGTCATAAACATGTCCAAGCCGAGGGTAAGAGCAGTTTAAGCCAGAAAGAACCAGAACCATCCTTTCACGCAGTGTTGACCGAAATACACAAATTACTGGAACGGTCACAACGTACGGACACTAGAGGAGCATGTTAACATTGTGGACGGACATGACATTTTTAATGTGACTGCAGAGTGAGATTACCAGACAGATCACCACTCAGAGTTGGCCAACGTAAGGTTACAACTTCTAGGAACAGTCAGCCAGACTAACCTTCCACCAGCCCCAAGAACAGTATCTATCTGGGGATTTCACCGAGATAGCAGCGGCCTAGCAATCACCATCATCTATGACACCGGCGTCGCTGTGTCCATTGCCAGGTCCAGATTTTTGAGGTCATCGGAAATTCGGTCAATTAACAACATTCAGCTAATAACATTCACTGGCGAGTCCATGTCAGTACGGGTGAGGCAGACGATTTTATACTGGGTATGAACTTAATTAGCCAACATGGATTCATATGCGACCCGAGATACGATGGTCTTCGAATACTAAATGAGGAATTTGTAATGACACGGCCGTCAAAAGCTCAGCGACTATCATAAAAATTGAAGGGAAATCCTCACCCAGAATTCCTAGTCGAACGGAATAAATTATTCATGGGCAGTTAGATCTGGGAGCTGACTACTTGGTTGGCAGAGCTATAGTTAAAACCGGTCGAGACGTACCAATTCGAGTCCTGTCTCAACGACATCCGAATTGCCAATGGTCAAGAAATAGCTTGTTTCGAGCCAGTAGAACCCATTATCAATTGAGAAGAAGCATACCAGCCACCGGTGAACAGTTTGCTGACCATTTGATACACCTTACATCAGAGGAATACCAGAAAACCAAGCAATTTATCGAGAATCACTGGCAAATTTGTAATAGTCAAGATGGTACTACCGGTCGTACAAACATCATCAAGTACAGAATAGCGAAGGCTCAGCCCATAAGAATACCACCTAGGCGACTACTATTGGGGCAACAATAGGCAGTTGAGGAAAGCATCGAGTCCATGTTACAAAATTGACTTACTGAGCCATCCATCAGCCCATGGTCTGCCTCCGTTGTTTTAGTGAAAAAGAAGGAGGGAACCAACTAATTTTGTGTTGATTACAGAAACTTCAAAGAACGAAAAAACCTACTACCCCGAATCGATGACACACTGACTGATATTGGCAGGTTGGACTACATGATAACGAGAGAGAAAAGACAGCGTTCTTCACCAGTAAAGGGCTGTTTCAGTTGTTCACGGTCATGTCCTTTGGGCAATGTCATTCTCCGGCGTCATTCTGGTGATGGGTCACACATTAGAAGACCATCTGAATTAAGAATGCCAACCTGAGACTCAACCTGAAGAAGTGTTCCATGTTTCAAAAAGTAGAGTTTTTGGGCTACGTCGATTCTGAGTCAGGAATCCGCAGAAACGAAGACAAAATAGCAGTCATTCATGATTGGCTGGTCCCGAGAGACAAGCATGAACTACGAAGCTTTTTGGGGCTCTGTTTGTACTACGGGCGATACCCACTGTCGCACCTCTACATTGACAGATCACTGAAAAAGAAACTTTCTGTTAGAATCAGGTTTGCGAAACATCATTCAGACGAATGAAGGCTGCACTATGTTCCAGGCCAATCTTAGCGTTTCCTACACATTCCAGCAAATTCATCTTAGACATAGAACGATTGAACTCTATATAAGACGCGGCTGCTTGAAAACGAGGCACTTTGGAAGCAGCGTGTAGTACACCAGCTGATTGTGTTTATTTTGATAAAAATCTATTGCAATATCAAACTAAACATAACTAAAACCATCGAAGTAGCATACTGTAATATTGTCGCGTTACCGAAATTTGCTTGAGCGGATTCTATTGTCTCTCTCGTTTTATGGCGTAAGCTGAATAAGCGAGAGAGACGGGATGTATTTTTCTAAAGCAAATTCGGGGTAACGCCATCGGTGTAAGGTAATATAAGCTCAATGGCTAAAATTGAAGTTTCTGCCTCAGCATTTTTTTATATACGTTTTGTCCTTCTCGAAATATCGAGTAAATTCTTGTATGTTCCATGTCAGTTGCCAAGAAATGTCAGGAATTTTCCCGAACTGTCAGTTACCATATTCTGTCAACATGACAGTGTCGATTAATTCCTATATACAGGAGTCATAATTTTTAGTGACATTGCTACAATCCCTCTTTAGTTGTGGTCGCCACTGAAAATTTCGTAATTGCCTGCGACAAACTGCTTTTCCTTTATAGGTTCCGATGGCGTAAGGTGGTTCAGTCTATCTTCAAATCTAGCCATAATTTCTCTGTTTGGCTCAGTTTTGTTAGTCTGATCGTCGATTTCTCATACGCTTATTCACAACTGACGATAGTCTTAATTGGTTCGAAACAAGCGGTTTCTTCTCCATTGGTGAGTTGAATATCATTATTTGACAGGTTCAACAATCTGTTGGATATGTTATGCCTTGCTCAAACGAGATTGCTCTTACTTTTGGTTTAGGAACATTCATAATTGCTTCAATTTCTAAAGCACTGAGAAGGGTTTTAATGTTTTTTTTATACCACTGGCTTTTCCGGGTTTCACCATCCCAAATGCCTTCAATAAACCTTAGGGTGTCACACTACTACCAAAAGTCCTCAGGTGTCTCCGGCTAGGTTGACCAGATTTCTGTTGCAAAGACCGAAAGTGTACTTGTACTAAGATTGGTAGCCATAACGTTGTTCAAGGCCCGAAACTATTTTGTCAAGATCAGCCTGTTGGTCCTCTGGAATACTAATGCTGATAGACCGGGAGCCCACGTTATTATTATTATTTTTTGATTAATAACAGACGCCCAACTTTTCCTCGTCGAAGAAGAGAGCCAGGTGTTAAACATCTCAAAATGGTGAGTGATTTTTTTATTAATATCAGTTAGTTTTTTAGTTAAATCTTTTAATAATTTGATACAAAACGCGAAAACACTTTTGTCCTACACCCCCGATGGTATGGCCGCTGTGTCCCCCGCTCTAAACATGTCAATTTAACGTGAGCAAAATATTTACTAATAGCAGTCTAATTTTTTCAGTATTGCTTGGTAATTATTGATTATTGATACCAATTGAATGGCTTCTTTGTCCTACAAGTTAAATGGAATGTTTTCCTAGTACTACCCACGAAACATGTCGATTTATGGGCCCGTCGAAACCATTAATAACTTTAAGACAAGGAAACCACATGTTTCATTAGTGTTTTGACTAATCAAAAAAGTAAATGCCCTAAAAAAATATGGGTATGTATGTCGGTTTTATGGGCTCGCCGAAATTATTAATAACAACCTAATATTGCTTTTGTTCAGAAGAATTCAAGCTAGACGTGATAAACACAAGAACGCCATACGAAAGCAGGAAAAAACAACATCGATTGCGGAACACGCCACCACGACGTCACACCGAATAGACTTTGAGAACACCAGAGTACTGGCAAATAAAGAACACCCGAAATCAAGATTCGCAAGATAGGCAATTGAAATAGCGAAGAGGCCTCACAGTCTAAACGCACGCAATGAAATCCAGAATTTATCGAATTGTTGGAAAATTCTACTAAACACCGTACCGGCCCGGATCCGTCCTATAACAACTCAACCGGAAATAACCAATCAACAAGCAGGAGGCGTGGTCACTGAGCGCCAAGGGCCAATCACACGCAGCCGTTCACGGTGCCAAGTGATAGGCGCCGAGCCGCGACTATATAAGAGCGCTCGCGCTCCTGAAAATCGTATTCGAGTAAGTAGAAGCGGAAGCTGAAGGCTACGAGAATTATGCGAACCGACCTGAAGAGGCAGATGTGACTCTGCCGAAACGTCGTCATTTTACCATCGATCCCGGCAGGGATCAGTAATCAACTACGCGGATGAATTCCCGGAAACCACCTGCATAGTTCATAATATAAAATTTCGGTTATTTATTTGACAACGGGAACTAAGGACAAAATTAAATCCTAAACCAACCGTTACTTGGTGCCACCCATCGCTTAACAGGTCGATTTATTACCAAATGCATAATCATACGTTTCTTGTTGGACTAGGGATACATAACCATATTTTTGTAGGACATTTACTTTTTGATTAGTCAAAACACTAATGAAACATGTGGTCCTTGTCCTAGAGTTATTAATGATTTCGACGGGCCCATAAAACCGACATGTTTCGCGTATAGGACAAGGAAAAGTTCCATTTAACTTGTAGGACAAAGATGTCATTCGATTATTATATAGTAAAATAATGAGGAGGACGCGGCGGCCTAACCATCGAGGGTGCAGGACAAAAGTATTTTCACGTTTTTTATCAAATTATTAAAAGATTGAACTAAAAAACTAACTAATATTAATAAAAAAATTTCACTCACCATTTTGACATGTTCAACATCTGATAGCTCTCTTAGCTACCTGTTTCAAAAATTTTCGAAGAGGAAAAAGTTCGGCGTCTCGGCGAAAGTAAACCGATCAAAAAATTTTAGCCTGTTATTTCTCATCAAATAATTTAATTAGTTGTTCTTGTTCATTCAACTTCTAACTCCAAATTGTTACGGATTAATTTGGATTCAAATTACACTGATCGTTCAATTAATGAAAACTTCGAAACCCACAATGTAACTCAATAATTGTAAAATCTAATCTCAGTTTCTCGACACTGACGTTTAATATCAAACTAAACTGATTTGAACTAAAATTGAACTTGTATGTCTCAGCACACTTCTTTATACAGGGTGTTTTGTAGAAGGTTCGCCAAACAAAAAGGCCGGTAAGTGGGCTCATGTGCTATATTATGTAGCTCATATAACATCTGTATAGCTTACGGTTTTTGTTTTTGTTTTGATTAATTTTTTTTTTCTAAATTCCCAGATTTTTTCAAATCAACTTTTGTAACTTATTTATTTTTCACTGTAACTTCACCAAATAAACTTAAATCAATCTATGATGCTTGTTGGCTCGTCTGCACTCGATATTTAAAACAAATAAATGGTTGACAAAATGATATGAGTCCACAAATGGCGAGGTTCTATAAAAAAGTCATTAAGTTAAAGACTTTATCACATTACGAAAAAAAAGGATAGAGAGAACTTCGAATGCTTACAAAAACTTCTATATTTGGAATGTAATTAGTATTATAGTAACATTTTCAGATTGTAACTTACAATGTTAGAAATAAAAAAAATAAAACATACAAGTTGCAATAATTTGTTATAAATTTTGTTCAAGCTGGCTTCCACCACTACGCATGCAAACGACAGCTGCACTCGTAGTCTCTAGTTGCAACTCATCCTGCATTGTTTCAAACGCAACATGTGTTCTCTTAACTACTCCTTGGTTTCTATCTCGTAAATGACTTGAATTTTAAATGTACGATTTACCGGTATTGAGGTCCCATTGGAAGACCGGCCAAAAATATTCAAAAAAAGATAACTGTCCACCATATTCTAAGCGAACTGTCAGAGAGTTTGAACAGAATTTATAAGAAATTATTGCAACTTGTAGTATGTGCTTTTGTTTTTTGTAATGTGATAGAGTGTTTAACTTAATGACTTTTTTATGAACCCTCGCCATTTGTGGACTCTAAAAATTTTTCCACTCATTATTTAGGTCAATTATCGGTTGCAGAAGAGCAAACAAACTTCATAGATTAAAGTTTATTTGGTGTTGTTACAGTGAAAAATAAATTAAGTATAATAATAATAAAAATTAATTGATTAATTAGTTAAACATTTGAAGAAAAAAATAAATTAAAAAAAAAACAAAAACCGTCAACGATCTAGATGTTATGTGAGCTACATAATATAGCACATGATCCCACCTATCCGCCCTCCATTTGGGGCGAACCTAGAGTCTTCAAGTAAATTCTTGTACGTTCCGTGTCTATGGCATATGTCAGAAACTCTCCGTTGACAATACACTATGCTGAGACGACAACACTCCTTTTGGCATTCGTGTAAAAATAGAATTGAAGAGGGTAATTTCCCACAAGCATTATGAAAGAACTTGAACTTTGTAGTGTGACTTAAACATTTTATTACTCTTTAGAATGTTCAAGAGTGATTTAGTAGTGTTTTAAAATTAGAATTAGTAACTTGCAAATTGTTTTTTATACGAGAAAATATATATTTTTTAATATTATAACAATTGCAAGTAAAAATTGGAAAAAAGTTGCAAAAGTGTATCATTTCATTATAAAATATGTAGTGGAACCTTGAGTGTAATAAACATTAGAACTTTCTTTTAACCTTATTATTTGTTTTAATAAATGTGTTGTCATCTTCACTTTTTTCATATTTTGTCAAAGTATTTGTTTGCCTATTTATATTGAAAATATATATTTTTTATAAATTCTTAATTCATTATACTTACCTTTCCACTAATTTCAATTCCAATTTCATCAAGAACTTGAGTAACAATGTTATCACTTTCTTCTTCATCTCCAGATTCAGTCAACATTTCATCAAGGGTATCATTAACTAAAATTAAAACAGTGATTAAAATTTCTTATTTTATTGGGAAATAAAAAACATAATAAATTATTAAAGATTCTGATATACAATTATATGATCATTGTTCAGCTACAAAAAAATATAAAAAAATATTATGTTTATCTGGTAATATCCAAAACTATATTTGGATTGTTTGTTGATCATTAGACTCAAACCAACGGTATATAATGCAGCATCTATATGAATTCGTACAAGTAAATGTACAGATGTTGTTAACTTAATCAGAGAATTGTTAAATGTTTGAAAGAGTGCGATACTAAATTATTAATTTTAAAAAAGACATCAAATCATAAAATTAATTATACATACTCATTTCATCTGTCATCTCCATCTTCATATTTTCTTTTGAGAAGGCATTTACTGTAGCAGCTATTTGTTCCGGTTTCATTAACTTGTTCATATCAGACATAGTTTTTCCTGCAGTACCCATTGCATCTGCTAATTTTACATTTGCTCCCATTGCTTTATTTTGGAATGCAATACCTTGTACTTTACTGCCTGCAGCATAAGATCTTTGTTTTTGTTTTCTCAGCTGTACCAACTGCTTTGCCAGTATTCGACAGCCATCGTTATCGCCCTGTTTCGCTAATTTTTTAATTTCGAGTTCCTGCAAGTTTATGGGCAATTTGAGCAAAACTCAAACAACTAAAGATGTCATTATTATGATTTTTATTAGATAAGAGGAAGAAAAACAAGTGAATATTATAAAATTAACCAACAATAAAGAAATAAAGACATAAGCAAAAAATCGTTTCTTAGAACTTTTGGAAGGTGATTTTGGGTGTGCATTGCCTTCTACCAGCTGTCTTGATTCTGAGGTATGGGCCCAATATTTATCTAAGAAATTTACCGAGGTTTTATTAAACATCAGGTATTCTCGCAAGTGTAGTCAACATGCAATGCCGTTTTAATGCCCATCTCATCTTTTTGTTGATTCCATTTCTAAATGTAGGCTTTATTTGTGAGTGTTTTTTTATTTGCACATAACAAGATCAAACTAGATATTTAGAGGTTTAGACATACATATCGAAGTTAAGGATGTTTGAAAGCAAAAATTTAAAAACTATTTAAAACGGATATATATATATATATATATATATATATACACTGTAATACCTATCTTCTGTTAAAATTTGGAGTTGATTGACCGTTTAGTTTTTGAGAAAATGATCCAACAGCCCGAGGATGTTCCCAGAAGTTCATAATTTCATTTTTTATTCATTTTAGAAAATAAATGTTATTTAATATTTCATCACGTAAGTGAATTAAAAACAGACTTTGCTTTTTGCGTTGTATAGAAAAATCCGCTCGTATTGCAGAATATAAAAAAATGTCGCTAGAATTGTGAAATTGTATACTACTTGTATATATTGCGAAACTTAACCCTCTTTGAATTTTACAATAATTTATTTAAACAATGTTGAATAGTTTATGTATGTCGTTTCGTTTTATTTTGTCGACTCAGGTTGTTAGTAGATTTTGTAATATTGTACGTGTGAAAAATTAGCAAAAGTTGTCCGAAAGTTAGAAAATATGGTAAAGAGGAATTTTTAAAACATCGTCTCAGACCGAACCAATGGGCGCCCGGGAAATCGACAACTAGGAAATTTGTTTAAATGAATTCATATACTGAGGAAACAGAAATTTCGCGGGAACATGAGATTAATTAAGTTAGTCTTCATCGGGACTCGAAGAACTTTTCATCGGGACTCGAACGAGTCTTCAACGGGACTCTGTGGAGTTCGGGGTCGGAACTTAAGAAAAACAGTCGTCCGTGGCGCGGCGGAATTAGGGGACAGTAGGGTGAACACCAGACTCATAAGAGAAGGGTACTTCATCTGTCCAAATAAGGTTATGGGGACGTTTGTAGAAGTTTGTCAAAAATTAATCGAGAAAGGGGAAACCGCGAGAGTGTTTTGATTTTGTTAAAAATTCAGCTAGCTAGTGAGTTAGTTTTGAATTTATTTCTTGATTCACAAAATTATATGCAGAATAATGAATGCAAATTTTAAGGCTTTATCTGGTGATTAATTTAAATATTACAATATCTATATTTTAATTGTTTGTATCTTTGTATAAAATGAATTAAATTTGACATGATGGTTTAATTCCGTATAGGTAATATGTTTTAAGATTTATGTACCTACTTTTTGGCTTTTTGACATTAATAAAGGAGTTGCCACAACAGCAATAACAACTTGGCGTTATCACTTTCCATTGTCCCAACAACGGTGTAAAAAAATTTTCATTTTGCAATTTCCATATTATATTATATATTATATAAAGCCATTGACAACGAAGTCAGAATAGACTGAAACGTTTGGTTTTCCTTCAATATACGTCGTTTTATTTCGATTGTGGTGTTATTGCCCAAAAAAACATAAAAGTAGTTATATGGTTGTTTCACCTGTTTCATAAACATTTCTTATTAAGGCTACACGATGATTCGCCTCTTCCCTTGGTAAATCCTGCTTGTTCCGGCGGTATTTGTGATTGTAGATAGTTGTTTAGTCACTGGTCTATTATTCTCTGGAATTTTAGTAGCATGTGATACGGCAGGTAAGGAAATAGTTCTGTAATTTTCACATTTCGTTTTAGGTCCATTCTTGTGTATGTGGATGAAAATTGATGTTTAATCTTTTGGTCATTTTCTTGTTCTCCACACTATGTTGCATACATTCAATTGCTGTTTTGCAGCGACATCTTCCACCATATATAGAACATGTCTGCCTGCATTTGATCTAGTCCAGAGACCTTATTAGTCTTAAGACGACGTATAGCTATTACCTCTTTTTCGAGATATCTGGTTCACAATCTTCCCAGTTATTATTCGCCTTCTGCCTGTATTCCTTTTCATAATAGAGCTTTTCACAGTACTGTGTTCATCGGTCAAGTACTGTCTCGTCTGTCCATAGTGACTTTCCATCTACATCCTCTAATGCTAACGCTTGATAGCTGTTCACTTTTTAGAAAAGATCGCGAACATGTTGGTTGTCATAATTTCTTGGCACTTTTTTTATATGGTCATTTTTGTCGTTTCGGAATATTCTCTGAATTTCTCTGCTCAACCCATTGTGTTAATTTTTGTTTTCCTCGGTGATTAATCCTTTCTATTTAATGAATAAACTTTCCTGGATTACCCCCAGTGTTTCATCAATAATCCAGTGCTCCTTTTGGTCATTTGTGTGTGTTAATGATTGTATTTTCAACTTAATTCTTGAAATTTAGTTGCTCTGTTTTGGTACACTCGTTGATAAAATTATAGCCATTTAGTTGTTTATTTCGTCGATCAGTTGCATAACTAGCTGCTTACATATAATTTTTTGCCTGGCTAATATTTTTTAAATAGATCTTGATTTTGCTACGAGCAACTGATGATCTGATCCGCAGTATGCTCCAGGTAGGATTCTTGCACTACATATTGTGGATTTCCAATGGAGGTAATCTTTATAAAGTCAATTGGGTTTCTACACCTGCCTCCTGGTGACAAACACATATAGAGTCGTGTTATGAGATGATTAAGTAGAATGTCGTTTACCTATTTCATAGCGCCCTAGCACTTCTCATAGTCTTTCGTTCTGCCCAGCTTCATGTCGCCTTGTATAATAATAACTTTCTTTTTGAGAAGACTCTCCAGTCGATAGAGATTTTTTCGTGACATAAAATTCAACAGCAAACCGCTTATCCCATCACTAAAATAATAGTTTAGAAACCATAACTGCTATAATTTTAACAGCAAATTCCTAGAAGTAAATTATTTGTACATAAAAAACCCTAAAAATATGATTTTTTTTTTCGTTTTTTATTTATACTGTGAAAAATGATCATCTGTTCATAATGCCATCAATAGAAAAATTATAGTGAATAAGAAAATCTTCAAAATGCGTGTTTGTACTTGATCGCAGCATTTTTCATAAAGAAAAGCTGGAAAACCCGATATAAAGTGACTGTTTAAAAAAAAACTCATAACTCTGGTGTAATAACAGCTGGAACCTTAATCTTGCTCCTAATGATAGTTAATAAGGGTGAAGATCGATATTGCCCGTTAAGTATTTAGATCACGCAGAATTGAAATTTAAATAATTTGTAGAACTACTGTACAAAACGTATAATAATAATCAACATAGTTGGATAGGGATATGCAAAATATATTTTGAAAGCTCATAAAATGCACTTCACTTTGTATTTTTGTTATCGTGGGTTAAAAAATGTATTAACCTTCAGGGCGTTAATTCTTCGCAGAAGTCTGGACAGTGACGGATCCACTCAGTACAAAAAAGTAATTTAACAGTATACAAGTAGTCATTTACCTAATAAACTAGTAGAAAAATAGACCAATACACATAGATAATAGTTATGTAAATAAAAACCTAATAAACTGCTGACAAAACCTCATATAATAATAGAATTTACCATAATTTTCATCTCGTGCCTGCACCTCATGAAAATCATAGGTCCACCTATGTGCCTTGACAGCTATTGTCAGTGAAAAGCTGGCTGGCTGTAGCATATTCGTACTTTTAATGCGATATTTACTATTATTTTAAACCAATTTCCCGCCTTTATAACAAAAATCCAAGATAGACGAATTGAGGTGGAATTAATGAACTTTCAGAACATCTTTACTCTTTCCTCATTTGACTAGCCTCGTTAATACGGTGGGCTATACAAAATATCTCTCTAAATTATTTAAATTCTAATTCTTCAAAAACTACTTCAATATATCCATCGTGAGCCCATATAAACTTAACGTCATAAACTATCGTTTTTACAATGATTAATATTGTAATGTTAGTTACCAGGAAGATATAAATTTTGAAAATATCCACTTTTTACCAGTTCTTCCGAGTTTTCTCGATGAAAAATGATCCTATCAGGTTCAATGGACGCTCCTCAATATGAAGGATTTCTAATTCTCTACAACTTTTCCATTGACGGTATTACGATTTCTTCATTACATTTCATGATATAAGCAAAAAACAAAAAAATTCGTATTTTTGCGGTTTTTTATTATTTAAATAATTGATTTCTACAAAGTTGCTGTTAAAATCTTATATCAATTATCCTCTATAAACTGATACTGATGTGATGGTATAAGCAAATTGCTGTTGAATTTTATGTCTGAAAATGAGTTCAATTTTGCTCTATAAACTGGTGTAGTTAGGGCATATACTTGCAGCTTCATTATCATTTTCTCTCACTTAAACCTTAAGTGATTGATTGATTCCTGAGAATACAGTGTTTCCTGGTTTTGATGTAAAATTACCAGCTCCCTTCCAGTGTGTTTCCTTCATAGTAATATTTCAATGTTGCACCTCCTTGCTTCGTTTATCTTATTTTTCAAGGACTGTTTATATCTCTGGAATATTTAGACTTAAAAAAATTTAATCAAATTAACTTGGGAGAACTTGCTATCTTTCATGGTTTCTGTGATGAGTTTTTTTGTTAGTCGGCGTGTTCCGAGTATTTATGGGCGCCGGAGACTCGCCCATCACCCCCTCCCGTTCCCGTTCTAGCAGCCACTAGTTGGGTGTGTACATATACAATTTAATAATATAACGCGAAATGAATATTGACATCTAGATAGTAAAATCCCAAGGATAGAGCCATAATTTGTTTTGATTATTTTTAGATAAGTTAGAAATACTTTGTGAAAGGCAGGAATGGCAGAAAAACATACACAACATGACTGTAGGCTAATTCCCCTGAAATTCCTACATGTTGACATTCATTTTGTTTTAAAAAATAAATTTCAATGAGTTGAGGGAAGCATAACTGATGCAAGTTGTTGACTAGAAACAATATTTTGTCTTGGGTTCTATGGATTCTAAAATCTCTAAGGATAGTACCTTTTAAATTACTTGAACAACTTTGAGACAACTTGCCAAATTAAGAGAAACTTTAAAAGACTTTGGCATACTATTGAAGGTACCCAACTTTTGTGTCTAGATTTTCATTTCAAACACAAGATTATATACTGGAAAAGGTGAAGCAAACTTCCAGTTGTTCATAGCCATTAATAAATAGCACTATATTTGTTTGGTATTAATCAGTGTGATGTAGTGTGGCATTGGCCAAATTTAGAGTAGGTATGGTCACAGTGAGTATACTGTGACAATACATTATGAGTAATTATTTAACTGCAAGAGTGATTTAATTGGTGACCCTTTTATGTCCATGATTTATATATGGTAAGGATACTTGCCCGATACCTAAAGAAAAGCTTTCCAACATGTAAGTCATTGAAAACAAAACTGAAAAACTTCAGCATAATTGAATGTAATACTTTAATAGGCCAGTTTAAAAAATAATTACATAACTCACAATTTTTAAAAGCATAAAATAATTAAATTTAAAAATATAGGTAAATGAAAAATTGATTAAAAAAACACTACCATCAGGTTACTTAAATTAATATGTGATAGATGGCAAAAAATAGAATTTAATACAAAAACTTTCACAAATGGTCAGATGGATAACTCTGATTTAAAGTACCTATCAACAAGTATTTTTGAGAGAATATTTTCCAGTTCATATTATTTCATTACATGGAGATGTGGGGTAACTGTTATAAAGTTTTAGAATTACATTCAAATTCAGTATCATTTCTGGCTACATATAGAAGAAAATTTTATTCCAAACAAAACCAATAAATTTATGATTTAAGCCAGTCCACAAAATATACACAAAAAAACAAGAAATCATGTGCATTCACTTTAAACTAGAAAATTAGCTACATTATTATTATTTCAAAAATCAACATGAGTAATAATAACATTAGAAATATCATTTTTTGTTGGTATTCAAAAGTTCCAAGTGCTTTTCTCTCCACTGCATGGTTTACTAAATGAAATGAAATGAAAATATCAGGAGTATCAGCTTTAAAAATTCTTTTTTCTACAAGAAGCATAAGATTGTCTGAAATATTTACGAAGCGCTTTTACTCACATTCACACTACTTACTTCACATAACTTGTGGTCAGGTAGCTAATGATATCTTATTGTATCTTCTTGCTGATATTTAGTTTGTTTCTAAGTATGACTATATGTTACCAACAACTGTATTTTCAAAATAATCAGGATTTCAAACTTTATATCTGACTCAGTTATGAAATCTTTTATTGATATCTCTATTCATTCTTTATTAAGCTTGAGAGTTGAGTATTTTAATGATTCTTGGTTTTCAAATTAATTAGAAGGTAACTATTTAATAGACTTACAAAGATCTGATGTTGAGGTTGTTGATGCTCTACAAAAATCAAGTACATAAGCACATAGGTGAATAAGAAACTTAAAGAATTCAACAGCATAATGATTATTATTGACAAAACTGGAACTCTTACAGAAATTCACCAAATTTGGTTTCAAAGACTGTTCCTTGAAAATGACAGTATTAAGTTAATACAAAATTAATGCAAAAAGTGTTTTAACGCAGACTCAGTTAAGTAGAAGTAAGAAAGGGTGTTTGATCAAATTGTAGATAAATATTTCTCATATCTGCAAAACATAATAAATTATTAAAAATTCTAACAGCATTTAATATATATAGTTAAATGGTCAATTAGATGAGTTTAATTTACGATATAAATACTTCAAAACTTGAGAAAATGCAATGCACTTAAAGAAAATAGATTAGTCAATCAAAAATACTACCTATACACAAGTTAACTCAACTATCCACACGATAAATAGAGAAAAATCTATAATCAGAAGAGTAAAGTTACAGAAACATATTTTCGGGTTAATTTCATAGCCAATTGTCATGAAAGTTTTGATTTTAACAATCCACTGGATTAAAAAAGTAATTAGTTGGGAATGTATAAAAGCAGGTAAGAATACAAAGGCAAAATGAGACCTTAGGGGGAAATGAGTTGATGTCAATAACTACCAATATAAAGTAGATGTATGGAAGCCTATCTGGAGTATTTATTTGTAAAATATTTTTTATTCTAATAATAATAGTAATAACTAATTAGTTTAAAGAAATGGACAACTTTTAGATTCTTTTTAATTATAGTTTAAAAAGAAGGTCACTTGGTATCTGTTTATCAACATGCTGGTATTCAAAATTATCTGAATTAAATACTAGTATTGCCTATGCCATATTATGAATTTATATCATAGCAAATTTTTTTCTAAGTCATGAATTATGGAGGGGCTGTCTCATTATGCCTTTGATATATCATGCTTACAGCTTCTGAGATACAATTTAAAAAAATCTTTTGTAAAATGCATGCACTATTTGGCAACATTCACAAGACTATGTTTTGAATTAGGGAAGTCTTTATGCCTTTGATGTATTGTACCAACAAAACATTGATTATTCTTATAGCTCCTGAGGCAAAATTTAAAGTAGTTTTAGTGGCAATTGACCCAAAACATGTTTTATAAAATGATAAAGTTATAAAATACTCATAGTATTACTGATCAAACAATTATACAAAATGTGTGAAGTCAAAATTATTTTGAGTTGAGAAGAAAATTATTTATCATAGTGCAAAAAATTGGTAATACTTACTAATTTTTTTTCTTCCCTTTCTAATTCTCTTCGGTCACGTTCAATGTCTCTTCCTACCTTCCTTAATTGACGGTCAACTGCTCGCTGCTCTTCTGCAAGTAATTAATCAAGCAAGAGACATTTTTGGGTATAAATATTTTTGCATTGGTCTGCAATTAGTTTATTTTGCCTACCTTTAGGATCTGGTTTTGACCAAAAATTAAATAAGGACATTTTGGAAAAACAGAAATTGTAAAGTATATATTAGTGGACTTTTAAATAATATGAATCATGTCTAAATACAAATTCGAAATAATTACACTTTCTGACATTTGTGACATTTATCTCATTCAAATCACAATTTGAAATCATCTTCTTCTTCTTCTCGCCTGCTTCTAATACCTATTCAAGTTTTCACTGCATAGAGTTAGTACTGATTAGAGGAGGCACGAAGTATAGATACCAGGAGTCCGAACGTAATGTTAAATAAATGGTAGCATTTTAGGGGACAGAATGTTTTGCCGGTAGGGCGCGCCACTTTTGAGGAAGTACTCGTTTAAATCCTTACACGGGTAATCTTGTTGATACTGACAGCCCCCTGACAGCACTGAAAATATTATTTCGATAATCTGCAAAGCTAAAAATGTGTGATATTAGTAAATAAATAAATACACCAGCAGCAAACAATTTTATTAAAAAAATAAATTAATGTTATCAACATGTCTTTAAGAAGTAAAATTATAGTTCATCTTTTGTCTCTACGTGTTAAACTATTAAACAAACCGTAAGTGAAGTAAAGAATTTAAACATAGTTTCTGCAAATTAAGTAGAAATATAAATTCAAAAATGGTTAAATACCTATTTATTTCAGTATTACAATGCTTGATAATAGGAAAGTAATTAATTGATTACAATCAAATATATTATTTATTAATCGTATTAGTTATAAATAAAAGACGTTTAACATTTAAATACCAAACAATTTAGATTTGACAAATACACTAGTGTATACAATACAATATTTATTAACAACACTGATGTTTAATATTATTTTTAGGTTACTCACTTTCGGAACTTTGAATATACCCACTTTAGCCACATTTCCACTTGCCTTTCGGCCACTGAGGCAACCATGAACAGCACAACACCTTCCCATTTTTTTATTAAAACTATTTTTAAACAATTACATTATTATTTTATACTTAGTTTTATAATTTTAATAATTTCGACATTCGACAGAGCGTATTTACGTTTGATAATAATAAATAATAATATCGGTACGTCTTGAACATTTGCGCAGCTAGTGGCAGAAAAGAGAACTATGATCTGGGTTTAATATTGTATACCACGAATACTGCGGAAAAGCCTATACCGTTCGGACTCCTGGTATCTATACTTCGTGAGAGGAGGCTTGGAGCTACGGACACTTAGAGCATATACTTCTGGAGGTAGCTTGTAATGCATAAATATCGTGCCAAGATTAAAAAGAGAGGTCAAGAGAGACAGCAAAAAGCTATTTTACTCGCTAAGGAGGTGCAGTAAATGAACTACATACTGCACATAGCTCATTGGATGCAGCTCCCGATCGAGTGAAATAGCCTCTTGCCCTGTCCAGAAGGCGTATAATGAAAATGGTGGCAAGCCCAGAAACCCCGGTCATTTTCGGCTCATTTTCTATCAATAAGAATCAACTTTAAAATCGATAAGAAGACGCATTGTGTGTTATGCAACCTTTCAGACTAGTGCAGATTATTTTACGTTGCCAGATTGGTGACAAGAAAATTCCTGAAAAATCAATAATATTCTTTTACTCATTCGGCTTAACGAAAAATAGCATTCAAGAGATCAGCCATTGATATTAAAAGTTGATATTAAAATTCATTACATTCCAAGTAAAAAAATTAGGTATAACAATCAAATTCATGTAACATGTAACTACCAATAATGTCTAAAAAATAAAATATCGAAAATAGTTTTATTTAAAAATGTCTGAAACCTAATTGGGGTACATAGTTCAATTTTTAGGGTTCCGTATATACAATATGTCACATCACAGCAATTTTCTCCTAAACTATGGGACGGAAAAGGTTGAAATTTGTTATCAATGTATAGTTTGGTGATCCGATCAGGAGACCATAAAAAAAGAAATTTTGATTTTAGGGGTACTTCTGGGGGAAAAACTAAAAAAATCGACCGTTTTTGAAACAATAGGAAATATAGAACGTTGCCGGAACTTTACAGGAAAAATAAGGAGAAACCATTAATATTAATTTTGGGAGGCAAATTATAGAATTAAATAAAAATTTAAAAATAAAAAAAAATTCAAACGCATCATGTAATACATCAAATGAAAGGTTCCATTCTGAGGAACACAAATATATTTTTTCATATTAAAAAAAAATAGTTAAAAAAGATATTAACGAAAATATACCAAAATTTACCCATTCCGCCCCCCCCCCCTTATTTCCGAAACTATAAAACCTAAAGTTTTGAAATAAATTAGAGGTATAGAGTCTGACCTGAAGTTTACTGGAAAAATAAGGAGAAACCTCTACTTTTAATTTTGGGGGCATATTACAGAATTAAATGGAAAATGATGACGAAAACAAACATATTTTTTCATATTTTTAAAATAAATTAATTAAAAGATATTAACAAAAATATAAAAAATTCTACCCTTCCCTCCTTATCTCCGAAATCATAAACTGGAAAATTTTGAAAAAAAGGGGGGTATAACCCCTCACCTGAACTTTACTGGAAAAATAAGGAGAAACCCCTAATATTCATTTTGGGGGCATATTATAGAATTAAATGGAAAATATAAAATTAAAATTGTTTCTAACCCATCATGTTATATATCAAATGAAATGACTCATTACGACGAAAACAAATACGTTTTTTTCCATATTTTTATAATGAATTAATTAAAAGATATTTAAAAAATGGAAGTATAGCCCCTCACCTGAACTGGAACAATAAGGAGAAACCCCTAATATTTATTTTGGGGGCAAATTATAGAATTAAATGGAAAATAAAAAATTATAATTGTCTCTAATATATCAAATCACAGGGCTCATTATGACGAATACAAATATATATATATATTTTTAAATGGATATTTATAAAATACATAATTATTTAAAAAAATTACCCATTCCCCCCGTTATTCCCCAAACTATAAGACCTAAATTTTTTTGTTTGTAGGAAAAATATAAAGAAATCTCTAATATTAATATTGGGGGCCAAATTATACAATTAAACGGATAATAAAAAATTAAACGGATAATAAAAAAATATTTTTAACGCATCATGCAATACATCAAATGAAAGGACTCATTATGAGGAATACAAATATATAATTTTTCATATTTTTTAAATTAATTCTTTACAAGATATTAACATAAAGAAACCATACTACCTAAAATTTTGAAAATAATACGGGGTACTGGGGATCACTTGAAATTTATAAGAAAAAATATTAGAAATCCCCCATAGTAATTTTATGGACAAATTATACAATTAAATGGAAAATAAATTCAATTTTCAAAAGCATCATGTAATATATCAGATAAAAGGCTCATTATGTGAATAGTAAATATATCATGTTTTTAAATCATTTGTTTAAAAGATATTAACAAAAATATTAAACATCGACTTAATTCCCACTTGAAAAACGACACTATTTAAATTTTGAAAAATATATTTTATTTGTATTTTTAAATAATTTGAATAACAGATTTAATAATTTATAATTTAAAACTTGACCTATTTTGCCCTTTATCTTCCAATCTAGAGAGCCTCAAAAGTCAGACAGTAGATTATAAAAGGCTTCTCTGAAAGTTTATTAGTAAAATAAAACTCTAATGTTAATTTTTGGGGGCCAAAGCAGATAAAATACAAAGTCCATGTGTGGAAAATCAAAGTGTATATTTTGTATAAATTTAAAACGCTTCCTTTAAAAGATATTAGGGTAAATATAAGAAAATGCACTCATTCCCAGCTTGTCTGAAACTGGAATATTAGAATCTTGAAGGTGTTACGGAACCCTTAGTATGCGAGTCCAACTCGCACTTGACCAAATTATTTATATTCCCCAACTATCTGAAGTACGCAACAGCAACTCTCAACAATTTGTAATTCGCAGATTGTCAACTAAAATCAGGTTGATGCTGCAATTGACCTATTTTCTTCTGATAATTACTGAATACTGTTGAGAGCATTTTATAATGCAGTTGCTTTGTATTTTTATTTAATAAAGTTAATTAAGAATAGCAAATGTTGAAATTATATAGATATCGTGAGATTTACTTTAAATCGTCCGATCTGTCAACTTTGTGACCAGAAGTACCAGCTCTATGTATCAGATCCTACAGAGAGGCATCAGCTACAAGATCTTTCCATAAGAGAGAAAAAGGAAAAAAAAAAACAAGTCGTTTGAAGAACTAGATAAACAATCTCGGCAGGAAGAGGAAACCCCGATAAAAAGTCTATTATTACCATACTGTAAAGACTTGTCGAAAAGTCGTATTGGACATAGAATGGGATCAAAATGATTTTAAAGACACCAACACCTTGAAGAACATGATACAAAAACAAAACCGATACTCCACTGGTCACCCGGGTTAAGAAGGACATCAACTGGGACCCGGCCAAGGTAATTCACAAGGAAGAGCACCCGTATTAAAGGAAATTTTTAGAGACGCCATACTTGTAAATTACCTTGAACGAGACTATAATTAGACTATAAACAGCGTCCAAATTAAAAACGTTTGGAGACCCTTTCTTCAGCCACTGCCGCTACGTGTCACGGATAACCAACCAGGGTAGGGCGGCGCTGGTTGTACAAGATAAGGGTTATGGACCCAATGACCGGTTAAGGGTATAAATACAACATATAATCTGAATTTCTTTTACATTATGACGATAGCAGATTCAATGGTATTGAAACGTTGTGTGATTTTCCATTTGAAGACGATGTTGAAGGAAACTTCGAAGAACGAGTTACATTATCTACCAGTTTCAGACTTCCTAACAGTTTCAGCCCAAGAATCTGAAAAACCATTTCAACAACAATCACAATTACATAACCAACAGGAGCACAGTTGGACAAGAAGATAATTCCCACCGCAGAAAGTCAAGCAGAATTGATAATTGACTTGAAACAATAAATAATGAAGTGGAAAATTTAGGAGCTCCTAACACAACCATAGAATGGAATAATGGAAGAATATTAATGGAAGCAGCTGTTTTGACACAAACTGGGTATAAACAGAGTTGATACCAAGCTAGGTCTTCAAACAAATTGGATATTGCTTTCGAGGCATTGAACACGCATTATTACTGGACTATGTTTCATATACACAGTTGAAATCATCTAACAGAGTCCCATAAATAACTACAGAAAGTGTAAAAGCTTGTATGGTTTATCTGGAAATAAAATTTGCCAGGTTATGATCATTTTTGACGCTATCGAAATCTAATCTTTAAGCACTTTCTGGGAAATAATACCACAAGTCACGAAATTTCTGTTTATTTCCAAATGTTTCGGGGTCTAGGTCAGACTCCGTTGTCAATGGCAAAGAAACTATGAAAAGAGGCACAATTCTAAAATGTAAAATTAAAATGTTTGACAATCATCATCACCTAGACTCCGAAACGTTTGGAAATATACAGAAATTTCGTGACTTGTGGTGTTATTTCACAGAAAGTGCTTACAGATTGAAAAATATGACACAAACATCATTCAGAAAACAATCTATCTATAAGTCCAATATACCGAGTTTTCGTCCCTGGAATGAATGGGGTTTTGATGTGTCCTGCAATCATATGGACCCTATATGCATGTGACATATGGGAATGTAACTGTTTCTATTGTAGATTGTAGTCCATTTAGATTATGGAGCTTATTTCTATTTCCTAATACAAAAAACACTTTTATGTTTTTTTTGGGCAATAACACCACAATCGAAATAAAACGACGTATATTGAAGGAAAACCAAACGTTTCAGTCTATTCTGACTTCGTTGTCAATGGCTTTATATTTATTGATGTAAATTGCAAAATGAGAATTTGATTTATGGCATTTAAATTGACAAAAAAAAACATAAAAGTAATCAAGAATATGCCACAAACAACGTTTAGAAGACAATAAAAAAATGTTTTTAACAGTTTTTCGACAATCAGTTTTAATGTTTTCCATTTGTAACAGATATACTAAAAATATACAATATTAGTTTCTCATACATTTTTTTTATTGGAATCTGTCAAAAATTAAAAAGAAAACTTAAGGAAGCGAACTACTGATCAATTGATCTAAATATAGGATGCAAAAATCTGCTGGAACAGTAAAAAAACAGTACCCATAGCATCACCAAGTCAAATTGTCACAATTTTTTAATAAACAAAAAAATTGAATCAAAGCGAGTTTTTTAATTATAAACAACTAGCAGTTGTATTTTGTAACTCGTTAAGGTCGAAACGGGACGAAAGGTAATAGTTTTGTTCGTTTAGACCAGTTGCAAAAATTCCAACGGTTTGAAATTTTCTCAAATTGTGTGATCTCTGAATTATTGGCACATTACAAACAAACCATACTGTGGATGCAGAGTTAGTGGAATTGATCACGACATAACATAACATTTAGGTTAGATAAATAATTGAATACACTGTAAATTACTTTATAATACAATATCTATGGTTCGGATTTCTAATACATGTGCTCTAGTACAAAATCATTGCCAAAGATACTCTCACCTCTACATATATAAATCTCTTATAATACATTTTTTATGTGTCAAATTGTGTCTTCTATAATTGTCATTGCGAATATTTTATTGTTTAAATTTTTTTAAATTTCGTTGCATGAAGTTTTATTGCCATTGTGATCGGCGGCTGATTTAGACTCTAAGACTTTTGGAATTCTAAAAATACAAAATATTAGGTTTGGAGACGTTTAAACTCCAAATATAAGTCGTAATATCAATCGCTGTGTTTAACACGTTCATCTCCGTTAGAAATCTTGACGTATAGCCAGCATGGGATTTTAAAAGATATTTTGAAATTATTATTATGTACACGTTAATTGATGTCTAGTGAATCATTGATGTCTAGTGAAACAAAGCCTGCTACTTTTTTAGTATAAAACCAAATATAAAAATTGCACGCACCTAGCGCGTTGCTGGCACATGGTATAGAATTTCACTAATCCTAATCCTATGTAGCAGAAACGCACCTGGTGTGTTTAGGTCTATTTTTACACTATGTCTAAGTGTAGAAAAATGTGTATATAATTTTTTTATGTGTAATTTAACATGTATTAAATGGGAATAAGGTTTCTCTTTGTATGTTCTGTGAATAAGGTTTTGTTTATTCCTACCGGACTACTAGCGCTAATGGTGTGAAATTTTACGTGCTAAGGAAAATGGCTTATTCTTATTTATCTGTACTCTTCACCTCCCCACGGATTCGTTAAAATAATAAAATTTCTATTAATCCGACCAAAAAACCAAAAAGGAGAAAGTTAATATTTGGAATACTTTTGATTCCAAACAAGTTCGGTAACGAAATAGTTGTATACTACACCACAAAGAAAATTATTATTTTCTTTATGTAGTCATATATTTAATACTAATATAATGCTGTCGCCTATAAGTGGAAGTGTCACGGACTAAGAGAGACAGCATTCAGCATTTCTTTTTACAGTACTTGACCGGTTGTCCGCAAGCCTTACGAATCTATTGAATGGTTAACTCTGGTGGGAAAAGCCCTTTTCCTATCAAATTTGAAATCTAGGGAAAGCAAATGCTTCTTAAGGTGCCACGCAATTCGGTGGCACTAAAGAGCACATATACAGGGTGAGTTTTTTTTGATGATCAGTATGGGGATCTCGGAAACTAGCGGAGATAGAGCAATAGTTAAATGGGAAATGTTTGCAGTTTTACTAACCTAATTTAATGACTCTTTCGGATTTTTGTAAATAGTCATGTCTTACTAGATATTTTGAAAAAACGAAATTCTGTCGATTTAGTCAAATCCCTCTAGCTCCTTTGTTTTTGATTTTATAAATAAAGGGTAAATATCAAAATTGAAGGGAATTGTATCCCGAATATGACTGCATGTCCTCGTTTGCGTGACAGCTCTCGTTTTCGAGATATCACACAAACTTATCTTTTTTGAATGGAAACCATAGTTGGCTGTGACCTCAAAAAATTTTTAGACATTTTTAGAGCTTTTCAACGATATATTACTCGATATAGTTATTCATAAAAATAACGGGTTATGGACGTTTTCTCTCTTATTTTCACTTTTAACCTAGGTAGTCATGAAAATGATTGTTTTCACTTTGACGTTTCCTCATTTGAGAGTAATTCCATTAGTAGTGCTGAACTGACAGTCGATATTGACAAGTTTTCGTGATAAAATGGAATATTCTAACGAAGAAAAACTGAATATGGTGGAATGTTATATCATATGCCATAAAAATTCAGTTCGTGCAGCTGAGGAATACTCATAGATATTTTAATCGTCGTCAACCTGCCCTATGTACATTTAAGAGGCTTTACGATAATTTACGCAGATATGGATCTCTTACTAAACCACCAAAGGAACGTAATCAAATTAACGAAGCAGCACAAATAAATGTTTTGGCAATGGTAAATCAAAATCCATCTACATCAACTCGTGAGATTGCGGCAGAAGCTGGCACATTTAAACGAACTGTAATTAAGGTACTGAAAGCGCACCAGTTCCACCCGTACAAACTTTCAGTTTCTCAAAATTTGCATGGTGGTGACGAACATCGACGTATTCTGAGTTATGGATGCTTTTCTCTCTTATTTCCACT